>BFEA01000512.1:382786-403375 GCA_003427395.1 Chara braunii | reverse complement strand
AATGTTCCAAGATGCACGCCCGGCATTATGGCTCTCATGTCAATGCTACTCCCGACAAGTCCCCCACCCGAAGAGCAACTGCCAAGCAGATTGAATGCTGATTGTTTCATTCATACAATGCAGAACCTGCTTAACATCAGTGGCACTCCTATGGTTGGAGGCGCCTTCCAACAACTTCCCAGGGCCAATCGTCAATGACATAATCCGAGCACACCAAACTGCCCACCAAACTGAGACTCACCCACATGCGCTTGCACTTGCACACACAGCGTCCAAACTCAACAAGTAAGCACGGGGCAGACATGCAAGATCGCTTGATCACAAACATATCCAGACAACACAGCAAACAAAGTCTGATTCTGAATCTTTACCAAAAACATCAACGGGACAACGGACTGGATTTTCTCAGAAAAGTCCAGAGTTCTTGCACAGCACTAAACAAAAACGATGCTGCAAAGGTAACGGCTCCCAAACAAAACACGCAAAGATAAAGGAAAAAGAAGGTTTCGGTGGTATTCCCTGCTATTTTCTTGCACGCAAGGTTTCGTCTGCTCTCAGGCTCTTCTTTTTCTTATTGTGAAAGAAGCGGCATATGATAGGGCAGTTCCTTATGCGTTTTCTTTCTTTTGTGCTTTTTCTTTTTCTGTTTTTGCGGGCGAAGCCGCAACGGGTCATCTAGTTATTGTTATTGTCGTAGTTACTAGGTACTGTTTTTTTTTTTTTTTTTTTTTTTTTTTTTTTTTTTTTTTTTTTTCGGCCGTTTTTGTTTTTTTTTTCGTCATCGTTGCTCTTGTTGTTTTTCTTTTTTTGGTAATTTTTTAAATCTTGTTTCTCTCCTGATGTTGTTGCCGTGTCTGTTTGACTTCATCCTCTTCCTTTTTTCTTTTTTTTTTTCCGTTCTGTTTGTATTTCCTCTTCCTATTCCTTCTTGCACTGCTGCAACGTGTGGGGATTTTCTTGATGACAATTATGGAGGGAGGGGGGTGGGTGGGGGGTGTTGGAGGAATGGAGAGGTGGGGGCGAGTAGTGTAGGGAAGGGGGTGGGGGGGAAGTAGTGGAGGGAAGGGGGAGGGGGCGCCGTTGTGGGGATGGGGAGACATCAATTCAAATTGCCGTAGTATCATCTTTAGTAAGAATAGGCTGAATCTGGACGTGAACAAAAAGTATCATCACCACAAACATTTCCAGATTCAGTCCGTTGATCCAGTCCTCTCTCGGTAGGTCTCAATAATTGTGGGTTTACATCTCGTGGTTCCATTTGGTTGTTTCGTATTCAATTTCAAATTTCGAACTTGAAAATTCCTTGAGGTAAAGACTGAGCAAGCCTCCACTGATTTGCCTCTTTATTAGATTTTTAATATTTTTATTCTTTAATTTTGAGTCTTTTTTTCTGTCTGAAAAATTCAAAATTTCTGAAAGTGTTGACTGAGCAAGGCAACACTGTTCTGGCCCTCAGTTTTTTTGTCCTTGTTTCTCCTTTCTCCCTCCTTACTCGCCCTACCCATCCTTCCTCTCCCTGCCCCTCCTCCCTCTCCTTTCCCCTCCTTCCTCTTGCTACCTCTTCGGCCTCCTTCACACTCCCCTCGTCCTATTTCTCATCCCCTCACGCTCTCCCTCTACTTTCTCTCCTCGTAAATGTTGGATTAGTTGTGCCCTTATGAACAGGAGAAGAGATGCATCATCATCATCGTCATTTTAAAAAAATATAATTATTATTATTTATTTAATTTTATTATTATTATTATTATTAGTAGTAGTAGTAGTAGTAGTAGTAGTAGTACTAGTAGTAGTAGTGGTAGTAGCAGCAGCAGCAGTAGTAGTAGGAGAGTCTCTCCTCCTTGTGGCCCTGTTGCTCCTCTTCTACCTTCTTTCATCTCCTAGCCCTTTCTCTACGTCGAACTGTCGGCAGCAGCAGCAGGGCTAGGGGGAGGGGTAGGAGGGGAAGGAGCAAGTGTAGGAGGAGGGGTAGGAGCAGGGGCAGAAGCAGGGATAGGAGCAAGAGTAGGAGCAGGGGTAGGATAAAGAACGAGGAGGAGGTTTTACAAGATATATACAATCTGTTTTCGATACTGTTATGATCCTGGTCATCTCCCAACGTAGTTACTGACAAAGAGACAATGCCATTCAATTGAAAGTCAAATTGACAGCGATTGGAAGAAGAACAGGACAAGGGAGGAAGAAGAATAAAGAATAGAAGAAGTAGACACAAGCTGGAACCAATGTCATCTCCCCCTCATCTTGCTTCCATCATCCCCCCCTCGTCATCTCCCCCTCATCATCTCCCCCTCATCATCTCCCCCTCATCATCTCTTCCTCCTCATCCCCCCCTCATCATCTCCCTCTCATCTTATTCTAAATAATAAACAACAAGCAATGAAGGAGAGAGCCAGAGTCAAATGTGAGATTTCTCTCCCTTGCTGTCAGCGACATGTACAGCCCTCCTTCGACCTCGTACATGGCATCCGGCTATGGCGGCTAATCCAAGCCTAGCTGGGATGTTCAAAGGACAACACAAAACTTCCCTGCCTCCTCCCACTACAGCCGCCAAGTCTAGTCTACCAAATGAAGCCCTCAACCCACCGGTACCCCTTTCAGGGGCCTTCTAGGTGGCAACCAAGAAAATTACGATGCAGGCCACCATAGCCAAGGCACTCTCCTCCTCCTCCTCCTCCTCCTCCTCCCTCCTTTCTCCTTTCTCCCTCTATTTCACCTCCATAGCTTGGCAGGTACCTCTAGCTTACACCATAGCTAGGGTAGGTGGCAGCTCTCCACCTATGGCGCTGCTTGGCGCACCCCTGCCAACGTACTGGACCAGCAGTCTTTCTGCCGTCAAGTGAGGAAAAGGTGAGGAGCAACTCGCCACTCCCCATATATACTTTGTGGCTCCTGTGTCAATGCCCAGTGATTTCCCAGCCTAACCAGCCTAACCAGCCTAACCAGCCTAACCAGCCTAACCAGCCTAACCAGCCTAACCAGCCTAACCAGCCTCTAGGCCCTACTCGTTCCTGCTCTTTTCTGCTGGGTCAGGACCTGGACCCAGACTCTTATCGGACTACATTCAGGCAAGTACCTTCTTCCGGATTTCTCTTCCAGGCCTGCCAGCCCTCAGGGAAAATACCTGGCCTACCAAACTCCTACTGTTTGTCCTTTTCTGCCTACCTCCCTGGTACTAAATGATTTTGGGCACTTCTGGGCCTACCTAACCCTAGCCGAGTATAGCCCTGTACACGCTGCACAAGCCACCAACACGGCAACGGTGGTTCTTACCAGGCCCGAGGGGGCCAAACCAACACACAGGCCATCACACCCAGTCACACACACACTCAAGTGCTCAGACATACGGACAGACACACGGAACACAGATATCAGCAATAGCCACCACACCAGGACCAGATTCAGACAGCAGGAATCCCAGCAAAAACACACAAGGAACAACGGCAAAAGCTCAGAAAAGCAAAGGACTCACAGTCTGGAATTTTGCAGGTTAGTACATTATTATACTCGTTCGCTTTTGTCCTTCACGCCTGATCCTGCTGCTGCTATTGCTGCTTCAAACCTTGTCCCCTCATCATACAATCTTGGCACGATTATAATATTTTTGGCCGTGTTGTTTGGAGCCGTTATATATGTAACGAGTAAGAACCACTGCTACCGTCTTCACCCGAATAGAACGCCCGGTCATTATAGCTGTATCTGGACTGAAAATTGCACCAGATACGGCTATAATGACCGGGCGTTCGGGTGAAGACGGTAGCCATCCACAATTACAGACCACCACTGTCTCACCACCGTAAAAACCACTGCCAACTGCTGTCAATCACCGTCAACCACCATGAACTACGAATTGGGATCAACTTCCAACCACCATCATCCACCATCAACCACCGTCAACCATGGTCAACCAGCGTCAACCACTGTCAGCCACCCTCAACCACTGTCAACTACCGTCAATCACCATCAACGAACTAACCATGATGAACCATGTTGAACCACCACCCACCACCCACCATGAACTACGAATCTGAATGAACTACAAACCACGGTCAACCACGGTCAACCACGGTCAACCAGTGTTAACCAGTGTTAACCAGTGTCACCACAACCAACCACAGGGTTGACCAATGACCAACTGTCGGCAAGTACCATAAACCAGCAATAGTGATCAAGTACCCCTGACTGTCTACTACCAATTACCAGCCACAGTCAACCATCATTGATAACGGACAATGAACAGGATGTTCCATGGAAAGCAAGGGCTAACACTAACAACTGGCCGTAACCAGCAACAGTGAGGACCCTCATGGGAAGGAGCAGCAAGTAAGAGCAGCAAGTAAGAGTAGCAAGTAACAACAACAACAACAACAACAACAACAACAACAACAACAACAGCAGCAGCAGCAGCAGCAGTAGCATAAACAGCAGCAGCAGTAGCATCAGCCTATGGGACAGTAAGAGCAATGGTACGACTCACTGTGAGAGGCAGTGAACAGCAAGAAGAAACAATAGGAACTAACCGAACGATCAGCTACACAAGCCAATGGCAAGCTTAATGAGTAGCGGCCACTAAACACAGCAGCAACTGACAATGACAGCAACTGAGAACAGCAGTCATTGACAATAGCAGCAACTAAGAATGACAGCAGGAGCAATAACAACAAACTTGTGATAACTGGCAAAAGCAGCAAAGAAGCAGCGAAGAAGCAGCAACAAGCAGCAATAGCGGCAGCAATAGCAGCAGCACTACGGTAGCAGCGGCAACAGCAGCAACAGTCATAGCAGTGATAAGCTTACCAGCAGAAGATATGGCAGCAGCAGACAGCAGCAATAGCATCGATTACAGTGGCAATAGGAACAAGGGACAATACAATAGCAGTCACGCTAGCAACTGCCAGTTGCAGCAAATAGCAACATTGGATTATAGCAGAAGCAGCACACAGTGGAGAGTAGCTGCATGAGCAAATAGTAGCAGTGTCAGCTACTGAAAACACCAGCCGTGAAAGCACCAGCTGTATCAGGCACTGAAAGCACCAGCCGTGTCAGCAACAAGTGACAAGAGCAGCAAACTACTATTAGAGCAGCAACGTCAGCCGGAGGATAACAAGCAGCAACACTGACGCAGTCCGCAATGGCGGCAACTATTATTCTTGAGCATTATCTATTCCCCAGCGACACGGCTGATGCTGAGGAAGGCACTGTCTGAGATGACATGTCTGCTGAACAGAGGTCCTTGAGGTCACCCATTTCAATTGGAGCGGTACAGAGGAGACTTTGTAACATGGGCCAGGGCTCTGTTACGATGGCACGTGCTAATCGGCAACTGGTCGAAAATTTTGAAAGGATCAATCAATGGATCATTGGGGGAAAAAAAGGAAGAAGAAAGCAGACAACATGAAGCAATGAGCGATTGGAAAAGCCACTGTCTGAACAGATGTCTCTTTCGCTCCATTTATTTATTGTTTGCATACCGTAGGCGAGTGGTGGAAAGATCCAAGGGGCTGTGAATGTGATTGACGGCAAGATTCATGGGTTTGTCCGGATTTGATGTGGTGCCTGGTGTGCATTAAACCACTACTGGTAGTAGACCTGAGCCGGACAGGCTTGCACTGCGCGCCAAGCTTTGCCTAACCGACAACCGAGCACTTCTTTTCGTCTTTAGCTGGCGCCCCTCCAGCCATTGTGGTCCACTAGCCCCGTACTTGATGTTGCCTGGGGCCGTGCACTGGTGGTTTAAAGAGTGAAACATTTGGTTTTGAAGTAGCCTGGGGCCATGTTGCTATGTGACTGATTGAAAATGCAATCCAGCAGAGCTTCTGCATGTCCCCATACACATGCAACAATGACAAAGAAGACTTGGAGAGGGTCTCATACCACAGCAGACAGAAATATGCACATTGGAAGCGTAGAAACCAGGACGAATGGAATAGTATCAATTCAAAGTCCCTCGCCACTCTCCAGCACAATCAGATTGAAACAAAGACATCAAGGATCACAACCTAGAGAGTAAACCACCTTGGACGAACTCAGGACACAGATTCATCGTCTCCGGAGTCTTCCTCCTCCCTCCAACTCAACCTCCATAGCCGGCTATGGTGTACAACCCAATTTCACAGTGCCCAGCCTTAATACTCTGCAAACCACCAGCACCTCCGCTCTCCTGTCGCAGCAGCACCAGCGCGCTGTTTAGAACCCCTCGAACACTCCAGCACTGTGCCACACACCTCCCAGATCAACTAGTGCCAGTGGGTGAAGACGGAACCTCCAGCTTGAAGAAGAAGAAGACAGCTGCCACGAAGAAGAAGATATGGCAGTGCCTAACCCCAAAGCATAAATATGCTGTCGCCAGACCCAGCAGATGAAGCACTGCTTCACTGTTCCCGAAACCCTAGCAGCGGCTTCCCAGTGCTGCTGTGGCAGCCTGGCGGCGTAACATGAGCACTAAACTACTGCTAATCAACTAAAGAGAGGTAACCCTTCGGACCCATTGCATATATAGTTCTACCCTAACCTACTGGACTGGACTGGCTAGGACCTAAAACCAACAGACAATTATGGGTCTGTCTTTTTCAGCAACAATCGTACCAATCTGAGGCAAAAGTACCACAGTGGTTCGTTGAGGCCTGAACCAGGTTGAGGCTCAGTAGGGCCCGTTTTTGCGGTAGTTTAGGGTATTTGCGGGGAAGTCCCTGTCAGTTTAGGCCTGTTCCAGTTACCGGTTAGGCCCCAGAACTCTGAAAAAATTGAACCTGCAAGAACATTGCAATGTACTGGCGGCTTAAGAAGCAACAGTGAGGGCATACCCACACTAGCGCTTCCTTAATGTATCTGACGGCATTTACAGCCAAACCTGGATGCATCTGACTGCATTCACGTCCAGAGCGGAGTCAAGAAAGTCCTATTGTAAGTAGGCCCAAACTTTTCTTTTTTCTGTGTGGGTCTCCTTCCAAGGTTGGGCCTGGTCCAGAACCACCTTCCCCGGCTGGTGGTTGATTTGCCCACCTGCAGCTTGGGCCTGGATGGTGGACCAATGGAATTACCTGTGGCGGGGATTGGATAGCTCTGGATAATCTGCGGTTGATGGTCATAGATTACCCTTGACGGAGGGGGTGAAACTTCCCAGCCTGAGTTACACAGTGCCTGCAGAGTCCGAAGAGCAGGGGCTGTAAGCATGTAGGCTTCTGCAGGGGGAGTCCATCTGTTTGCCCCGTCATCATGGGATGCTTGGGCCTTCCATTCTTGATCCATCTGGAATGCGACAAGGGTTCAAGGCCTCTTTGGATCCTGGAGAGGGGCTGTGGCAGCATCGGGGTGTGTAGCCCCTGGCTTTTGCTATGCCATTTTGGGCCCTGGAGAGGGCCTGCGGCTGTAGCCCCTGGCTCTCCCTGTGCAGCGGGGGGCTTACAGTCCCCGTTTTGGAGGGGTACCAGATCCCTACAGTAAAGCACCCACAACAGGTGCAGGGGCATTTACCGTTGACTTAGGACATGTGAGACCTGAATTATTCCCCGTTACTTTGTGTTGCAGAGTTTCACTTTTCGCAGGGTCATATGTCCCCCTGCTGAGTCCTTTGATTCACCACAGAGGTACATTTGAGTGCAGGCTTGCAAAAATCTCTCCTGTTTGTGTCTGACAGGGCCTGACATCGCTCCGCCTGCTGTTGTTGCATTCCCTAAACATTGATCCACTCATTCTGTGATTGTTTCCTGAGCTGCTGTTGCTACCCTTCACGCTCTCCCTCATTCTCCCCCTCCCTTCCTCCCCCTTCTTTCCCCCTCTTCCTCCCCCTTCTTTCCCTCTCTTCCTCCCCCTTCTTTCCCCCTCTCCCTAAAACCTCTGCCTCCCCACTCCTTTCCACTTCTGTCTCTTATACACATCTAGATGTGTATAAGAGACAGGTGTGTGAGGTGTGTGAACTGCTTACTCACCTGACGAGTGAATGAATGAAGTATCTTGCTTGCCATGCTATATCTCTCTACAATGCTTTGTTTATTTCATTCTGAACGGCTGTAGTCTGTAGGTTCTTTCTGGGGCAAAATTTCGTTTTTCAATTCGGTAAGGACAGAGTAGGTCTTTGTTGAACTCTTGTTGGTGGGGACCCGGTTCTGACTCCATTGGGACCATTTGGGACTTAGTGGGACCAGGCCCAAACAAGAAGGGCCCGTCAGGCCAAATCTGTTAACGTAAGTTACCTTGCTCTATCTGATTGGGGCTCGGACTTTATGCTTTTAGACCAGGACACTTGCTGCGGAGGGGATCTCCGGTGAGACGTTTTATCGGACTTTATGGCACAATCTGCCGTCTGACTCGCACCTTGAGCGCCACTCAATTCTTTCTTGCATTACGTAGTACACTTTGAATCTGATTTGCTGTATCTTCACGGAGCTGAGTCCGACTAGGCTTGAGAGGACCTCATACGTAGTCGGTCCAGACTATGTGGGTGGATCAGATCTCTATGATCTTTATTTCTTTCGTTGTTTTGACTGCTCTCCAGTCCAAATGAATTGCCGCTCCGGCTAGGAGTTCTACCTTCTCTTCTGATTGATTTCAAGCTGTTTCTTTCATTGGGTTTGTTAAATGCCCGCGTCTACATGATCACAAACGAGAGAGAGAGAGAGAGAGAGAGAGAGAGAGAGAGAGAGAGAGAGANCCTTCCTCCCCCGTCTTCCCCTTCCCTCCCCGTTCCCGTTCCCCTTCCTACCTTCAACAACTGCTGTTTTTGTCTTGGGTATGGGTCCGTTCTATCCAAAGCTACCATCTTGTAGCTGGTGTTGGGTTCTATCCAGGCACGTGTGGGACACTTGCCAGATCGCGATCTTCTGCTAGGCGGCAATGGAGAATGCCCCTGACTATGTGTTCTAGCCTCCAAACTTGGCTCTCCATGTAGGCTCTATCTCTGTCAGGCGATTCTTGTGCCGAAAGAGAGCCGTCTCCTGCCACAGTTCCAAACCGACAGAGCGCAGTGGGGCTTCAGTGCATTGCATTGCGGACTCCCTGCCATTCGTACGATAATGTAGGGACCAAACAAACATTCTACTCTAGGGAGAGCTTTGGACGTGAGTTGCATTGCAGACTTCTCACACATTAGCAATTCGTATAGCAGGGATGCATGAACATTCTCCTTCGAGGGAGAGTTTTGCAGTGCCACATTTCTTCCGCTCTGTGCCATGCAGAAACCTGTTGCTCACTATTCGATCATCAATCTGACGGTACCAATTGAGGAAGAGCAGGCCCCCACATGACCCGACGAGCACAAAAACATAGTGGTAGTTGAGACTAGTAGTCAGGAGTTGGAAGACAGAGTGAGTGAGCATTTCCTGGTTGATCCTGTTGGTCTTGGCAATGGGTTCATAGCTCTCGATAGCCAGCCAAAAGTGTTCGTGCTAGCAAGGATTCTGGGGCAGAGTCTGATCGGCGAACACCTGGCATCAGCACAATGTACAGACTGTACGGCAGTGCCTGGGAAGGGATATATGGTCCAGAAGAACGGCAGAATCGTGCAGATCTGTCCCAGGTCCAATTCGTCAGGAAGAATGCGGTCCGGGAGTGCACATTGCAGAGTGAATACACTGACAAGTTACTGCAGGTTTGGCAAGATGATGAGGTCTAAATCCTGAACCCTAAACAACTACCTGTCAATGGTGCAGGTATTGACTGTATGGAAGTGCATGGGGATATCGTTCGGAGGAATTGTATGTCTATACCAGGCGCAACTCAACAGGCACCATGTGATCCATCAGCAGATTCCGCGGACGTAGAGCAGGTTCGGCAAGAGGATCAGCCGCACGCCGGTGATTGCCCATCGTCGTTGTCACGATTAGAAACGAGGATGACTCTGAACGGCAGCAGTGCTGTGGTTGTGGAATCTGCCGGTTGTGCCAATGTTGTCCCGAGTGGCGCTGATGACTGCGATGACGATGCTGACGATTTGTTTCTAGATCCAAGCATTTTCATCGACGAAAGTTACGAGCCACGGTCCTTCGCATTTGCAGACCAGTCAATCACCGTGAATTGTTTGCGGGCAGGGTCAACAGATTACGACCTAACGGGGCAACTAGTGTGGCCCGGGGCCGAGTTGATGAATGCTTATGTGGCAAAACATGCGGACAGATTCACAGACGCATGCGTAATAGAGCTTGGCGCAGGCGTCGGATTGTCAGGAATCCTGTTGTCGCGGTTTGCACGCCACGTCCTGCTCACAGATCACAATGACACCGTTCTACATGTAATGAGACAGAACGTGGTTTTGGAAGAGAATCGGCGAAGGGAGTGGCAGAAGCAGCAGGAGATGGTTCATGTTCCCGCTGAAGTTGGCGCATCAGATGTTGGATCATGTTTGGTCACAGATGAGAAGTCCTTGTGTAAGTCCCGGGAGCAGCAGCAACAGCAGCAACAGCAGCGACAGCAACAGCAGCAGCAGCAGCAAGAGCAGCAACAGAAGCAGCAGCAGCAGCAGCAGCAGCAGCAGCAGCAGCAGCAGCAGCAGCAGCAGCAGCAGGAGCACCAGCAGCAGCAGCAGCAGCAGCAACAGCAACAGCAACAGCAACAGCAACAGCAACAGCAGCAGCAGGAGCAGCAGGAGCAATGGACGTGTGGTAAATCTAATCAGCAGTTTGTCAAAGGGAATGAAGAAGCTGCAAAAGACCACAAGCTTCTGGATTGTGCACTGCTTGAATGGGGACGCGAAGAACATGTCAATGTGATCGCAGCCAAGTATCCCTTGGGTTTTGATTTCATCATTGGTGCCGATATCTGCTACCAGCAGAATAGTCTGCCGCATCTGTTTGAGACGGTGGACGTGCTGAGCGCAGTTGCAGAGCGAAATGGTAAGGAATGCATTTTCTTGTTGGCATATGTCTCACGCTACCGGAGCGTTGATGCAAGGCTAGCAGAGGCAGCAGCGTACCATCGGTTCAAACTGGTACCAATCGAAGACACTCGTCAAAAAGTGGGAGGCGGCTTGTATGATGGAGTGGTATTTGAGGTGCTGAAAATATCTCAATCTGCAACCGCTGATCTGCGAGGCCCTGCAATGTCCCCTGTTTCTTCTTCTCTCTCTTGACCCAGGCAAAGATAAAGAGCATAAATGCATACATCCCGAACTTTCGGGGGCTCGGGGCTTCCGGACCAAGATGGCTGGCACCACCAGCCAAAAAGAAAAGAAATTGCCTACGTGCCGTTTCATTTTCTTTTTTTGGCGTGCGGCATGGTCTCGGTGAAAACAGCCTCAGACGTAGGGGTGGTGGTTTAAGCACGTGTGCAAATCTTCGTTCAACAGTTGCCAGAGAGAGAATAAAAGAAGGCTTTCCATGGATCTGATGCTGGCGAGATCACAGCCAACTCTTGCCCTTTGTGTTTGGTCTTTCCATAGTGGAAGCAGATCTGGTGGATGTGGTGTGTGTGGGGGGGGGAGGATTGAGAGGGAGAGAGAGAGAGAGAGAGAATGGATGGATGGATGAAACGAAGGGAGGTATCCAATTCGAAGGAATACTCCGTTGAGTCGGCGTTGACTTAGGTAGTTGAACTTAGTCCCAAATTCCTGTCCATCTTTATGGCATTCTAGTTGGAACTCTGTTGAGTCGTCCATGAAGTTTCGACTGGTTGTCGTTCGTTTTAAGTGCGGGATGTTATGCTGATTTTCAGAACCTGTATTGTTCTGTCTGATTCCTTTTTCTCCGGCCACGACTCCCATTATGTTAGTCACTGCTTGTCATGGTCTGGTGCCTGTCATTGCTGTTCTGTTCTGTCAATGCCGATTTGAGAACACAGGCGGTCTCAAATGCCGTCTCGCTTACATTCTGTGCAAAAGCTTGTTATTGAAGGCATTCCGGAATTTTCATGGTAGAGGCGACTTCTTTGCACTTAGGGTTGCCTGTATTAAAGGGGAACGTTACATCCGAGCCTCTTTTTGTCATGGCGGATTCGCACTACATGCCAAGCTGTGCCGAACGGCACACTTTTTTTTTTTTTTTTTTCATTTTTGGCTAGTGCTGCCATCCAATGTGGCCTGGTATAGCACTGAGCCCCCGAACTTTGCAGAATGACACCTTTTTTATTCTCTACTTTGGCCCGGGTGATGTGCTGGGAGGCTTGGGGGCCTTTGTCTTATCTGATCGATTTTGGTACGTTTGGGATCATTTTATCGACAGCAGAATCCAAGAAAGTAACCGTAGTGTCAGAGACGTGTGTTTTGTGTAAGGGCACATTCACTCTGGCACTCTGTCAACGGAATCTGGCTGTCATTACAGTCAAATGCATCCAGGATAATCTCAGTTCAATGCCTTGAGCCTGTTTACTGTGTTCTTGGAGAGCAGTTCTCCACCATAGTGCACAAGTACCTAGCGAAGTGCTCTGGTTAACAAGGGGGCCATGAGCTTTCGACGTACCGGCCTTCCTTTCCAGGGTAAATTCATTTCATAATGTAATTGAAAAACTGGCTGAGGTACTGAGAAGGGTGGCTGATACTGGTGATTTAAGGGAGGTTGGTAAAATGCATGCCAGCGCTACGAAGTGTCTGTGGGTTGTTCCCCTTCCTCTTGTTCAAGAAACAGGGATTTGAACCCGTGACTAAACTACAGCCAGGACACTGCGACTAAACTACATGTCGACGTTTTTTTTTTTTTTTTTTTCCCCCCCCCCCCTTCCTTTCCTACTTTCCTTTCCTTTTTTGAGCCTAAGATAGCACAACTGATTAAAGCCCAGGTTCTCGGTATGAGTTGAAGTCTTTCAGGGCCATTTCAAAATGAAGCATTTTTTTCCCTTGGGCCTTATGAGTTGAAGCCTGTTTCCTAATTTCAAAGTCCCTTCCCCTTTTTTTTTTTTTTTTTTTTGTTTTTTTAAACCTGGAGCCTGAGTTATTATGCTGTTAAACCGCCAGCACACGGCCCCGGCCTTGCTGAAAATGCAACTCGTGGCCTACAAAATTTTCGGAGGTTCGGCCTACCGCACCACAATGGGTGGAGGCACCAGCCAAAAAAGAAAGAACGAGCGCCGCTGGCAGTTCGGAAAAGCTTAGGCGCGCAGTAAGGCGCCTCCAGGCCCGGGTGTACTGGCGGGTTAAGGCCATGGGCCCTTCACGAGCCTGTTGGCCGAATTTTATATCCGTATAATAACTGTGTCTCGGCCTCTAGGCAGGTCAAGAGTTCAATCCTGCTGTAAGCGGCGAAGTTAACGGCCACACTCCTTTTTCTCTCAAACGGAAAGAGGTCTTGGCTCCATCTGTTCTAGGGAAAGGCAGTTCAGTTAGCACTCCATTGCCGCATCAATTAAGAAAAAAATCACTGATTTGTACCCTTCCCTCCTCCCCACCATCTCTGTACCCGCTCTCCCGCCTCCCCTGCAACGCACACATACACACACACAAAGGTATCATCAGCGAAGCGACCAGTCCCAGGTGGTTCACAATTATGTCATTCATATGATATTATGATTCCATCAGGATTCAAACTTAGGTCTGTTTATTAACAGTTCAACGGTTTACCATTCAGCCACCTGGGCTGGGTATACCCATAATTTTTTGGAGGGCCTTTCCTGGCACTAAGCTGGGTCCTTCGCTGCCAATGGACGGACATTCCAAGTCCCACAGTCGGTAGGTCAGTCTGAGAAGCTATGCAGACTGACCTGCTGTTAGTCAGCATTGAACTGGAAGATCTGTTATTCTCAGTGGAAATGTCGGATCAAAGGCGAATGGACTTCTTCTTCTTCTTCTTCTTCTTCTTCTTCTTCTTCTTACATTAGCTGCGTCATACAGTTGGCCCAGGTCTTGACAGTTGCGCCTGGGCACATACACACAAAGCAGGGCCGATACATTGGGAAGCAGGCCGTCGGCCTTTGCAAAAGCAGTAATGCCAATGCATCTGCCTGGGAGCCCTGCACAGATGCAGAAAACAGCCCAAGTCCGAAGACTCAGGCCGTGCCCAACTGAAAAGGGCCCAGGCCCTCAACTGTAGTCTCGGGCCTGGGCGCAGGGTCTGAGGCCCAACCGGAAGCTACTGGAAGCTTCCAGCCAGGCCACACGCAGCATCCAGGAGGCTGCCACTTCCACAAAAGGAGTGAGGCAACCCAGGCC
The DNA here is from genome assembly GCA_003427395.1 of Chara braunii. NCBI lineage: Eukaryota > Viridiplantae > Streptophyta > Charophyceae > Charales > Characeae > Chara > Chara braunii. Next base: position 389,313 of record BFEA01000512.1, on the reverse strand, counting down.
AGGCATTCTGGCCAGTGCTGGCAATGCGGAAGTGCTGCTGCGCTCTCGCTTGATGCTGCGCTGCTGCCAAAGGCACTGGCGGGGCGCGTAGAGGTGAGGAAGGGCGCTGCAGGGCAGCGGGAAGCAGGCGGCCGTAGCCGGGCTGCTGGGCGCCAGGGGGTATAGCGGGTGATCTGGTGGTCTTCAGGGAAGGAGGCGAGTGTGGGGTAATCAAGGTCTGATTGAGGGTGACGAGATACGTACCTGGTGCATGAAGAGAGGTCGGCTATGGAGTCGACAGTCATTGGTCTTCGAGAGTCGAAGTGAGCCTGTTGCGGGAACCAGCTGTAGGTAGGATAGTCGGGCAGTGTAGGTTGGGCGCTCGGTGCTAGACAGAGAGTAGCGACTTCGGATACTGTGTCGGTGTGGCCTATGGGCTTGGACATTGTCTCATTACTTCATTGTATTGCTCTATATGGATGGTTTTCTTGGTGCATTTCTGCTCTCTGCTTGGACACAACTACTTGGACATCTGTGTGATTTCACAACTTGGTTTTCTGTATATTGTTCACACTCATATTCCTTGCAGAAGTTATTGCATTCAGAGGCTTTGAAGTTTGAACTCGTGACGTTTTTGTCAACACACACTTGGATGTATGTATGTACTGTTCAGCTACAAGTCAGATACAGCAGGACAACCATGTTTTTTTTTTTGGGTCAGGAGTCAGGAGATCCATGTTCATCTGTGATGTCTTGTGGAAAACAAATCAGTTTTACAGAGATGAGAGGTAAAAATAGTGTACAAGGATGACGCACGATTGAGGAGTGGTCCAAACTTTTTACCCAAGAAAAGAGGGGAATGCCAGCAGCTCATGCTTCTGTCTGTCCAAGTCCACTCGGCTTCCCTTCCCTTCCCTTCCCTTCCCTTCCCTGACCTGACCTGACCTGATTTTCCCAGACGTGACCTGACCTGATAGTTGCCTGATTTGGTAAGTTGTATCTGCTGGTAATGCATATCAGTATGCAAAATCATTAAGACGTGCAAAGTGTAATTAACTTAAATTAAGTTAATTAACGGATGAATGGCATTTGAATGCTTTCTCATACAGCCTTTTTGTTTTCTCTGTTACATTGAAAGGAGCACTCTGTTCTCATACTAAATTATACACATCTGATAAGGCCAGGATTTGAATTTTGAGCTCATGAGCTGTTTGCTAACAGTTACATGGGCACCATTCAGCCACATGGGCTGAGTACAGTACAGCGCAGTATATATCAGCCAGTCTGTCATTGATTGTCAACTTGTGAAGGTCTATGGAACTCTACGTGTTTACGGTCAATTTACTTGGCTTAACTTGGTTCTTCTTTGCATTAATTTGTTGAATTTGTGTTCGTTGCGCTTCTTGTGCTCTGGATCTGTTCGTCGCTGGGTTCTCCTTTCATGGGGCATGCCCCTGTGTTTCTGGTCAAGGTGATCTTACCAGTGGGCACATGGAACTCTGGTAGATGGGACTTTGGCACATGGGACTATGGCGAATCGGACTCTGGTAAATGGCACTGTGGAACATGGGACTCTGACACATGGGACTTGGTGGGACTGTGCCAAATGGGACTCTGGAACATGGGACTCTGGGCACTGGCACATGGGACTTGGTGGGACTGTGGCAAATGTGACTCCAGGCACATGGCACTTGGGGGCATGCTGATGCGGGTACCGCGTGGGTTTTGTGGGTTTCGACCATTGGCCTGCGTGTTTGTTCAGGCATAACCACAGGTCTTGGGAGATAATATACCTCCTACCTGCCGTTCTCCTACCTGCCGTGGTAGTAAGTAGGTGGTTTGGCAGGGCACTGACTGGGCCAAGCCACACACTCACCTTGATGCGTGCAGTTGCTGGGATGCCTCTCAACTTCCGGTCAAAGCTCATCAACCGTGACAGGAACCGGGCTCGTTGCCCTTCGCCTGCCTGGGTGTGAATGCTTCTGCATCTGCCGCGTTGTTTGCTTGACGGATGGAGAACGTGGTTGGTTAGTCTGAGTAGGTAAGCATTCTCCTTGAGGTGCGGTGGCTGGGGCGCCTTCGAACTTCCCGAGAAGCTCGGCCTTGAAAAGAACTGGTATTTATTCGCCTGCGTTTGCATGTTTCAGTGCCATCTGCGCTGACTGTTTGATGAATGGGCCACTTGTTTTTTTGTGCGATCGGGACTCGGCAATGCGGTTGGAGCTGATAGTGTTCGTGCCGGGCTCCTGCATCGATCCTACTACCTACCTGCTCTGTGGGGTTGCCTGTGCTCTGCATATGCTCCCAGGACGGACCGCTCACACCCAAAATCTAACTAGGAGCTTTTGAACTCCAACAACTTAAATATATACGCCATTGGGAGCCGGGGTTACCATGACTGCTGGCGTGCACCAATGTCTACAGCTCTTGTTGATCGCTTCCAAGTTCCAAGCCTGCTAGGTAGGGGAGATTCCGACACGGGAAAAAAACACTTGTAAGGCATCTCATCTCGAGATCCCTACAGCAGCTTATCCCACTGATATAGTTGGAAAGACATCCTGTAATTTTTATTATTTTTTTTAAATAATATATAGGACTTCTTTTTGCATCCATGTTAGTTTTTTCTTTTAACTTTCTTTGGGTCCGTTTTTGATGGAGTAAGATTATCTGTCGTTGCCGAAGTTGCAGTTCGCATTCTGTGACGTAGATTGATAAAAGTCAAAAAAAGGTGAAAACGGAAGAGTGACTGCTTTGGGCCCTGAGGAGGTTTGAAATATAGTTTTCGACCAGCAATAAATCCGTCTCAGTTAGGCGTTCGTCTAGGCGAACACCAAAAAAAAAAAAAAAAAAAAAAAAAAAAAACTGCTTTGCAGCAGTCGATCCTTTGGTGATGATGTCAGCATCTATTTGCTCGTAAATCCTTTACTGAACGTGGTTAATTCAGACGATTCAAAGGATTTACCTTGTTTTTTTTTTCCCTTCTTTTTATAGCTGTTTCTTTTTTTCAGCTTTGAGTGAGCAGAGAATGGCACTCGCTTCTGCTCTGCCAGCAGAAGTGGCTGGTGCTGCTACCGGGACGTGCTATGGAATTCGTGGCTCATCCGACAAGTCTCTCGGCTCGGTCAATGTGCCAAGCCAATGTCAGTCGAAAAGGCCGGCAAGATGTTCTCGTAAAAAGTTGGCTCGATGCGTTAGCCATCCATGTTATCGACCAGCGCGATGGTCTGCGAAGCTCTCGAGCTGTGGGGCTGGACTTGCGAGTTCTTCTCTTGCATTGCATCACACTGCTAGTTGCTTGAAGGGCTCCTCACATCTAGGGACCGCGCGCCAGGTCCACAATTCATTTGGCCGACAGTGTCACTGTGACATGCCGAGGTTGTGCTGTCTTCTGCACCGTGTGAAGTGTAGTCAGCAATGCTGCTCTGATTCGAGTGGAGGTAACCCCGTCTTCCGTGTAAAGGCCCATGGATGGGTACCCTCTGCACTGACACCTCTTCGACGCTTCAAGATCTGTACATGTGGACAAAACCATAGCTCCAGATCGCCTACCGAACGACCTGGGAGCCATAGATTTGAGGCGAAGAAGGCAGAGGATCATTCCGAAGAGATGAAAAGGGAATCCGCCAATGCAGGGACGATTCAGGCACCGTGTGGACCTGACCAGTCACTCAACAGGACTGAGAAAAACAGCCTTCTTGACCCTCAGCCTACTCCGTCATCGGGTCCGTTTGTTGATAAGAAAAACTTGCAAGGAGAAGGATCGCCTTCTGTTCCAGGCGGTCCTCCTGTTCCTGGAACAGGACTGGGACCTTCTCTTCCAGGAACTCGACCACCTGGTCCTCCTGTTCCTGGAACAGGACTGCCTGGGCGGCGGGCATCGTGGTCGCCTGGATATAGGCAGGACGAGAACCGAGGGAAGAGAACTCCAATCCATCGTGATGTCGGTCGTCTGATCGACAATGCCGTGGCATTTGTAATGCCTAGGGAGAAAGGGGACCTTCGTGACGTGATTCTAGTCTGCCTTTCATTTAGTGTGCTGGTCTACCTCTCCCAAAAGCTAGTCTGCGTATACTTTGCCATGCATTACTACGGCATGTGATGAACTGTGATGTCACTTCGTGTACTAGCATATGATGTCTCCTAACAGCCGCGGCTACCGGTAGTTTGTGCACAATTTCTAATCCTCTCTAGGATATCGACTACCGGTAGTAGTAGGACGATTGCATCTCAGTTTGTGTACTACCCCGCCTCCCCCCGAAAATAGCACACCCTGGTAATGAATGTATATAAGCTATCTTTTGCTCCGGTGCAGGCATATAATGAGGAGGAATATGTTACTACCTAACGGCTGTCTAGCTCGCTTACGCGTGTGCTATGCATCGCTATGGAATTCCGTCTGTTGTGATGATGGGCATAATCCTGTTTCTTCCTTTCCTGTTTACATTTTTTTGTTCTTTGTTTTCTCCTTGACAGCAATGCTTTTTTTTTTTTGTGTGTGTGTGTGTGTTTGCTTCCATCTTTCATCTATTTTCATGGATGTTGGTTGGTCTTGCTGCAGAAACCAACTATTTCGTGGCTAGCAGCAGCTCGTGGACGTGTTCATACTGCAGATATATGTACTATTGTAGGTTCTACCGCACTAACGCCTTCAGGTAAAGTTTAGACCACCAGTACGCCCGGGCCCTGAGGCGCTGCGCTGCGCACCAAGCTCTCCTTAACCACTAGTGGCACACTTCTTTTTTCTTTTTTGGCTGGTGTTGCCACCCATCGTGGTCCGGTGGCTCCTAGCCGCGGAATTTTCAGAGTGGCCCCTATCCTTATCCATTGGGGGATATTCTGTATGTATCCTTATCCATTGCAGAATACTCTGTATCTGTAATGATTCTGTATCCTTATCCAGTGCAGAATATTCTGTATGTGTGTATCCTTATCCATTGGGGAATATTCAATATTCTGCTTTTGTATCCTTAATATTCCTTATCCATTGGGGATTATTATCTCTGCCTGCCTTATTGTGTATGGATATGTACTATAACATACACATTATGCGACAAGTTTCACTGACAACGCATCAAGTCATTGACGACACTCTTCTCCTTGCTGCAGACTCTGAATGGCTCCCTTTCATAGGCTGGGGACAAAAAACTTGTCATAGGCTGGGGACAAAAAACTTGTCATGAAATAGATAGATGACAAGAATAACAGTGAAACCACCAGTGCTTTTCCTGGGCATTTTTCTCTATGTGGCCGTGCATGCGCGGCGGCTTTCCGAGCGTGGCCTACCGGAGCGGAATAGCTGGCAACGCCAGCCAAAAAGGAAAAAGTGCCAGTTTGGTGTTTTTTTTTTTTTTTGGCGCGCACAGGGGGAATCTGCTCTGGCAAAAGGAAGCCTCCAAGTACTGGTGGTCTAAGATAAGATGACACTTGTGTTGGACTTTTGCAGTCAATGCCTGGCCTTCAGGCTTTGGGTCGTCAACAAAAAATCATCTGTAGATATATAATATATATGCAGATTCAGCGCATTTGTTGCGGAACAAATGATCTGTAGATATCTGAATCCTTATCCAATGCAGAAAGCGAGAAAGATAATTTGTTGGGTACTGCCATCCATCTACTGAGTCCTGACCAATGTCGAGCCAATACCCGTTGAAGGCCTGAATGCTTCAATGCCGAGATGCTGCAGATGATGATGTGTCAGGCACAGCATTGCCGTCCTCACCTGAATAGAACGGCCGGTTATTATTTCTGCATCTGGATTCTGGACTGAAAGTTTCCCTAAATGCACAGCTTTAATGACTGGGCTTTCTATTCGGGGGAACATTTCTGGATCCAAAGTAGCTCTAGTTATGGATAGATGAATGAGCCGCCAGGCGCTCTCATGAGTGTTGGACTTACTGCTATCGAGTAGTATCGACTGAGAACAACCACCCGCCTGGTACGTTTTGGACTATTGGTTCCTGTATAGCATACATGCCCCCCCCAAAAAGTCTCTTCTGGGCCCAAAAAAGTCTCTTCCAGGCCTTTGTCTGCGGTGGCACTGCCTGGGAATAATAGTTCAGTGAGGATGTGACCATTTTTGCAGATTTCAGCATATTGCCATGATTAACTTTTAACAAAGTTAACCTCAATTATTATGGGTATCCTCTTCGTTACTGTACTATTAAGCCACCAGTACACGGCCATACATCGGCCGCGGTCTCCTTGCTGCGACTGTCAGAGGTCGGAAACGCGACGAAGGCCGTTGATGAAATTGATCAATGGCGGCCCTGCACCGATCTGTTCGGAGCAGGCCACAAGTTCTGTTCCAGCAAGGCTGGGGCCGTGCACTGGCGTTTAAGAATGCTGTTCGAGTGCGCTGCTCCAGTGGCCTATGGTCCTCTTCTATTACCCTTCTGCTTACTGAAGAGCACCTTTGGACATCTGTGTAATCCTTTCCACGCCAGGAGACTTGCCTCCCCTCCAATACGCACTCTCTCTCTCTCTCTCTCTCTCTCTCTCTCTCTCTCTCTCTCTCTCTCTCTCTCTCTCTCTCTCTCTCTCTCTCTCTC
>BFEA01000512.1:371645-382221 GCA_003427395.1 Chara braunii | reverse complement strand
AGAGAGAGAGAGAGAGAGAGAGAGAGAGAGAGAGAGACACGTCAAGCGACTCCACTTGCCTGACAGGAATGAATTTGAATAATGGCTCGGTTTGCTGACTTATTCGTGCACGTCCATTTTAGCTGCTTCGCTAGTGCGAACGTGCGCGCCCTTCGACGTTGTATGTGCATGTAGTAATCTGGTGTAGCAGCAGCGAATGCTGTGGCTGTGGCATGACGAGCTAGGCAGGGACCGGGACATTCAATGCCAGCTCCTTCCTTGGTTGCTGAATTCATTCTCGACTCAATGTCAAGTCTTTTGAGTTTTTGTTGTAACTTTGGATCGTTGCAAGTTTTTCGAGTTTTTGTTATAACTTAACTTTTTACTTTTCTTTGGAAAATGAATTATTCTATGAAGTATGTGACCATAGTTGTCGTCTGGGTTACCTGGGCTGCGCGGCCGGTTCGTGCCTGGCTGGTCACCTGACTGTCTGCTCGCCCAGAGTAGCCTGGGCATATTAAAATGCCACACTTTTTTTTTGTTTTTTGATTTTTGATTTTTATTTTCCCCCCTTTTCACTAATGGGGCTTTTCTGCGCCCTCCCAAACCAGCCCAAATCCGGGCTCCTTTTTGTTTTCCAGTGTTGTCCGCGGGTGGTGGCTTAGGGCTTGCGGCACCACTTGCCAAACGACAACATTTTGAATGTATCAGGATGAATCACTGGTCGAGATGCATTCAAAATGTTGGAGTTTGGAGACTGGTGCGGCGAGCCCCCATAGTTTGCTTTTTTACTTGCTGTGCTTTTTTTTTTTAATCTCCATTTCAATTGGGAATTCTGGTGTGATCCTCAACCAAAAGTTGTTTGCATTGCACAATTCTATACAACATTTTTTTTTCCTCAGGATTTTTTATATTTCTATTTTTTTTTTAATTTTGTGCTGGGGCTGCCTGGGACCTCGCCGGGGTTCGTGCTCGAATAGGCAGCCCAGCGTGTGTCCGGGCGCAACATTCGTGCCTGGATGCACGGAAACGGTGGCCTGGTTGTTGTTTACTGGTTAGCAGATTAGTCATGCCCCTGAGCAGGGTGTTATTTCCTTGTCGTCTTTTTTCACGTATGTATTATAATTGCAATAACCCTGTTCAGAAGACGCCTGGGGCCAGAATCTGGCCCCTGGAAACGCAGACCTGAGTTAGTCTGCGCCGGGCTGTCTGACCAAGACACACCCGGGCCTGAGTCTGTCGAGCGAGGCTGTATGACCGAACACTACACACAGGAAATTCAAGAGTCAAAGTCAACTGTACAGTCAAAAGTACCGAACCCAGGCCCTGGGATGGATACACTCACTTGTTGTGCGCAGGTACCCAGACAAGCATCCAGGCCGAGGGGACTACAGTTTCAGATCAATCCAGGCCTTCATCTTCAACAAGATCTGGACGGCTGGAGTTCGCAGCAGCCGGGGTCCAGATCCCGAGTCAACACTACATAAGGTTGACTCTCCTGGCTTTGACATTCATTCTTTCTGTCTTGCGTTGACGCTTCCTCTATGCATGACGACGCGACGCAGGCTTGACGCTGCGACGCTGGCATGACGCTGGCATTGGCGAGATTATGGCAACGCGCTGCTGGCTGGTGCGCTGACTGGCTGGCTACTGTCTACAAGGCTTGCTGACGTGGCAGCTGCCACGTGTTGCTATTGATGTGGCTGCTGCTGCGTAGGACTTAGCCGGGTGTGTGTGACCGGCATTGCTGTTCTATTCCATCATCACTTCAGGGAGATATCAATGCTGTTTCATCGTCACTTCAGGAGGGGATCGGGACTGTGAGAAGGTTGTGATTACGTACCTGGAGTCTTCATGTCGGCATTGCTCCAGCGCTGATAAGATACTGATTGGGTGCCACGTGGAACATTGTAGCAGGACTTCGATAGGTGTTCAGATTATTGGTTATGAGGTGGTGATCAAGGAAGGAGCCCGAAGCAGGAGTGGGCAATATAATTTCCTCTCCCTTGTCTTTTCTCCCTCCTTCCTCTTCGTCTATGCATGATTATCTCACCTCATTTCTTTCTGGATACTATTTGACTATCAGCGACAAGATATTCTGGACTTGCATTGTGGACAATCGTATTCATGATCTGGGTTCATTGCAATTTGGTATCGGAGCTGTTCTCGTGAACACGGTATTGATAAGCGCCAGGTGGCGCATAGATAAGTGTGTTGCGCACACATATTATAGGTGATGATGTGGCGAGATTACATCTTCGGGGATATCTGACGTGGCACAGATTGACGAGTAGACCTCTCCGGGGATGATGAGGTGGATCTGACGTGATGACTACACCAGGGATACTGAAGCAGTGAATACCCTACCTAGAGGCTGACGTGGCGGTAGGGATCACAATGGGAGATACCTCCCTTCAGCCAGGGATCGCGATGCTGACATGACAGTTGGATCGCAGAGCTGACGTAGCATATGACGTGCCACGTCCAGGGACCTTGTTGCTATTGCTTTGGTGACACTCTTGGAGTTGCTGTTTGTGGCAGGGTCCATTATTGATGCAAACGTGGTCTTGAGTGGGATTGATTGCTGACGTGGCAGACCTCAAGACATCACACCTGTCGATTAAGGTGGTGTCTGTTTGCTGACGTGGCACTGAACTCTTGACTCACGGGGCATTGAATATGATTGGCTGAATTGGTGACTGTGTCTCATATGAAGTTTGGAAGCTGACGAGGATCAGGAAACACACTTGCTGATGTGTCACCTCACTATTGATATGAACGGAGTATGTGCTGACGTGGCAAGACTTGCTGTGTTGGCACTCCGGGGGTGACACGTGTCAGGCAGGACTCTGCTAAGTCAGGGAGGGCACACGGAGGATTACGGCGGTACAGCTGACAAAGTAATTATACAGCTGTGGTGCCAGTTGTCCGGGAGAGTGCATCATCGCACTAACACTGAAGACACAACAAAGTGATATAGTGTCCTGACGAACTGTTCTTTTTTGCTATTGGCATACTTACCTGTTGATTGCTGTTTGTGGTGTGCGTACTTACTGGTGTGTTGGATCTGATCACACGGGCTTGGTGTAGAACCTGTAAATACAAGAAAAAAAAACAACAGCAGTTAGGAAAGACTCCGGTAACAGAAGAAGAGACTAAGGAAAAAGAAGATAAGGGAAAAAAGAAAGAGAAGAAATTAATGAGTGATGCTATGAAGTCTGTTGAAAAGACGAAAGAGGGGAAATCGTCTAACGGGGGGGAATCGAGTGCTCCGCCTCCTTCTTCCCCTCCTCAAAACAGACTTTTTATCACATTATGACTTACCTCTCTTTTCTTGAAGAGAAGATTGAACGACAACAAAATCAGCTAGATGAGATTGCTGTTGGATTGAGAAGTGTTACCAACATTGTGAAAGGAAAGCTCTGGATGACTCTCTTGCCGAGCTTGGTAACGAGTTGCTAGCACTACGAAGCTCGTGGGCTTAGAAAGCAAAGTCTAAGGGTGAACTCCTACTCGCGGATGTAGAGATTGCACACACACGTGTAGGTGCACTGCTAGACTCAGGATCTACGCGATCCTACATTTCCGAGAAGGCAATCTGCAAATTGCATCTCAGAATGAAGGTAAAGAACTTGTCTCAACCTATCACGTCTATCCTGACAGACAAAAGCACGATCACTGTCTCACAATATGCCGATCGTGTGAAATGACGCTTTCGTATTAGGGACGGAAAAAATATCATGCATGAATTTTTTTTTCTTGTTGAGAAGAAATTACCATTTGACATGATTGTGGGTATGGATTGGCACGAGGAAGCCAACCCAGATATCAAGTTCAAAGATAAGGTTGTGCAATTGCGGGACGCGCAATCAGAATTGAAAACCATCAAATTGTATCATAAGTCTGGCTCTAACTCAAGTTTGTTTTTTTGTTGCATGAGTTACCCAACCTTTCGTTCGATGGTTTCAAAGAAGAAACTGGAACATGACGTAATGATGGTCCTAGTAAAGCAAGTTGACGAGTCCTCTACTTCCTATCCACCTTCGATTGAAAAACTCCTAGACGAGTATAAAAAGATCTATTAATTGAATCAACAGGAACAACTAAGCGTGCCATAAAGCACACCATTGAGATTATTCCTGGCAGTAAGACTCCCAAGGGCCCTATTTATAGAATGTCTCCTAGGGATCTTGAGGAATTGAGGAAATAACTCCAGGACTTAACTGAGAAAGGATGAATTTGCCCTAGCTTCTCTCCTTATGGCGCTTTTGTCTTGTTTGTGCCTAAAAAGGAAGGTGAGTTGCGTTTTTGCATTGACTATAGAGGGTTGAACTCCGTCACTGTCAAAAATGTCGAACCCTTACCACGTATTAACGACTTATTGGACCAGTTGCAGGGCTGTAAGTAATTTAGCAAGATTGATCTAAAGACTGAGTACCACCAGATCGAGGTGGATCCTGCAGATTAACACAAGACTGCTTTCCGAACAAGGTATGGTCACTACGAGTTCGTGGTTATGCCCTTCGGACTGACGAACGCCCCAGCGACCTTCCAAAGATCCATGAATGAACTATTCCGTCAATGGTTGGATCATGAGAAACACTTACGTCTTGTATTGGGGAAGTTGCGAGAAGGTAACTTCAAATTGAACCCGAAGAAATCTGAGTTCGCTAAGTCGGAAGTTTTATACCTAGGGCATATAGTAAACGAAGATGGTGTAAGGCCTGAGGAAAAGAAGATATCAATAATTAGAGATTGGCCACAACCTAAGTCTATCATCGAATTACGTTATTTTCTTGGTTTGGCAAGTTACTATAGAAAGTTTGTTAGGAACTTCTCACTGATCACCGCACAAATGACGAAATTGCTAAAGAAAGGAACTGTATGGTTGTGGGATAAGGACTGTGAGTCTGCATTTAAGAAATTAAAGTATGCATTGACCCACTATCCTGTTCTGAAAATTGCTGACCCATCTCTTCCCTTTATTGTTACAACTGACGCAAGTCAGTACAGAATTGGCGCCGTCCTTCAATAGGATGATGGCAAAGGTTACAGACCAGTTGAATTTATGTCTGCCGGATTGCCCACTAAAAAAGTTACCAACTCCACATATGAAAGATAATTATATGTCTTAGTCTATGCTCTGAAAACCTGGAAGCACTACTTGTTAGGGAGATACTTCACTGTGTACTCAGACCACTCTACCTTGCAGTGGATAAAGACACAGCTTAAGCTCTCTGACAAACTGGTACGATGGTCTGCTTTTCTTGATACCTTTGACTTCGAACTGAAAACAATCAAAGGAAAGTCTAACGTGGTTGCAGATGCATTGTCCAGGCGAAGTGACTTCTTCGGGGCTATGGTCTTTTATTTGGATGTGGGAAGTGATTTGAAGGAAAAAATTCGCCAAGGGTACGCTAGTGATCCTATCTGGAAGCCTATCCTTGACACTATTGTCAAAGACCCATCTCTACCCTAAGTACAAAATAACCGATGGTTTGCTTTTCTTGATTGACCAAACTGAACAGAGACTCTGTATGCCTCACAAAGAAGAGATTAAAAGTCTGGTGATTGGAGAATGTCACGACTTTGAGGGACACTTTGGGTTCAAGAAAACTTACGCTGAGGTCAGAGAACGCTTCGAATGGAAAGGATTGAAGGAAGATGTACTAACCTACGTTCGTACCTGTCTGGTGTGCCAGAGAAACAAACCTTCACACGAGAACCCTCTTTGTCTAACGAGACCATTGCCTATTCCGAGTGAACCAGGTAACTCTATCTCAATGGACTTCACGAGTCTCACAAAGAGTCGCAATAACAATAGTCAATTGATGGTTATTGTTGATCGTTTCTCTAAGTATGCTATGTTTGTTCCCTTACCTGCTGAAGCACGAACTGAACTTGTGATTCAGAAATTTCAGATGCGATGGGTGACTGAATATGGGTTTCCCTTATCTATTGTGTCTGATCGAGATGCGAGATTCACAAGTATGCCATGGCAAAAGCTGATGGAGGCGTACGGTGCTCGTTTGACCATATCGTCAGAGTGACACCCTGAAACGATTGACAAAGTGAGCAGATGAACCGCTTGTGCCAACAATTCTTGCGCATGTACGTGAGACCTGATCACATTGATTGGGATGAGAACTTACCCAAAATCGCTAGTGCATACAACAGTAGCATTCATACCGCCACGGGTCGTACACCAAATGCACTGCACAAGGGGTGGAAGCCAAGGCGTCCTATTGACGTGCTAACACGGGACCAGTTCCTTAGATTACCTCCAGGGACACGAGAATATGCGGTCTTGTTTCAAAAAGACATAAAGAAGGTAAAAGATAATTTAAAGAAGGCTTGGACTAGATGATTGAACAAGCGAATAAACATCGTCGACCATCTACCTTTAAGGAAGGTGACCTCGTCAGGGTAAAGTCCAAAGAGTTTTCCTTAGAAGAAAATGTGTCTCAGAAACTCTTGCTTGTCTACTTTGGACCCTGGGAAGTTCTCAAAGTTATTGGAGATGCAGAGGGACCGTCTTATCGAATTGATATCCCCCCTCATCTCAGAACCTATCCTGTCTTTCATGCGTCCAAACTGTTGCCCTACGTAGAAGGAACAAAGTTCCCAAACAGACCCTCTATGATTCCGCCATCTATGGACGACAGATATGATGTAGATCGAATCATAGAACATGGGTACTTTTCCACAGGAGCACGTGGACGACCTCAGAAGCAGTTCAAGGTGCGTTTTAAGTCTCAGGCACCATTTGAAGACAGATGGTTTAGTAAAAGAGAACTTCTTGAAACTGCTCCTGATATTGTTGCTGCGTATGAACGAGGGTTAAAGTTTTAAAGTATTTCTGCGGTGGAACTTGAAAATGAGCCGGCAGGAATGCAATAACCCTGTTCTGAAGACGCCTGGGGCTAGAATCCGGCCCCTGGAAACGCAAACCTGAGTTAGTCTGCGCCGGGCTGTGTGATCAAGACACGCCTGGGCCTGAGTTTGTCGAGCGAGGCTGTATGACCGAACTCTACACACAGGAAATTCAAGAGTTAAAGTCAATTGTACAGTCAAAAGTACTGAACCCAGGCCCTGGGATGGATACACTCACTTGTTGTGCACAGGTACCCAGACAAGCATCCAGGTCGAGGGGACTACAGTTTCAGATCAATCCAGGCCTTCATCTTCAACAAGATCTGGACGGCTGGAGTTCGCAGCAGCCGGGGTCCAAACCCCGAGTCAACACTACATAAGGTTGACTCTCCTGGCTTTGACATTCATTCTTTCTGTCTTGCGTTGACGCTTCCTCTATGCGTGACGACGCGACGCAGGCTTGATGCTGCGACGCTGGTGGACGCTGGCATGACGCTGGCATTGGCGAGATTATGGCAACGTGCTGCTGGCTGGTGTGCTGACTGGCTGGCTACTGTCTACAAGGCTTGCTGATGTGGCAGCTGCCACGTGTTGCTATTGATGTGGCTGTTGCCACATAGGACTTAGCCGGGTTTGTGTGACCGGCATTGCTGTTCTATTCCATCATCACTTCAGGGAGAGATCAATGCTGTTTCATCGTCACTTCAGGAGGGGATCGGGACTGTGAGGAGGTTGTGATTACGTACCTGGAGTCTTCATGTCGGCATTGCTCCAGCGCTGATAAGATACTGATTGGGTGCCACGTGGCACATTGTAACAGGACTTCGATAGGTGTTCAGATTACTGGTTATGAGGTGGTGATCAAGGAAGGAGCCCGAAGCAGGAGTGGGCAATATAATTTCCTCTCCCTTGTCTTTTCTCCCTCCTTCCTCTTCGTCTGTGCATGAGTATCTCACCTCATTTCTTTCTGGATACTATTTGACTATCAGCGACAAGATATTCTGGACTTGCATTGTGGACAATCGTATTCATGATCTGGGTTCACAGCAATAATATTATTGCTGTTGGGGTGCAACATGGCATGTCCTCTCACGGTGTTGTGGCGATCTGCTTTCTGTATGCGCGCATTTTTTTCCCCCCTGCACGATCGGGAGTTGGGGGCTCCAAATGGGCCTGTTTATGTTGACGGGGCTGATTTTTTTTCTTGTTGCCCCCTCATCTTTAAAATTCTTTTTGTAACTGCACAATAAGTTGTAATATGCACGAAGGACATTTTTGCAAGTTGTGACTAATTTCCGTTTTGGCAGTTAGGGACGCGCCTTAGTGAGCACAAATAAAAGTTGACGTGTCTTTTTTTTTCTTTTTCATTTGGAAATTTTTACATGGTCCGGTGACAAATTTTGGCGCGATGATTGCATGGGCAGGGATTTAAATTTAGAGTTCTTCTTGTAGGTTTCGCGGTAATAATCCGTTCACGCAACTGGGATCTTTCTTTTCGGAATTAGGACCAGTTAGCGAAAAATTTTGGGCTCGCTGCCTTCTGCTTGGGTGGTGTGGGCATATAACTGAACTCTGCATCTTGCTCGTGCACGCATTCTTCCACACTCTCTTACCTCGCGCATGCCTTAATTATATTCTTTAATCGATCTTCTCCCCGTTCTTGACCTCCGAGTGTGTAACTGTCTCTTCTTCCCATCCTTTTTGGTGCTCGTGCATCTTGCTGTTTCTCCTTTTCTCCTTAGCCAAGACGACGCAACCGGGATCAGTGCGCGGAGTGGGGCTTAGTCCCCCATCGTGTCTTCACACATACTGTCTTATCCCGCTTGCATTTAAACCACCAGTACACCCGGGCCTGGAGGCGCCTTGCTGCGTGCCAAGCTTTTTTTCTTTTTAAGCTATATTCTTCTCTCAATTTCACCTCACACTACCTACCTACCACTACTCCTAATTGTAGGCATACGGGGAACCCTGTAGCAGCCAGAACAGTGGCACACGTCCTTTTCTATTTTGGCTGGTGCCGCCAGCCATTGTGGTCCGGTAGGCCGAGCCTCCGAAATTTCTGTTGGTGACGAGTTGCACCATTGAGCAAGGCTGGGGCTGGGTGCACTGGTGGTTTAAGTGTGTTCCTTGTCTTCTTAGTCGAAAATAGACCCACCGTCCTGTCGAGACTGGCGAGCCTGCTGGTGGTCATTCGAGCAAGCGTTTTGGTCTGCCACAGTTTGCTGACAATGCCATGCAGTATCTGTCTATTCTCTTGTGTGCTAGTGGTAGTCTTCTTGATCTTTGTTATAACGACTACACCCCCTCTTCGAAGTACTCCCTAAGTGTCCCATAGTAGATGCATATACTTCCCTCACTCGACTGCAACCCCGTCATTCCATACCACTTACGGATATCTTTCCACCCTTCAGCTGAGCTAACACCTGGCTTAAATTAACACCTGGCGTAAATTCATACCCGTACAGCTTTGTGGTTGTGCCTTAACATTCTCATCCAACCGGTTCAGTACTGACGATCTGGTCTTCCCCTCTACTTTGAAGTTGCAAACTCCCTGTACTCTCTGTCCCTCCTTTCCATTCCCTTTTCCCCATCCTGGCCCTGGGTCCTCCTCCTCCTCCTCCTGGTATTGCAGTTCCTTTTTCTTTTTTTTTCTTTTTTTTTTTTGATTCGGGCTAGGTGAGAATGTATGGATCCGATATCTTTCGAATGCAAAATCATCAGTCTCGATAGCCAGGCCACACGCAGCATCCAGGAGGCTGCCACTTCCACAAAAGGAACGAGGCAGCCCAGGCCAGGCATTCTGGCCAGCGCTGGCAATGCGGAAGTGCTGCTGCGCTCTCGCTTGATGCTGCTCTGCTGCCAAGGGCGCTGATGGGGCGCGAGAGGTGAAGTGGGGCGCTGCAGGGCAGCGGGGTCCAGGCAGCCATAGCCGGGCTGCTGGGCGCAAGGGGGTACAGCGGATGATCAGGTGGTCTTCAGGGAAGGAGGCGCTGTGTGGGGTAATCAAGATCTGATTGAGGGTGACGAGATACGCACCTGGTACATGAAGGGAGGTCGGCGATGGTGTTGGTAGTCATGTACATTGGTCTTCATGAGTCGAAGTGATCCTGTGGCGTGAACCAGCTGTAGGTAGGATAGTCTGGTAGAGTAGGCTGGGCGCTGAGCGCCAGACAGAGCAGAGCGACTTTGGATACTGCGTTGGTGTGGCCTAAGGGGACGAACATTGGCTCATTACTTCATTGTATTGCTCTATATGGATGGTTTTCTCGCTGCATTTGTACTCTCTGCTTGGGACACGACTACTGGGACAGCTGTGTGATTTCGCAACTTGGTTTTATGTATATCGCTCACACTCATATTCCCTGCAAATTCATCTCCGCTTTTCTTTCTTCTCTTCCTTTTTTACTTTTCCAGAAAAAAAGTCTTTTTTTTATTTTTTGATTTGTTTTGCGGCCCGGTGCCCAAGACAACACATGTACAAAGTGACGTATACAGCGGCCGCAGGGCCTCCAACCTTACATCCCAGGTGGTGGAGCCTCACCCCTGCGTAGGAGGTCAAGAACAAAGCAAAAAATTAATGTCACCGAAGGAAAACCGAGACTAACCACCATCTACTTGAGTACCTAAAAACGACTCCAAAAAAAGGACACAAGAAAACCAGAAACGAAAGACAACAAACACCGAACTGTTCTACCTTCCCTTCTTTTCTTTTCTTCTTCTTCTT
>BFEA01000512.1:359030-371317 GCA_003427395.1 Chara braunii | reverse complement strand
GAACTCTGACAGCTGTGTTTGGCTCTCTCGCATCAAACTCTCTTCCTTCTTTGGGCAATGAACGCATCTGGCCATCCATGTTGTCCCTGTCCATTTTACGAATGGTGACCTCCTGCCCCCTCACCACGGGAAGTACCCTTTTTCCACGGAGACATTCACTCCGACTGTGCCAGACGTGTTTCATTTCTCCGAGTTACGTCATCAAAAATAAGGAGAAGAGCTGTTTCTAGCGTTTTTCTTTCAGTTTTTTAATTTTTTGTTTCGAATTTATTGATGTCAAAATGGTGTCACACGGTTGCGTTTTCTAAACTAAACTTGGGCGGTGGGACTTCACCCCAGGTCTACCTACAGCCTGCCATCTGCCAAAAACAGAATGAGGTTGCTCTTGAAGAAAAGGACCAAGCCTAAAAGCAACACCAGCAGAGGACACAAAAAAAACTCTTTTTTTTTTCACCTAATTGCCAGGTAAAAGTTCCGTAAAACCGTTTTCAGAAAAAAAAACGGTTTTACCTAGTGAAAAGGCAACAAGTCAATAGTTCTACAGTTCTACCGAACTGCCTGGCATCTACCAAAAATCAGAGTAAGGGGGCTCTTCAAGAAAAGGGCCAAAAGTGATGTCTCCTGTACATGGATTGAGTGTAACCAGAGAGGGGCATGCTGCCCACCGTTCGTGAGCCACTCATTGTTTTTTTTTCCTTTTTTCCCTTGAATAAAACCAGTCTCCTGGCGAGGAGAGGGTGATACCAGCACCCCCTCTTAGTAAGAGTCCAGGGTGCTCCGGTCTATTGGTGGGGAGCAACACCTGCTGGAAAGTGGGTCCAGCGTCCCACTGTACACCACAAGGCCTGCCAGCATGGATTGCCCTGTTTCCAGGGGATTGACTACTGCACAGGGTTAATGATAAATGTGTTTGACAACAGCACACTTTGGGGCGTGGAGCCGCCTCTTCACCCTGCACCAGACCGCTAGATCACTCTTGTTTCCCTAGCAGCTACACCCTACTTCTGAAGAATAAGACAGCCTCCCATGACCAGCTACCAGCCCCTCCCCCAGGCTCCCTGCGAACCACTCGACTCCAGCTTGAAAGAGAATCTGCCGTTCTAATCTTCTCTGTCCCATCCAAAAGGATAATATGGTGGAGGGCCTTGTGAATGTAGTGGGGGAGAACCTGTAGGACTGATGGTGTACCCGCGTTTCGGAGCACATCATTTCTTTTCCTCCAAATGGCCCACATCACCATCACTCAAAGGGTTTCGTATGCGCACGTATAAGTGTGGTTCCCAATAGTGTCCCTCCTTTTGTCCACGGTAGGTAGAATGTTCTCCGCTTTCCATTTTTCCCGTATTAGTTGTTTTACATGCTATACAGGTAGTAACCCAGAATCTGATGTTTATCTTCTACCACACAACCAAGGTTGCATACTTCACAGAAAGGCAAGAGCCCTTTTTGCATCTGCACTATGTCATCGCTGCCAGCCAGTTCAGTAGTAGAAAACACCCGAAATGTGGATTTTCTCTAAACCAATAGATCGTGAGTAATGCAATCAGACTCGCTTTTTTTTTCCACTCTGCACTCATGCAAACAGATGGTGAGACACACTGGCGCAAAGCGCCCACTCAAAGCTCAGAGATATGGAAGTCGAAAACACAGTTCAGATACAAGCTATGGAAGTCGAAAACACAGTTCAACAGGCTATGGCGCATCGGCGCCTGTACACCCCAACTCTCGTCTCTCTGTGCAACACCACTGTTCACACTTGCTCAACTTCGGATCACCTTGGATATCCCACACGCACACGTACACATTACTACTAACACACTCGTCTATCAACTATGGCAGCAATGGCCGCTGACCCTTACTAACTATGGCTAAATATCCCTTCAGCCCACTTCGTCTTCGGGCACTCTGCAGACCACCTCGCACAAGTCGCTCAAGCAGCGCTTCCGCATGGCTTACGCAGGAGTGAGTGAATGGCTGGGTGCTGCCTGTTGATTTATACTTCTGTAACTCGTTGGTCTGCCCCTTTCCCATGCCCTTGGTGCACACAGTCCCATACAACTTGACTGGACTCGGACTGACTGGGACCGGTACCACTGACTCAGCAAGGGTGGACTTCACCACTTGCCCACTTGCCTCCAGTCTACTGTGAGCAACGTTGGAAGGGCCACTTCCTGACCTTCCGGAAGTCTGTGGACCTGGCCCTTCAACACTGTAGCAGCTACGACCTTGACCTTTCAGGACTGTAGCAGCTACGAACTTGACCTTTCAGAAGGGCTACAACTACGACTTCTAGAACTTGCTAAGACCTTTGCTCGACAAGTCTACAGATCAAACCCGTACCACCTACGGACCTACGACAGCCTACCAACTGTTGCGACTACACAGGTCCCGGGTTCAACTCTCGGGGTCGACACATTTACTATACACAGGTAAGGTAAGAACTAGGGATCGAGCCCTGGGATCTGCATTCGCTACTGCTAACAGGTGAATACCGTTTCACTCCCGCCGGCCTAAATTCGAGGTCCTCCGAGAATATTTCAGTCTAAGACTGGATTTTTACCTTTTCTCTCTCTCTCGTAGGCTCTAACTATGTCGGGAGTTGTTTCTAGTAGTTCAGTTCTAATACACCTGCGGTCGTCCTCGGGTTCCTGATACGCAAAATCGGACCTTACACTGTTTCTGAGGACGACCTCTACCTCCTGTTCTGAATACGTCTTCACCTACAATGCCCTCAATGTCGTATCTCGCATCCATGTCCGGAGGGATCATGGATCTTCTTGATGGAAACTGTTGACTTGTGACACACGACAACAACTTTGACGCATGGAACACATGTGGAGGTGTGCTGGGATCTCTATCGTATAGGATGGTCCATCCTCCCCGCCCTTAACTTCTAGGATTGCCCACGGTCCTCTGTATGCTGGCAGTAACTTCTGCGAAATGTTTTCCTCAGGAGCGAACTCTTTAGACTTGACCCAGACAAGGTTGCTTACTTGAAACTGTGACGGGCGATGGTGCTTGTTAGCCTGCTCTATCATTCGGTGTTGGGCCTTCCTGAGGTTCTCAACAATGGTAGTTAACTCCTTCTCGTGCTGAATCGCAAACTCCCTAGTACCGGACGGTAGCCTATGAATCTGGTCCCGAATAAGTCCTTCAAACGGTCAATGCGGTCTAAAGGACTTCTGCAACTCATTGGGAGTACGACAGGTGGTTAGGTGCACGGTGTTGTTATATGCACAGGCTACCTTGGGCAACATCTCGTCCCAGTTGACTTGATCTGGTGTAATGTACATACGCAGAACTTGCTGCAGGATCTTATTCATCTGCTCTGTCTGACCGTTAGTCTCGGTGACGGCCAGACGACATCAACAACTTTGAGCCGTATACTCTCATTGACTCCTGTCAGTTCTGACTTGTAAACTGGGTGTCCTTATCACTAACTATGGACAATGGGATCCCGTGATCACTAACCCAAAAGTCAAAAAACTTCTAAATGACTAACTCTGCACAAACTTCTGCGGGTAAGGGAACAAAAACAATGTATTTGCTAAATCTATCCACTATTACCATGACTTGGCTCTTTCCATGTCTACTTTTGACGCTAGCATCAATGGAATTAATGGATACTGAATCGCCAGGCTGATCAGGTATAGGCAAGGGTCACAAAAGACATAGAGGGGCACGCGTAGTTGTCTTATTCCTTTGACAGACTTTCCAAGTGTGAACGTGCTTGATGTAATCGGCTTTGATTCCTAGCCAAGTATACGCATGCATCAAATTGGCTAGAGTCTTTTGCCAACCGAAATGTCCCTTTATGTCGTGGCATTCCCCACGGATCAAACTACGGATCTCCTCACTGTTAGGAATGCATAGACGGTCTACTACGTTGGTCTTTTTGAATAGTAATCCCGAAATGTAATCCCTTTGTAGTGCGATAATCTGGTTCAGTCTCTGGGACTCCTTAACTCTCTTGAGGAGGTCACTATGAATAGGGTCATGCGGATATAGCTCAAAAGTAGTCCGATCTCCTACTTAGAGCATCCGCAACTACATTATACTTGCCCTGGACTGGTTTGAGCTCAAAGTCATACTAATTTATCTCAACGGTCCACCTAGTTAGCTTAAGTCTCATTTTGGGCTGCGTTTTCAGCCACCTAAGAGTCTCGTGGTCTGAATAAACTTTGAAGTGTCTCCCAAGTAGGTAGTGTTTTTAGTGCTCTAGGGTCTGCCTGAGAGCGTAGAGTTCTCTCTTGTAAGTTGAGGTAGCTACTTTCTCTAAGGGCATCCTCGCTGACATGAACTCTACGGGTTTATAGCCATTGTCGTCATCCTGCTGCAACACGGCGCCTATACCATACTGACTTGCATCCGTGGCGACGACAAATGGCAAGGACGGATCTGCAACCTTGAGGACAGGGTACTCTACCAACGCTCGCTTTAACTTCTTAAGAGCGGATGCGCAATCTTTGTCCCGTTTCCAAATTGCATCTTTCTTGAGCAACTTGCGAAGGGGAGTGACGATGGTAGAGAAGTTCCTCACAAACTTCCTATAATAATTAGCTAGGCCTAGAAACGACTGCAATTTTGTCATCGTGTGGGGCGTCGACCAATCTCTAATCGCCGCTGTCTTGCTATCCTCAGGCTTAATTCCACCTCCGTCTAAAGACGTGGCCCAAGTACAAGACTTGTGTCTTGGCCCACTCACACTTCTTCGCATTGATCTTGAAGTTAGCCTCTCTTAGCTTCTCCAAGATCTTCCTCAAATAACCCTTATGCTCTTGGAGGGTCCTACTGAAAACTAATATATCGTTTAGATAAACTACGACGAATCTATCTAACCAAGGCCTAAACACATCATTCATACAACGTTGGAATGTTGCTAGCGCATTGGTCAGTCCAAAGGGCATCACTATGAACTCATAATGCCCATATCTAGTCCGAAAGGCAGCCTTATACTGGTCATCAGGATGAACTTCTATCTGATGATATCCGGACTTCAAATCTATTTTTGAGAAATATCTGCAGCCTGCAGTCGATCTAAAAGATCGTCTATCCTGGGCAGTGGCTCAACATTCTTCATTGTAATGGCATTCAAACCCCTATAGTCGATGCACACATGCAACTCTCCCTCCTTTTTGGGGACAAACAGAATGGGTGCTCCGAAAGGAGACGAACTGAGCCTAATCCAACCCTTTTCAAGGAGTTCGTCTAGTTGCTTATGCAACTCCTCTAACTCCCGTGGGGACATCCTGTAAACTGCACCCTTAGGAGTTCTACTGCCAGGCTCTATCTCGATCCTATGCCGGATTGGCCACAATACTACTCCTGTTGGCGGCTCTGCTAAATCTTTAAACTCTTCCAGCAGCTTGGCAATCGCAGGGTCTATTGGTTTCTCTTTAGTAGGCTCAATGACAGACCTCACATAAGCTGCAAAGACCCGTTCGCGCGAACGCGGGAGCACTGAGACAACAATGTGCCAGGGAGTTATCCACTCCTGACACATGGAACAGACAGGCAGTCTTGACCTCGCCTGAGGGACTAGGGAGCCTACACTCATGCTCTCGTAAGTGGATTGTGGCCCTTGCTGCCTCTCCCCAGTCCATACCTAGGACTATATCAAAAGGGAGGTTGTCTTTTACGAGGAGAGTCAGAGAGTGGAGAACTTTCTCCACCTTGCCATCTTTCTCTAAGCGCAGATACGCTTGGACTCCCTCGACGTAATCCTCAACAGACATTGTGCGGTTGTCTGCGAGGATACTAACTATGGGGTCTTCCAAGTTTTGGACTTTCATACCTAGCCTCAACTTCTTTAGCGCTTTCCTACTGATATAACTACGGGTAGCCCCTGAGTCTATGAGGGCCCCTACTCGGCTCCAAAAAACTTCTAAATCTACCAACACAAGCTGTCCTTTACTCTCCTTCTTCATCTTGGCCCAGGCCGGCATCCTCTCCTTCAACTCGTCTGCCAAACCTGTGAGGGAAGTGCCTAGAGAGACTCTAACACAGACAGTCTCTGGACAGCTGACCAGGCACTGGCCGACAACCTCTTCCATAGGCTCATGCGGTGAGGGAGTTTTCTGGTTGTGCGCGCACACTTCCCCACATGGCCTAATGGTAAGGGCAGTTCCAACCCCTACCAACGGCTGCCTTTTGACCCCTGGGCAGCGAATCGAGGTTCCCTATACTTCGGACAATATTTAATGATATGGGCAGGGTTGCTGCAGTAAATGCACTGCCCCTGCTCCATCCGCTGTTGCCAAACTCTCTGGTCCAAGCCCAAATCTTCCGAAGGCCAGCCCTGTGGCCAACCTGGGTGCCAACCTCCTCTCCTCTAAGGTGATCCGCCACCTCTGCGCTGTGGTGATCGACTGGACCCTGAGCGATTCGGGGGGGGGACTTGACCCTTACCTCCCTCTTGGCGGTTCCTTTGGCCGCCAACCCCCTATGCACCCGGACCTCGACCACCCATGACCCGACCCCCTTGGCCGTGACCTCCTCCTTTACCTTGCAGCCTCCCTTCAGCCGCGACAACAGTGTTAGTCCTGCCTTGATCGACACTACTATCTTCCTCCTCCAGCCCCCACTTTGTTTGACTGTAGGGGACTTCGTTAGTACCACCCTCATCTAAAGTAAGGATCAGGTGATCCTTCGCCCTGACTTGACCCGAGATGGTACGACCTTTCCACTTCTTTCCCTTGTCTAAATCCTTATGCCAGAAAGTGGAAACTGACATGGATTTAGCCTCGAACAGGACCACCTCTCTACTCAACGCGTCATACGTGGTGGTGGCCTGTTGGGTTTTCTCAAAGAAATGCCCTCGTAAGGGCTCTGGCATGGCACAATAAAATAAGTTAACTGACTGGGTCTCAGTGACCCCATGGTCTGGGATGGCTACCAGATCATCCATAACTGCCTTGAGTGCTCTCGCACTCTTCCACTGCCGTGAGTGGATTGTTTGCAGTTTGTCTGAGGCCCTGACGCCTCGCGTGACGTCAACGAACCTCTCTCTCAGGAGTTTGAGGAAGGTGTGAAGAGGGGTGAGTTTAGAGTATGCAACCATATTGTGTTCACAATCGGCTGCTCGCACGAGGGACCTAGCAAAACTGGCCGCTTCATCTTTCAATGCGTGGAAGGCCACAAGGACTTGTTCCTCTGGTGCAATATGCTGCAAGTACATGTACGTGTTGATACTGGTCTCCCAATTATCAAAGTTTTCGTCCTTTTTCACACCATAAGAGTCAGGAAACTTGAGCTTGACAGACTCTTTGCGGGGATACCCTTCACTCTCTGCAACGATCACTACTTTGGCACCTTTAATGGCGCCTGCGCATAATTTCTCTGCGCTGTCCCTGAACTGCTTAACTTCGGTCCCGACATGAGTCATAACGTCGCGCGCGAAGTCCCTAAAACCAGAATGGATGGAGTGGAGGGCTATGTCTTGGCCCCTAACAGACTGATGGTGTTTGCTCCAAGCCCTGCCTAGGAGCTCGATGCTCCCAAGGATCTTATCTAACTTAGCCTGGATGTCAGGTTGGGCCTCTACTTCTTGTTTACGCGTCTGTAAACTTTCCACCTCTCTGGCCATCTTGTTGGCTTCCTCCGTTCTCCTCTTCTTCTCCCGTGCCAGTCGCAACTTCCAGTCCAACCTCTTCTCATTCTCTATAGCCTGACGTTCTAGGGGATCACTTGTTGCCTCAATCTCCCTGATTGCGGCTTCCTTCTCCTCCTGAGGTATATACAACATCGCCTCTTCGTCCTCTCCCAGAGATAAATTAGCCACCCACTCACTTATCCTCCTTTCCACCCACGGGTCATCTTCTTTCGTGCCAGTGGTGCCACTGCTCTGCTCCTTGCCCCAATCTTCTTTGTCTGAGAGGCTCTTCTTCTGGCTGCTGCTCCTCTTCAACCTCTTCCTCCTTTGCAACTCTCATTCTCTCTTCCTCCTCGTGCTGCTATCTTTGCATCTCCTCCTCCAACTTCTTCTTCTTCGCCGCCTGCTCCTCGACTATCATCTTCATCTTTGCCTGCCTAAGGAGCTCCTTCTTCTCCCTTCTCTCTCTTAGGAAGGCGGCAACCTGCTGCTCTTGAGCCTTACTATACGACATGGTGCTCTTCCCATTGCGAGTATCAACCATGGTGATAAGCGCACAACTGGACAACGGTTCCAAACCTCACCACTTAGACCTCGACACCCGACTGACTAGACCTAGACTCAATCTAAAGGACCACAGAACCCCAGTAGGATCCTGTCAACTAGGGTCTCTAGCCTGGACCTAAACTATGGCTGTCACTACAGGACTTGTTGCTGATCAAGAGGCATTTAAGGAGATCCCCCGTAACTCCTCAGAAATTATTCAACGTTGCAGACAGGACGGCGCGATCAGAAAGTCCTCTCAAGACTTAGACAACCTGTTGTGCAGCCCACAGCTCGGATTTTGGGCCTATTGTGCCACACCGAGCAGCCCACCGGTCAGTACCGGTCCTTGGGAGGGTTCATGTCCTCCGGGACAGTCGAGTCGTCAAACACAGCCTTTAGCCCTACTCAGCCCGTGTGGGTTTGGTCAACAAGACCCTATCCTTCATACACGGAGTTCCTATCACCTAGACAGAAGAGACTCGATGCAGAAAGAAGAGACAGACAAACTCAGCAAGTACTATAGGCTGAGTGCACATCCATAGGGCGAGGGGATAGGCTAAGGGCTTGGCGAGAATATACCAATTCCAGCTTGGTCAAAGTTGCAGCCAACAACCTTGGTCAATGCTTGGTCAACCCCCCGGTCGACGCTCCAGTCAACCTTGGTCAACGCCTTGGTCAAAACTCAAATCAACTTCGGTCAACCTCGTGGTCAACGCCTTGGTCAACCTCCAACTCGGCTATGGCTGCCACCTTCTTCTTCCTCACCACCCTTCTTCTTCTTCCTCCTTTCTTTCTCCTACCTCGCCTTACTCTTCCTTCACCCTGGCTATGTCTTCCCTCTTCTTCTTCGTCCCTCCTTCCTCTTCCTCAACTATAGCTTCTCTCTTCTCTTTCGCCTCTCCCTCCTTCTCTCCTGTTCGTCTTCTTGCCTCCTTTCTCCGTGTCTGAGCTCCGCGGCCATGGCCGCTTTCTTCCTTCTTGGACCGCACAACCAATCTTGTATCTCTTCTCTCTCTCTCTCTCTCTCTCTCTCTCTCTCTCTCTCTCTCTCTCTCTCTCTCTCTCTCTCTCTCTCTCTCTCTCTCTTCNTCTCTCTCTCTCTCTCTCTCTCTCTCTCTCTCTCTCTCTCTCTCTCTCTCTCTCTCTCTCTCTCTCTCTCTCTCTCTTCGTTGTCTTCTTTGCAGATATGCGACACCTTCCTCCACCAGCACAGCTATGGCGGACTTCTTCTTCAGTGACAGCGAACTTCAGCTACGACGCACTTAAGCTATGGCGCCCAACTTCGGCATACCGCGGACAACAATGGCGCGTGAGATAGCGGGTACCAGCTCCGATACCAATGCAATCAGACTCGCTTTCTTTTCCACTCTGCACTCATGCAAACAGATGGTGAGACACACTGGCGCACAGCACCCACTCAAAGCTCAGAGATATGGAAGTCGAAAACACAGTTCAGATACAAGCTCGCTTCAACAGGCTATGGCGCATCGGTGCCTGTACACCCCAACTCTCGTCTCTCTGTTCAACACCACTGTTCACACTTACTCAACTCCGGATCACCCTGGATATCCCACACGCACACATACACACTACTACTAACACACTCGTCTATCAACTATGGCAACTATGGCCGCTGACTCTCACTAACTATGGCTAACTATCCCTTCAGCCCACTTCGTCTTCGGGCACTCTGCAGACCACCTCGCACATGTCGCTGAAGCAGCATTTCCGCATGGCTTACGCAGGAATGAGTGAATGGCTGGGCGCTGCTTCTTGATTTATGTTTCTGTAACTCGTTGGTCTGCCCCTTTCCCATGCCCTTGGTGCACACAGTCCCATACGGTACTTGCTTGACTGGACTCGGACTGACTGGGACCGGTACCGCTGACTCAGCAAGGGTGGACTTCACCACTTGCCCACTTGCCTCCAGTCTACTGTGAGCAACGTTGGAAGGGCCACTTCCGGACCTTCCGGAAGTCTGTGGACTTGGCCCTTCGACACTGTAGCAGCTACGACCTTGACCTTTCAGAACTGTAGCAGCTACGAACTTGACCTTTCAGAAGGGCTACAACTACGACTTCTAGAACTTGCTAAGACCTCTGCTCGACAGGTGTACAGATCGAACCCCTATCACCTACGGACCTACGACAGCCTACCAACTGTTGCGACTACACAGGTCATGGGTACAACTCTCGGGGTCGACACAGGTACTGTACACAGGTAAGGTAAGAACTAGGGATCAAGCCCTGGGATCTGCATTCGCTACTGCTAACAGGTGAATACCGTTTCAGTAATCTCCATTGCTTGTTGTTGCCCTCTTTTTTATCACTTTTTTTCTCTTAGATCCTTCTCCTTTATTTTTGGGTACTCGTCAATGACGCTTTGTCTGTGCCTGTGAGTTTCGAGTTGAGACAAATCTCTCTCTCTCTCTCTCTCTCTCTCTCTCTCTCTCTCTCTCTCTCTCTCTCTCTCTCTCTCTCTCTCTCTCTCTCATCCTGCGCTGGCACTGTCTTTCTCTTGCTCGTGCCAGCCTCCTTCCTTGATTATGTCTCCCAGGAGCACTCTGGCACTAGACCATGAAAGGGAGAATGAATGGGTTGCTGGGCCAGATAACTCTTTTGTAGAGTTTACCAGTCTTGGCCTGCCTCGCTGTGTCGTCTCCAATGGTGTGGATTTCTTGATCTGGGGGTAGGCATCTCAAAATTCCTAACCCTAACTCAAGTAAAAAATCATGACTAAAGGAGTAGGGATCAGCTAGGGATGAAAGAATCAAGAGGTGGGGCGGGAGGTAGCCTCGATATCCAGCCAGGCTGG
This sequence comes from Chara braunii, assembly GCA_003427395.1. NCBI lineage: Eukaryota > Viridiplantae > Streptophyta > Charophyceae > Charales > Characeae > Chara > Chara braunii. The sequence goes on along the minus strand of BFEA01000512.1, from coordinate 360,366 downwards.
CTGCTGAAAGATACATCTCATGGCTCCGTGCCCACCCTCTACAACACCCTGGACTTTAACAGAAACAAAAATTAAAAGTTCAATTATAAAAATAAAAATAAAAATACTGTCACATATCCGTGTACTCGTGCATGGGAAACCCGTGTAGACGTACTGTGTGCTACCCAGCCTCACCGTTTTGTTGTTCCTTCTTTTCCCTAGCGATGAGGGACCTCGGCTTCACTCTCTGACTTTGACGCCAATTTTTTTCTTTTTTTTCCTTCTTCTGAAAACTGACTATCCATTTTTGGACCTTGCCATGCAGCCCATGCAGTCTGGCCAGTTGTGGCACGATGAAGACTCGCTAATTCCCCCCCCTTACCCCACCCCTTCCCCCCCCCAAAAAAAAAAAAAAAAAAAAAAAAAACTCGCTACTGAGTCCATTCATTGCCAGTTGGCAGCTCCTTAAGTCCATCGGCACCAATGTTGATGATGACTTGTCGACCCCTTCAGGATGTCTGTTAAAATTGAGAGAGCACAGAGAAGATAACGCATGTCCGAATAGTGGCACCATATAAAACGTTCGAAAAAGATGAAGCTAACCTTCGGAGATCCGTTAAAACTGGAAGGATACAGAGAAGATTAGCATGGCCCCTGGAGCCAGGACCGACTAGGTCCAATTTACGCTAAGCCTTGTGCTCTGTGTTTTTTTATCACGTGCGGCTGTCTGTGACAAAGGTCAGTCGTTGATCATGTTGAGTGTTGACTGCTAGTGTCGATTCTCTTTGTTTTCATGGAGGAAGCTGCCCATGGGCCAGTATAATTTTTTAAAATTCTTTTGTTGGCCATTTAGTTGGCCACTTTGTGTGGGCGCGAATCTTTAATTGTATGGTTTTTTTAGGGGGGCGCTGTTTTTGAAGCTTCGCGCCTTGCTATTGTTTTGTGCAGAACTAGAAAATATTGAGATTTCCGTGGGAGACTGCGAACAGGCCGGCAGGAAGGTCGCATGCAGATGTACCGCGACCAGTGGGTGCACAGCCTGTACTGTCCCGATGTCGATGTCAGGCCTGTGACTTTTTTGTTTTTGGGTCCTTTTCTTTGGATTCGTGTAAATGAAAATAGCATTGTTTATGCGTTTTTAAATGAGAAAAGACCGCCACACAACCACCAGTACCTCTCCCTGCTTGAAGAATTCGACGGAGCCGTTAACGCGCCGCGTCGCGCGGGGTACCCACCGGCGTGCGACCCGTAGTCCCCAAAAAACGGTTCTCCCCCAAAAAAATAAAAATAAAAACGAGGACGAAAATGAAAAGTTACAGCCTAAAACAAACAGGCGCGGCGGGGCGGGGGAAGGGGG
>BFEA01000512.1:305543-351431 GCA_003427395.1 Chara braunii | reverse complement strand
CCCCGGTTTGTGTGTGTGTGTGTGTGTCTGAGGTGGTGGGGTGGGGGGGGCGCCCCATCCCCCACCAATCGATCAATCAATCAATCAATCAATCAATCAATAAAAAAAACTGGAAAAAAAAATCTCTGTGTTTTGAGTCCGCTTCTGTTTTTGATAATTTAGATGCTCAAAAAATGTTTAAAAAAATATGGGGATGTAGAGAGCAAAAAAATCTACACCCCATATTTGTTTATTTTTTTTTTACCGTTTGTTTGCCGCCGAAAAAAAAATTCGCGGGCCGAGTTCTACCCCGATCTAACGGGGTACAACGGGGAGTTGCAACGCGGGTTCAACGGGAGTTGATCCGTTCAACTCAAAACCCCCGTTGAATCAACTTTCGAACACACAGGGGAGAGGAATGGTACGAGTAGGAACGACCAGCTGGAGGAAGCGATCAAGAGTTATCCTCAATGGAGAGCTCAGCCGCATCGGAAACCAGGAGACAACAGGAAAGGAGTTCCAGGCTTTGCCTAGACAAGAGTCGGAGAACAAACACGATCAATATCAGTGAGGCAAACCAAGTGAGGAGACGTCTTGTCCCTCTACTGTGTACGATGGCTAACGATGGCGTATATTTCCTCACACTAACAGATTCGAAGGGAGTGCCTCTCATGCCATCGGAGGAAGTGGACCGTTCTCCCACCCCTCGAATGATTGCAGATGCAACGAAGCGCATCTACGGTGACCACATGCCAGTGAGGCTGATACCCCAATCATGTTTCAACCATGATTGGGGTAATCGTGGAGACTGAAGGAGGATACTGTAAACTCTATTTCCGCTACTGGATACTCGCATCCCGCCGGAATCAGCGGAGAATCTGACGCGTTCCGGAGTAAGGTGGTATCAGATGGGGATAGTGAGAGAGCAGGGAATGCAAGAACTGGACAGCATCAGAATTCTCCCGGAGATTTCAGCTCTGATCCTGCTGAACGTTAATGAAAAACTACGCACGGAAGAGAGCCTGCACTCCGAGTTCCTGGCAAATATGCTAGTTGCTGATTGGGATGCGCTCTCACGGTCGAACTCACGGTGAAACTCTTCAATGGGCAGCACTCGAGATACGGCAGATGGGAACATAAGAAGATCTCGATCTAATCAGTGCAGATCCAGATTAGCAGTCAGCAAAAACCGCACCCAATCTCAGACTGTGGTAGAAGAGATTGATGGATAGATTAAAGATAGCATCTTGGAAAGTCAGGGGGCTGGGGGACACAAACGGTAGATCAAAGAGGAGGAGGGTAAAGAGTTGGGTTCACGAGCAAGAAGGTGAATTGCTTGCTGTTACAGGAAACCAAACTCAGTGAGGAAAAACTGGCCTCAATGGGCCCCTGGTGGGAAGGCCCACAAATCTCGGCCCCGACCCAGGGAACCAGGGGAGGTGTGGGAATTCTGGTATATCGAGACCTACAAGCCAAAGTAATAGACTCGGAAGCAGATATCTGGGGAAGATGTGCTTGGATTAGACTAGAAGTGGGCAGCGAGGAATGGGGTATCATGATGGTGTACGCTCCAACAGACTCAGGCTCGAGAACCACCTTCTTCAAGAACCTGATGCTCCATATCCCTAAGCTCGATAGGATAATCCTCGCTGGGGATTGGAACAAATCTCTTGGTGAAGCACTCAAACCCGGGTCCTCGTCCTTTGGCAAGCAAGATGTACAAGTCTTGCTGGACCTCTCAGTAGAACTGCCGCTTACAAATCCCTTCCGGATTCTGAATCCTGATGATGCAGGCTACACGCGGACATCTCACTTGAGACGAGACAGACAGGAAGTGACCAGGCGCCGTCTAGATTACTTCCTGGCGGGAGAACAACTAATGGAGGGTGTCACCTCAGTGAAGTGCGTAAACCATCCGCTATCGGACCACACGCCGGTGTTGGCAGACATCAGACTGCATGGTGGGGTGTAGCGAGGGCGGGGTTTCTTCTGGCTGAACAATCTCATTGTTGAAGAACTAGGTGTAAACGCCTGGGTAAAAAATCACATGGAGCGTTGGGAAGGAGCAAAGCATTACTTTGAATCTGATGTAGACTGGCTGGATGGTGGGTTGGCTATCATCTCCGGAGTTCTGGATGCCCTTTCTAGAGTACTGGCAAAGAACAGGAATATCCGCGAATCGGAGTGCTTGAAGCGGGTAGAGGAGGCGGAGGAGCGGATGGAAGGACACTCGATATCGACCATGGTATGAGCTGCAGAGAGGGAGAAAAGGCTCGCGGGGTGGGACAGCCTACAGATAGACAAGCAGAAGAGGTGGGCGGAAATTCTGAAGGAGAAGGGCATCGAAACTCATGACAAGATGTCAAGGGAGGCGTTCCAAAAACTGCAACCCCGAAGAATTCAACAACAAATGGTTGAACTGCATCATCCGTTCGATACCTCTGCCCCACCAGCGTGCACAGCGACCGGCATGCTGCAGTATGCAAGGCTCTACTACACCGATATCTTAACGTCAAAAAGACCCAATGAGGATATTAATACAGAACTTTCCTTGCAGTCAGACATGTGGGAGGACACGGCCTCGAAGCTGGACACGGCGGCAAAGTTGAACCTGGACAGACCGCTCACCTTGGAAGAATTAACAGAGACTGTCAAATCTATGGCTCGCGGGAAATCCCCGGGAGTAGACGGATTGACAGTGGAATTCTACATCAGGAATTGGACAGTTTTTGGTCCAATTCTGGTAGAACTGTACAACGACATCCTCAATGGAGGCAAGCTGGGAAGAGGCATGACTTACGACGTGATCTCAATGCTGTTCAAGAAGGGAGACAAGGCGGAAGTCAGAAACTGGCACCCAATCTCCCTCTTGAACGTCTTGTATAAGATCCTAGCCAAAGCGTTAGCAAAAAGGCTCGGGCGGTTCCTTCCAGACTTGGTGGAAAGGGATCAGGGGGCGTTCGTTCAAGGTCGGTCGATTTTCAATAATATTGTAACCGCGATCGAAGCTCTGGAAGTCGTACAAACTGAGAACTTGGACATGGCCGTCCTGCTGCTGGACCTGGAAAAATCATACGACAAGGTGGGGTGGACTTTCGTCCTCACCACCTTCAGGAGAATGGGTTTTGGCGACTGTTTCTGCAGATGGGTTACAATAATGTACACTCTCTCTACATCCGCAGTCATGATCAATGGATATTTGTCCTCCTCCTTTGACCTCTCGCGGTCCCTTCGGCAAGGCTGCCCCCTTGCTCCGCTTCTGTTTGTTCTCCAAATGGAGGTTCTCCTCAACCGAGTGAAACGCTGCCCCCTTATCAGAGGTCTAAGACTACATTCAGGGGCTGATTGCAAAGTGAAAGCTCTAGCTGATGATTTGTTCTTGGTCAGCGAAAACTCAACCGAGTCGCTGGGGGCGCTAAAGGTCATTATGGGGGAATACTCAACGTTGCCGGAAGCTTCAATTAACTGGAACAAGTCAGTGTACCTTCTCCCAAGGCGGTACAAACTACAAGTGGAGTGGGGAATGAAGAAGGTGGAAGAGGGAGAAGAAAGATTTCTGGGAATTTTGGTGGGTCTGCAGGTTGTTTCCACGACGCAGGGTCTGGTTCTACAATAGCGGATTGCAGCAAGACTGAGGACCTGGAGCTCAGCATGGCACCTTTCACTAATAGGCCGAGCACTGGTGGCTAATATGGCTCTCTTTTCGATCCTATGGTTTGTCAGCACAGTAAGGGAGATTGCTGACGGGGTAATCAGGGCAGTGAAAAGGCTGGTAGCCCGATTCATATGGAAACCAAGGGCGAAAGAGGCCGAAGGTTTCCTAATCAAGGTAGCCTGGGAATTACTGACCTTTCCCCGATGGCAGGGTGGGCTGGGTTTGGCAGACCCAGAACAGAAGAACAAGGCACAACTGGCGAATTGGATCTGTAGAATAGCAACCGCTACCGTAAAGGAGAACTGGGTGGAGCTCGCGGAGCGTATTCTATCAAAGGAGTGGAACCTTAGCAGACCTGAAGACTGCTGGGCATGCCTGTTTATGAAATCCTTCTGCAAAAGGAAATTGAAATCAGTTTTTTGGAATACAGTCAGGAGGGTTTGGCACACCCTACCTCCGACAATCCGCACTGAGCCCAACTCCAAGGGTGAGGCCCTATCGCAACTGATCTTTGATAATCCGAGAATCAGAACCGCACAAGGCACCCCTTTGGCAGCGGACGGCTCCACCGGATCCTTCAGCCAGATCTGGGTATGCAGGGGAGTGGTAAGATTGGAAGACCTATGGTCATCAATTTTGGGGAATTGGCGCCCTTTCACAGAGATCAAAGCCAAGCTGGCAGAGCTCAGAAGCCTGGAAGACCACTGGCGACTAGTCATCAACTCAATTCCGAAGGAGTGGTGTACTATGCTGGGCCCGGAGGGCCTGGACCCCCTGGGTACATGGTACATCTCAGACCGGGAGGAAGACGGTAATGTGGTCTGGAAGCTTCTTGAGATCCAATCAAGCGGGTTCCGAAAAGTGGAGCGGTGGCAATGCACAGACTACAACAACAGCCTCACTCGTATCGGAGAGAAGCTCATCCTGATATGGGATAACCCCCAACAGATACGAGTGATAGAGAAGAATGCCAAGACACCCAAGAAGAGCCTGAGCTGGACCGGGAAGACCACTTTGAACAAACTAAGCATTGACCCCCTGGCATGGGGTTGGCAGTCCGGGTTGCAGGGAGGAGCAGTCACACTCATATCAGATTATACGGTGGCAAAAGGCTACAGACTCAGACTGAAGAACAGAACCCCACCAGCAGCGGTAGCTATTCGCAGATGGCAAGCGGTCTTACCAGAGGATGTCTCCTCAGCGGAGGCACTGTTTGGTAAACTATGGAAGATTCTGACCTACCTCCCAAACGGTAAACAAGTGAGCATCTTGTGGACACTCTCGCTGCTGGTAACACCGTCAGCTGTTTGGCTGCTGGGCAAAGGTATGCAGGTGGATTTGAAGTGCTCCAGGTGCTCCTGGCCGTTCGAGTCCACAAGGCACCTATGGTGGGAATGCCCGGCCTCGAAACGTATTCGGAAATGGCGGAAAGCCCACTGGGTTGAATTCGGAGATCGATCAGTCTTATGGGACGAACCCTGGGCTTTACTGGGCTTCCTCCCGGAAGAACTGACTGGGAAAAGTGGCTGGGCTTATGTAGCACATGCCGTCCGCGGGTTGATCTGCGAAGTCATCTGGAAGGACAGAAACAGAGCAAGATTTCAAGGCAAGCCTCCTTTGGATCAAATCAGGAGTAAGGGAAGCCGTCAGAGTCGACTGGAGAAGGCGAGCGAAGTCAGGGATGGGCAGCAAGAAGCAAATCCGCTGGTTCACCTGGGCCCAGCAGCACGGACTTACAACTGTTCGCAGAGAAAGTGGTCTAATGCTGGCACCATGGATCACAGAGAAGCAGACGCCAGAAGCTAGAGGTTCATGAGTTAAGAGTAGAATCAACAGGCCGAACCTGGACACCCGGTTCGGTTTCTGGTATCAAGGCCACAGGAGGCCGGCAGTGGGATGGCGGGTATTGAATGTCGACCACCCAAAAGGAACTGAATTCCAACCGACAGACTCAGGTCGGTGGCCGGGCCGGTAGTAGGTCCGTGAGTAAGCTAGGGTAGGGAGGCGAGTACCGCCTTTGTCTGGAGCCAGGATTGGACGTAGACTTAGCCAGTTGAAGGGAACTTGTCCCTCTAACCAGGGCACTCGGTTGAATAGGGCCGCAGTGGGCCTTTAGGAGAGTGCCAGTAGGACCGGACGCAGTCCTCTGGGCCAAGCTAGTCCCAGAATTAGCTAGCGTAGATAGAACTCAGCTATCTTTAAAGTGCAGTGTTATCTATGCCAATCTCTCAGATCTGTTAAATTATCTAATGTTGCAACCGTTCAACCTCATGATGACTACCAGTAACAGAAAGTATAGTAGATGCAATTTGTTTCCATGTAGGAAAGTGGACGGCTAGGATAACTAGATATCTGGAAGTCGGTTGTAAAGACTCTCCGCAGGCTATGGCCTGTAAGCTAAGCTGGCTGATGCTGTCAGTAATCCGGGTTGAATTGTGAGGTCCCCGGCCTCCAAGCTACTATTTGTAAAAAAAAAAAAAAAAAAAAAGTGCCGCTTCAGTTTCAGCACTGCAGATAAGTGTGGCCTGAGACTGGAACGGCACTTCCAGACTCAGGGCACGCTCACACTGCGGTAGCAAATCCGTATAAATTGCGAAAATGGGTTGGGCCGAATGGGGGTATTTGGGACGTTTCAGGTCACACCCCGCTCACACCGCGTTCCCATTTCGCTAAAGACACGGTCGCTACCGTGCCATCAGGGTGCTGCTGTTTGGGGTTTCCAGTCACACAGAAGTAACCCCGAATATAGAATGTACATGTTCTTTTTATATTTTATTTAATTCTGCCTTTTTCCCTTTTTCAATTGATACCCGGTGTAAATAGTCCTTTTCAACTTTGCATTCATTTACGAAAATTAAATCGAAAAAGAATAAGGATTTTGCGGTAACCTCTGGAGGTTACCGCAAATTCCTCAAACCCGCGGCCAGGCAGGCCGCTGACAAATGGGTTTGCGAATGGGGTGTTTGCGGTCGGAACCATTGTGTGTGACCAGCCGTGTGCACATTTTTTTCGGAGTTTTACGGTTTTGGTACCCAGTGTTAGCGTCATATGCGAAAAGGTGAGGGCCATTTGAAACTGCAAGGCCACAGCGTACTGGCTGGTCGAAAGAAATCGCATCAGCAGGTAGATCCTATGGGGGGATGTTTCCAGCCCATTTTGACAGACAAGTGACCACCCGGCCTTTTCTCAACACCTCCTGCCCGTCACCTTTCTTTCTGTGAGAAGGAGAGAGTGAGAGAGAGAGAAGCTGTGGACTTGGGGACGAGCGTGGTTGCATATCTGTGTGGGATTCGGTCGCATTCTTGCTCTCCCGAAATCTGGCACAAAATGCTGGCCAGATTCGTCGTGAAATAGCCGTAGCAGGTCTGTGCCCAAGCTCTTTCTCTCTGTTCTTCTTCCCTCGTCTTCCTCTTCTCCCTCTCCTCACCTTGTGCTCCCTCTCCTTTCTCTTGTCCTCCCTTGCTGTCACATGCGTTTGTTTCAGGCGTTGACGATGTATGTATAGCGTCAAACAGGACTGCCTTGTATACCGTAGGCAGATTGGAGTTTCACCGACTCGTCAGGAGGCTGAACCATCTACAGTCTTCGGAGTCCTCTAACCAATAATGCTGAACGTGATAATCCTCCCTAACCCCAGTTACCCAGCTACTGGTAGCACAGTGTGGACAACCCGCAGAGTGGCGAAGATGGAAAATGCAACAAATTGCCGCCACGACTTAAGTCATCGTTAGACACTCCTTGGGGATGTGAAATCCACAAGGACGCGCTCGTTCCACCTGTCCTTGGGGACGAAATTGAAAAAGAAATGTGAAAACGCCACAAGGAAAATTCCTTGGGCATCCTTGTGGCCCCAGCCATTTCTTCCTTGTGCCCAAGGGACCTCACGAGGTCCCTTGGGCGCAAGGAATCCGCGTTTCACGGAGGGGAGAGGGCACACGGGTAGATAGACATTACAGCTGAGAATCTGGATCGTGGCGGCACCCTATTGGCTGAAGGCCTGAAGCACAAAAGGAAAATTCCTTGTGGCGCAAGGAACTCGTAAGGAGTGTTTAACGACGCCCTTATTTCTTCATGGAAACAATGTTTTAAAATTTTGTGAATATTTTTCCTGAAAAGATCACGACCAAATCTACAGACCCTCTAATTTTCAGATGTTTTTTTACGTATCCTTCTGAGTGTGAAAAATCACTGACATTGGGGTACTTTTCCCGTTGGCCCACAAGTCGTAGAGTGGCAAAACTGGTAAGTGAGACGAATCGGAGCCGGATTTATTTTACGATCTTTTTTTTTTTGTGTGTGTGAGGAACGAGCCCTCAAGGGGCCCTATCAGACATCACATGATCTGGGCTAAGGCCCCCAGCAAGCCAAGTGCCCGCCCTAAGTGAAGGCGGGCCTGAATATTCGTCAGAGGCGAAATTCGACATTTCCATTTGTGGGTATTCAGGCTCTTGTAGCACGGCAGTTGGTTCGGTAGACGCACGAGTCTCACAAAGCTGCGTCATACAGTTGGCCCAGGGCTTGACAATTGCGCCTGGGCACATACACACAAAGCAGGGCCGATACATTGGGAAGCAGGCCGTTGGCCTTGACAAAAGTAGTACTGCCGAGGCACCTGCCGGGGTGCCCTGCGCAGATGCAGCAAACAGCCCAAGTCCGGAGACTCAGGCCGGGCCTGGGCACAGGGTCTGAGGCCCAACCGGAAGCTACTGGAAGCTTCCAGCCAGGCCACACGCAGCATCCAGGAGGCTGCCACTTCCACAAAAGGAAGAGAGCAGCCCAGGCCAGGCATTCTGGCCAGTGCTGGCAATGCGGAAGTGCTGCTGCGCTCTCGCTTGATGCTGCGCTGCTGCCAAGGGCGCTGACGGGCCGCGTAGTGGTGAAGTGGGGTGCTGCAGCGCAGCGGGGCGCAAACAGCCATAGCCGAGCTGCTGGGCGCCAGGGGGGTGTACAGCGAGTGATCAGGTGGTCTTCAGGGAAGGAGGCGAGTGTGGAGTAATCAAGGTCTGATTGAGGGTGACGTGATACGTACCTGGTGCATGTAGAGAGGTCGGCTATGGAGTTGACAGTCATGTACATTGGTCTTCGAGAGTAGAAGTGAGCCTGTTGCGTGAACCAGCTGTAGGTAGGATAGTCGGGCAGAGTAGGTTGGGTGCTGGGCGCCAGACAGAGAGGAGCGACTTTGGATACTGTGTTGGTGTGGCCTACGGGCTTGAACATTGGCTCATTACTTCATTGTATTGCTCTATATGGATGGTTTCTCGGTGCATTTTGTACTCTCTGCTTGGATACGACTACCTGGACATCTGTGTGATTTCGCAACTTGGTTTTCTGTACATCGTTCGCACTCGTATTCCTTGCACTTGGAAGATCACGGCCAAATGTGCAGACCCTCCAATTTTCTGAGTTACTGAGGAATTCTACTGAGCGCAAAACATCAGGGAAGTTGGGGTACTTTTTCTGTTGGCCCACGCATTGTAGAGTGACGGAAATGGTAAATGTGATGAATTGGCGCGGCATTTATTTCATGGTCTAATTTTTTTATTTTTTTTCATTTTTCTGATATTTTTCCTGGTAAGATCACGACCTAGTCTACAGGATCTCACAGTTTCAGATGTTTTTGTCCATTATTCTGAGCGCGAGAAATTGCCCAAGTTGGCGCTTGAAAATTGTGAGGCTGGGCCTGCCTGCGCCTTCTGGTCGGTGCCCTCCCTAAAAACTCACTCCTAAATCACCTGATGCCAATTTCTGGGTGTTGGATAGAGTTGCGGCTTAAGCATCAACAACTGCCCAACAACTGATCAGGGCACCAACCACTTCTCTCAAGGTAGCTGTGACGAAATCGGCAGACAATCACTCAGGCACATGGTGCATGTCTATCAACAGATAGGCAGTTCACCGACTCCGAAGACCACCAACGTAAAGAAAAGACTCAAAGACTAGCAATGTCATCAACAATGAGGCAATGCGAATCAACACAGAACATTGTAAGGCAATGTAACACACATCAGAAGACTCGAAGCATGGTCTAACTTAACAGACTCAGAACTTGATACACACGAACATCATCACATGTAGAGAGGCAAGGAGGGCGTGTGTACATGGACAAAATGTTCCTCCTTGCTCTAACACACATGAGAAACCCTGGATGATGGAGGTGGGAAGAGACGAAGGTGGAAAAAGAAAGGTGGGAGGACAAAAGTATAGCTCGAGATAGCTGCCAATGGTCCCTCCCAAACAATGTCCAATAATTGTCTCCATCAAAGTGTCGACTCCGAATCCTGGGCTTCACAATGCCCAATAGTCTCTCTCTCTCTCTCTCTCTCTCTCTCTAGGGAAGGAAAGGAGATAGTGGCTATGGAGGGTCAGAGGAAGAATCAGGAAGGAGGAGGAGGAGGAGGAGGATGAGAAGAAGAATTCTCCTCTCTCTCTGTCCCGTGATGATGATGATGATCCCCACGTATTCTGACCAGCAAAAGGTGATAACTTGAGCTGATGCAGGTTGGTGATGAAGGCCGGTCGCAGACCCGTGTGATGTGTCAGCTATGGCGCCCTGGCAAGTCCCTCTCACCCTCGTAGCTATGGACAACCCCAGCCCCTTCTCCTGCTCCTCTACACTGCTACTCTAATGCAGCTCTCCCAGAATAACCCTGCATTCCTGCAGCATGTCACCCAACTGGTGCTCTAGCACTCTGTCTTCAAAATGGAGGACTTCCCCAGGCATATACCACTGGGCCTGGCTGTGCTACCCAGGGGTGAAGTTTCTTTATATTTAATGCGTCCCTGCTAAAACTGCCCTCGTTCCATCAATTAAGCAATTATACTGGGAGTACCGAGTAACCAAGAAACCAGATGTCCAATTGCTGGTCGAATGGTTCGACTAGGGAGTGGGACAGCTATAAGAAAGAGTCAAAAAATCCACTACGAGTGCCAGAGAAACAAAAGTGGTCGTTGAAGGCCTCCTCCATACCTTTGAATAATCGGCCGACCAAATTACCAGCGCCTTACTAGACTGCTCAATGTTCGTCCAACTACAACAGGCAAGTGACAAACTTAAAGAATATATGGATGACCAGGCCGGGGCATGGAAAATCTAAGCCAAAATCAAACATCCCAGACAGAGGGAACAATGACAAGAACATTTTTTGCAGAAGGCAAAGTAAGAGCAATACAAACAGTCATAGATTCCCTCAGACACCCTCTAGACGATGGCCAGTGGAAGCCAGAAACCCCTACATAGTGATGGACTACGCCGCCACGTACTAGCGCAATCTCTTTACCTCTAGTAAAGTTCAGAGGAAGGCAAGCATCTTCATTGGTGAGGCATCATCATCTTCATCATCATCAACATCTTTATCATCATCATCATCTTCATCAGCAGCAGCAGCATTACTGACATCATCATCATCATCATCATCATCATCATCATCATCATCATCATCAGTATGAGCATCATCATTGGTGTGTCATCATCATCATCATCATCATCATCATCATCATCAGTATGAGCATCATCATTGGTGTGTCTTCATCATCATCATCATCATCATCATCATCATCTTTAGCATCATCATCATCATCATCATCATCATCATCATCAATATCGACATCAACAGCATCATTATCATTATTATGATGATGTTTATTATCATCATTAACAGTTTGTTATCATTCGTTCGCCTTTCGCATCAGCAGGTGAGTGGGGCGTCATCATCATACTCATTATTACTATCTTCAAGGTGCTGTTCTTCGTCATCAACAAAATCCGAGTGTATGACATTTTGGTGAGGGGGAGAGGGAGAGCCCTGTCTTGCAGGGGCGAGACAGGAGAAGGGAGGGGTTTAGCAGACATGTGCTGATGATGATCTGACACTTCACCAGCTTCGATCAATGCCTCGACTTTATCTATTTTTTATTATAAATAGAATCCGGTGTCTACTTGTTCAGAGCCAGGCTCAATTTTCATTAGGCGGGTGGTGAAACCCTGGAGTGGGTGAGGGCAGATGGTGAGGATTACTCTTTTCTGGGGCTGGGCACCAAATCCCAGCAGGGGCAGATTAGGGTAAAGGGGTAGATAAGGGAATGGAGAGAATGGAGGAAGGAAGGGAGAGGGGGGATTTTTTCTGTATCATCTCATCAAACAAAATCATCATCATCATCATCATCAACATCATCATCAACATCCATGTTACATCATGCTTTCTGGTGTGCTGTAATTCTCGGCTGTTTCTGGCCTCCTTCCTTAATCGGGATATAGGATTTTGGAGACGGTCGAATCTGGACGGATATCTACAGAGTTGCTTTGTATTTGCCCCTGGTTTGGCGATGCCAGAACGACGCTGGCCAGAGCTGGGGCGTCGCCCTGTAACCTGCAATTGGCAGGAGTGTGAGGCCTTGTAGAGAGATCTGGGGATTTGCCGAGGGAGGAAGGCAATCCAGTGGCGAACCGGGGGGGCTGCCTTGACAACCTATGGGGCCAGGGATAGTCTAGGTGGAGTGAACAGGTCAGCTATGGTTGATATTGGCTAGGAGGTGAGATGAAATGTCCTGGTGCAGGGAGGGCTGGGAAGGTTCGAGGCTTAGGAGGCCAGAAGTGCGGTCATAACATAGTCTTCTCGATTTTCTATATACTAGTCATCATATTCATCATCATCATCATCATCATCATCACATCATTAGTTTCATCATCTGATTAATGTGAGGAATGAGCCCTCACGAAGGGGCCTTGCCATGATGTACATGTTCTGGGCTAAGGCCCCAGCAAACCTCGTGCCCGCCCTAAGTGAAGGCGGGCCAGCAAATCAACAAGAGCCCTCTGTGCCAACATTTCACGAAGTGGGGTCCATACAGTTGCAGCACGCCAGTTGGTTGGAGTGCACCGAGTCTTGGATTTCAGCAAATGCTGAAAGCCCAGGGCCTCTGAGTTAGTTAGGCCTTGGGCACTCAAACGTGAGGCCGACAATGCATGCTGGGTATAGAGGCCGAAAATGCCAAAGGGAAATTGGCCCACTATCTGAATCTGGCCGCAGGCCTTGATGAAAGAGGCGCAACTGCATTGCCCCCGGGCCCAACTGTATCGAGTTGGCTTCAGCCTCTAGGTCCCGGTCACAGGCTGAAGGGAGGCCGCCCACATGCTGCACTGGCATATAGGCAAGCAGGGCGAGTGGACAGGCATCTTGGCCATTGCGAGCAAGGCCGGCACGCTGCTGCGTTGCATGCATGCTGCGCTGCGCTAAGGCTGAGGGACGCAGGATAGCGCTAGGCGGTAGGGCGCTGCCTGCATACAGGGCGCTTGGCGGCCATAGCCGGGCTGCAGAGGGCGTAGAGGGGTGAAGGGCGAAGGTGGTTCTTCGAAGGTGAAGGGCACTGTGTGGGTAACAAGGGAGAGTGTGGGGAAGAGGACACATACCTGGTGGAGGTGGAGGTCGGCATTGGTGTTGACATCAGCACTCGCTGGTAGTCAAGTTGTCCGGTTGCTTTCATTGCTGTAGTTGTAGAAAAGGCTGTAGAGTAGATAGGGCGCCTGACACCATTCACAAGAGAGAGCTACATTTGGGTTATGCTGTTGGTGTTGCCCTGTTGGGTATGGACATTGATTGACTCACGATTCTTCTATATCATTCTCAATTGGATGGTAGACTCGGTTCCATTGTGCTATGTGCTTTGGCTTTGACTACATGGACTTCAGTGTGATTTTGCATTTTGGATTTCTGTGCTTCGTCCATATTCATGTTCCTTGCAATTTGGTATCGGAGCTGGTTTGATCGCCACTTACCTTTGGCACGTTGGCGTTATACAGACTTGGTGCGTTGACGATGCTTCTTCGTAGTGGGTACTTGTGACGTCAGGCCACTATAGGTGCACGCCCTGGGTAGAGAATGGTGCACCAGAAGGCTAATACGACAGTGTATGCCGTGGGTTACATGCGAAATGTATGATTGGTGATGAGAGCATGCTGATGTGGCATTGGACTAAGGTGGCACTGCATTGCGTTGTGGGTGGTACCGAGGTCATGACCGGTCATCAAATGCAACATCAGCTCAATTGGTGAGAAAATCTGTGGTTGGGGGCAGCTATCTCCAGGTATGTTGATCCCTTACCTTATCTACTCTCTCAATCTCTTCTTACCGTGAGGAAGTGAGTCNCCTTACCTTATCTACTCTCTCAATCTCTTCTTACCGTGAGGAAGTGAGTCCAACTTGAGAGTCCTCTCTTTTGGTGAGGTGTCGTGAGCGCGCTAGCTTGAGAGACGACAATCTTCCCGGAAGCATCTGGAAGGAGAAAGGGCGGTGCCTCTGAAGGGCCCTGGTCGAAGCACTGGGTCACGGTCACCATGCCAACCCAATGGGAGTAGGTCACGCATGCGATGGCTGCTGTCCATTAAGGCACTTTGCTGCGCCAAATAGAAGTCTTGCCAAGTGTGCCAGCCTTGTATGAGACGCTTACCATACCGTCTATAAACATTTCTGGTTGGGTACTCGAAATGATTCTGACTGTGATCGTCGTCCTAACTGCGACGTTAAAGAATTCCTGCAGAGATGGTGGCGCTCTTAATAATCCTCCTGATCAGCCAGATCATCTGGGCGTAAGGCTCGTTTCCGTATGAGGGCAAATAAGAGTGGGTTGGCTGGCTTACTTGGCTCTGACTTGGGCACAGGGGTGGGCCGATACACACACGAACACACTGCTTTGCTCAAGATGCTGTCCGGATGGTTGGATTGAGGGGAAGGGTAGATTCCAATTGGTGCTCAATTGAATACACAACAATATCCATCAATCATACATCTGCTACATGGTCTTTTTGTACTTTTGATTAGTTGGTGGACAGACTGCTAACACCTCACAGACAGACTAGAGTAGGACTGAAGTATACTACCATAGACAGTTCTATCTTGTGCTGCTGTAAGTGAACAAGTCAAAGTGCATTTTGACTATGTAGACAATCTGTGTGAATATTGTAGACATGCCACTTGATCGGTAAAATAGGGGACTTGCCGGACACAACCATTCCTAGAAAATTAGGTGCCGGTCAGACACATGCTGCGGTAGGATTCCACTAGGGGATTCTAGTGCAAACAATGTTTGCCTAATTCATGAACGGATCAGACGTTGACGAGGAGGGAGTTGACAATGGTAGACTAACACGTGCAAGATCAAGTAGGATCCCGTACGTGTTCAGGACCCTAGACGAGGGAGAAGAAAGACGGCTTCGTGCCGAACACAGAGCCTGTGTTCTCGCAACATCGAGAGCAGCAGCAAACGTTGCAGCTAGGGAACAGGCTGCAGCAGCAGCCAGGGCAGTAACCATGACTTCTTTAGCAGCATCCTTCACTGCAACTTCTGCTGCATTCTCGTCTGGACCCCAGTTGGGAATGCCAACAGGGTCCGCGGGCACTTCCAGTTCATCAGGTTCTAGACAGTCTACAAGTCAAATGGCGGGCTCACAGTTCAGCCCGTTGACTCCTCGCGAAAGGGAGATATGGGAGCTCCTGCAGGTCGAAAGGATCCGCGCACAATTAGAGAAGGAACTGAAAGAAGCTACCGATAGAGAAAGAGAGATAAAGAATAGAACAGCCAGGCTTGAAACGTTAGCGGCTGACAAGGCTGAGTTAGAGGGCATGGACGACTCTGGAATGAATGAGCCCATGAAAGTGTTGAGGAACAACATGCTGTCACTGCATGCGCACGTAGACAGCAGGTTGGACTTCATGCAGAGCACTTTGGACCAGATCCTGGACATTTTGACAAGGCCAGGATTTAGGCCACCAACACAATCGCCGTTGCTGTTATCGGCGATGTCAGGCCCCTTTCCAGTTCAAGCTGGTACACAGCCTAGTGGTACGTCTGCAGCAGCTGCACAGACTGTTGCATCTTCTTCTTCGGGTCCAGCAGTGATTGCTACATCACCACAACAACCTGTTCAGCAATCTGGACAGCCGCAAGGTCAATGGTATCCCAAGACCCCAATGAAACCACCTCTTGCCTTCTCAGGCGAGAGAAAGGACGAGGAACTCAACACATGGTTGAGGACCGTCCCGGTTTGGGTGAAGGCAAAGAGGACCTTGCCTGAGGACGAAGTGGTTACTGCTGCATCCTACCTTGAGGGTAAGGCAGCCAAGTGGTTAGATGGTGTAGTTGTGAAGGCCGGATACGGGCGACGCATGGCGGAGTGGGCTAAGACTTTGACATTAGAGCAGTTCATGGAGATGGTAGAAGCTCGATGGCATAACCCACATGAGGCTCAAAGGGCCACTGATGCCATTAACAAACTCGACCAACGCAAGTTCAAGTCGGTTAGAGAGCTTACGACTACCGTCGAGAGCCTGATCCTCGTTCCAGGCATCAACTACAGTGACCAGTTCCTCTTAACTACGTTTGTTAGATGTCTTCCTGAGAACATGAGGAACTTGCTAGCCAGTGAGGCACACGTAGAGTATCATTCGTTTGAGACCTTGTCTAGGAAAGCCTTAGATTTGGAGGCCACGCTAGGCAATGCTCAACCCACCACCTCAGGGAATGACTCAAAGAAGAAGAAGAGTCCTCAGGAGTGGAAGAAGAAGGGGGCGAAGTTGATGATGGTCGAGTCAGATGGGACTCAAACTGAGATCGATGAGCTCTCTGACCTGATGGACTACTCAGAGTATGACGGCGAGGAGGTAGCTGAGGGTAGCACCCTCGCCACGGTAGTTAAGACTAAGGCGGCAGGCCGAGGGAAAGGCCAGCCTAGGGGTCAAGGGAAGGCCGCCTCCAATCAGACCAAGCAAGTTGAATGGGTAAAGGCAAGTCTTGATCAAGACGTGTGGCGTGACCGCCGAACGCGTGGTGCTTGTATAAACTGCGGGGAGTACGGACACTCACAGTTCAAGTGCCAGAATGCTAAGGTTACGCAAAAGGTAGCTCCAAAGATGGGGGAAACCTACACCCAGGCTTCTAGCTCGGGAAACGCGTAGGGCCAATGAAAGTATTAACCGTTTCTACTCAAGATGAAGTGGGATTGATACCCTCCCCACTTCATGACAAGGCCAAGGCTAATGACCCCTTAGTCACCCCGCAGACACAACTAGACCAAACTATGCTTTGTACGTTAGATGTGTCTGAAGCCTTAGAGGACTTGGAAAGTGAGTGGTCAAACAAGGACCCTCGCGAGTCTTGGGTGGCGCTTAGGAAAGGTCCTAGAGGGGAACATTTCGTGGTGGAAGTCGATGTAGGAGGCCGCAAATGTGGAGCCTTCATAGACATAGGCTCCACGCGAAATTACATAAGTCGCGACTGTTTGGAAAGGTTGCACCTACAGGACCGGGTACGACACCTTAGTAGACCTGTAGCATCTACTTTAGCGAACAAGGAGCGCATAATTGTAACAGACTACATCAAGGACGTAGTCTGTACCTTCTCCTATAGAGGAGGTGAGCTTAACCATAAGATCTCGTTCTTGGTTAGCGACGACTTGCCCTTTGAAATGCTGTTAGGCATGTACTACCTCGAAGTTGCTAAGCCCCAGTTCGACTGGGATAAGAAGGTGCTCAAGCATAAGTTGCCCAATGGATGAACTGTCAGGTTAACTAAGTTCAAGGCCAGCAGTATTGTAGACACCTATGGCTGCTTGTGTGCATCAGCGTTCTATAATTACTACAAGCGAAACCAAGAGGAGGGTATGTACCTTGTTTATGTCTCCGAGAAGGGGGAGGCCATTAAAACACCCCCAGAGATAGAACGCGTCGTTGCTAAGTTTCCTGATCTGTTCGAGGAGCCCACATGAGTTGTTGAAAGGAAGTCGTCCACACTATAGAAATCATTCCAGGGAGTAAGACCCCAAAGGGAAGGATCTATAGGATGGCCCCCGCCAAGTTAGATGAACTTCGGAAACAGCTTAAGGAGCTGATAGAGAAGGGTTGGATTCAACTTAGTACTTCCCCTTACGGATCACCCGTGCTATTCGTACCAAAGAAGGGGGGTACTTTGAGGATGTGCATTGACTATAGAGGCCTCAATGCCATCACCGTGAAGAACGCAGAGCCTCTACCTCGCATAGACGACCTATTGGATAGGGTGCAGGGATGCAAGTGCTATAGTAAGATAGACTTGAAATCCGGATATCACCAGATCGCAATAAGACCTGAGGACCAACACAAGACAATTTTTCAGACACATTATGGTCTGTATGAGTTTGTAGTGATGCCCTTTGGTCTTTGCAATGTGCCGGGTACATTCCAACACGCTATGAATCGGATCTTCCATCACCATTTAGATAAGTTTGTCGTGGTCTACCTAGACGACATTCTGATCTTTAGTAAGTCTGCCGAGGAGCATGCACAACATGTTGAGATGGTACTTTCATTCCTTCGACAGCACAAGTATAAGGTCAACTTATAGAAGTGTGAATTCGTTCGCACTAAGATACTGTACTTGGGTTATGAAGTA
Source organism: Chara braunii (assembly GCA_003427395.1). Lineage (NCBI taxonomy): Eukaryota > Viridiplantae > Streptophyta > Charophyceae > Charales > Characeae > Chara > Chara braunii. Next base: position 333,379 of record BFEA01000512.1, on the reverse strand, counting down.
TCCACGGAAGGGATTAGGCCGGAGGATGCGAAGGTGGCTAGTATTCGAGACTGACAACGACCTCAGACAGTCACTGAGGTCAGATCATTCTTAGGAATGTGCGGCTACTATAGGAACTTCGTACAAAACTATTCTACAGTCGCCTCTCCTTTGACTGATCTAACTCGAGTTGACACACCGTGGGACTGGAGTGATGAGTGCGAGGGTGCTTTCAAGAGATTGAAGCATGCACTCATGAGTCATGAGGTTCTCATGGTTCCCGATCCTCAAAAGCCATTCATAGTGACCACTGACGCAAGCCAATACGACATTGGCGCAGTGCTGGCTCAACAGGGTGGGAAAAAGTTGAGACCGATTGAGTACATGAGCAAGAAGATGCCATCAAAGAAGTTGGCAAAGTCCACCTATGAAAGGGAACTCTATGCTCTATACAAAGCACTTGTCCATTGGAGACACTTCCTATTGGGAAGATTCTTCTACTTGAGGACTGATCATCAGACCCTCAAATGGATCAAGACTCAACCGGCTCTTTCTGATGCACTCAAGCGATGGATTGAGGTCATAGATAAATATGACTTCAAGCTTGAGTATCTGAAGGGGGAGTACAACAAGGTTGCAGATGCGTTATCCCATAGAGCGGATTACTTAGGTGCGCTACTTTCTGACTTTGGCATATCTGACGAAAAACTCAATCGTTGGTGGGAGCCTATCAGGAAGACCCTGTCACGATGGACATCATTCACAAACTTCAGGCAAAAGACAAGGCCACAAAAAGCGAGTTCGTGATGGTGGACGGGCTTCTCTATCTTGATAAGGCCGGAATAAAGAGATTAGTAGTTCCATCTAGTGAACCTTTGCGTAGTTTGTTTTTAGGAGAATGCCATGACGCAACGGGACACTTGGGCTACAAGAAAACGAGTGTTAATCTAGTACAACGATTTTGGTGGCCTGGTATGTTCGATGACGCAAAGAAGTACGTAGAGACCTATCAGGTCTGTCAACGGGACAAGCCGCGAACTCAAGCACCGCTTGGGTTGCTTAAGCCCTTACCTATTCCCGCTGGTCCAGGACAGAGTGTTTCCATGGATTTCATGGACACCCTGGTAACTAGCAAGAGTGGTAAGAGACACATCTTCGTCATCATAGACCGATTCACCAAGTACGCTAGACTAGTTGCCATGCCAGAAARTGCGAGGATTGACCATGTCATCAAGTTGTTTAAGGACAACTGGGTGCGGGACTTTGGGTTACCAAAGACTATCGTTAGTGATAGAGACGTCCGATTCACAAGTGAGCTATGGAAGAAGACTACAGAACAAATGGGCAGTCAACTTCAGATGACTTCGGGGAATCATCCCGAAGCTAACGGACAAGCCGAACAGATGAATAGAGTTGTACAAAACTTGCTGAGGCATTACATCAAACCCAACCAAGATGATTGGGATGAGAAGTTGCCACTCATCGCCAATGCTGTGCACAGCAGCACCGGCGTGAGTCATAATCAGCTACACTTGGGATGGAAGCCTAGATCCGCGTTAGACTTCCTCCTACCTGAAAACCGACCTGCTGCAACCCCAGGCACACTGAAGTATGGTGTGCGGTATGAGAAGTTGCTGCAAGAAGCTGTCGAGCACATGAAGAAAGCTCAGCAAGCAATGATTGCTTCTGAGAATGAATATCGTAGACAATCCACATTTCAGGTAGGGGAACGTGTCTGGGTCAAGGCTAGCGAGCTAGGACAGGAATTCGGAATCTCTCGCAAACTAATGCCTCAATACTTTGGTCCCTGGGAAGTCCTAGATATAGTGAGAGATGAGATGGATGGTCCCACTTATGTCATTCGTGTCCCTGGACACCTACGCACTCACCCAGTCTTTCATGCCTCAAAGCTTGCACCTTTCGCTGAGACTGATCAATTCCCTTCCAGCAGATCGATACTGCCCCCAACCATGGATGGACAAGTCGGCATCGATGACATTGTGGATCACCGGGACATGCCCGTTGCAAAGTCATTGGGTCGAGGAAGACCTCATAAACCCAAGAGAGAATATCGTGTCAGATTCAGACATCACACGGATCCCAACGAAGATCGGTGGTTTACCAGGGAGGAACTGATTGAGACAGCTCCTCAGGTGGTGTGAAAGGAAGCTGAAAGGGAAGGCACCTGTGAAGTAAGCACCTCAGCGGACTTTCGAAGCTAAGGGGGATGGAATGTGAGGAATGAGCCCTCAAGAAGGGGCCTTGCCATGATGTACATGTTCTGGGCTAAGGCCCCAGCAAGCCTCGTGCCCGCCCTAAGTGAAGGCGGGCCAGCAAATCAACAAGAGCCCGGGTCCATACAGTTGCAGCACGCCAGTTGGTTGGAGTGCACCGAGTCTCGGATTTCAGCAAATGCTGAAAACCCAGGGCCTCTGAGTTAGTTAGGCCCTGGGCACTCAAACGTGAGGCCAACAATGCATGTTGGGTATAGAGGCCGAAAATGCCAAAGGGAAATCGGCCCACTATCTGAATCTGGTCGCAGGCCTTGATGAAAGAGGCGCAACTGCATTGCCCCGGGGCCCAACTGTATCGAGTTGGCTTCAGCCTCTGGGTCCCGGTGATAGGCTGAAGGGAGGCCGCCCACATGCTGCACTGGCATATAGGCAAGCAGAGCGAGTGGACAGGCATCTTGGCCATTGCGAGCAAGGCCGGCACGCTGCTGCGTTGCATGCATGCTGCGCTGCGCTAAGGCTGAGGGACGCAGGCTAGCGCTAGGCGGTAGGGCGTTGCCTGCATACAGGGCGTTTGGCGGCCATAGCCGGGCTGCAGAGGGCGCAGAGGGGTGAAGGGCGAAGGTGGTTCTTCGGAGGTGAAGGGCGTTGTGTGGGTAACAAGGGAGAGTGTGGGGAAGAGGACACGTACCTGGTGGAGGTGGAGGTTGGCATTGGTGTTGACATCATCACTCGCTGGTAGTCAAGTTGTCTGGTTGCTTTCATTGCTGTAGTTGTAGGAAAGGCTGTAGAGTAGATAAAGCGCCTGGCGCCATTCACAAGAGAGAGCTACATTTGGGTTATGCTGTTGGTGTTGCCTTGTTGGGCATGGACATTGACTCACGATTCTTCTGTATCATTCTCAATTGGATGGTAGACTCGGTTCCGTTGTGCTATCTGTGTTGGCTTTGACTACTTGGACTTCAGTGTGATTTTGCATTCTGGATTTCTGTGCTTCGTCCATATTCATGTTCCTTGCATTATTGTCATATTAAGCTTTTTGGTGTTCTGAAATTTTGGCAGCGTCTAGCATTCTTCCATATTCGGGATATATGACTTCAGAGATGGTTGAACCTGGACTGATTTCAACTGAGTTGCTATGTTCTGTGCCCTTGGTTTGCCGACGCCAGAACGACGCTGGGAGGAGCTAGGGCGTTGCCCTGTAACCTGTAAATGGCAGGAGTGTGAGGCCTTGTAGAGAGATCAAGGGTTTGCTGAGGGTGGAAGGCATTCCAGTGGTGAACCGGGGGGGGCTGCAAGGAGGCGAGAAGAGATTAGCTATGGTTGACGTTGGTTAGGTTGATTTTGTCTATGAGGCACAGTGTCCTGATACAGGGAGGGCTAGGAGTTGTTCTAGGATTAGAAGGCCGGAATAGCTGATATAGCATAATCTTCTTTATTTTTTCATATTTTTGAATCATCATTCTCATTAGCTTCATTATCTATGATATTATCAGTATCATCAGTATCATCATGGTCATCATCATTCGAGGGTCGTTAAGCCCGGTTCTCAGCATTTTCCGTTCAATCACTCCGGGCAGACTGTGAGGACCCCGGCCTCAATCTTATTATTGGAAATATCAGCCTTGGGCGCCGGGCCCGTTTAAAAAAAAATAAAAATAAAAAATAAAAAGTTGAGGAAGATGGACGGTTACTACTGACAAACGTGGAAGCCATGCTTACACAACACAAAAACGTGGAAATGAACACTTCTCTAAGTCGGTCATAAATATATATAGCCCTCGAACAAATGGAGGATGAGAAAACGCCCGACCTGGACTCTTTCCTGAAAGAGTTCTGGCTGGCCTGTTGGGGGGTGCCGGGACAAGATCTAAAAAAAAATATAAATGCAGTTCTCGTAGACAATACCGTTGAAGGCTGCTAAACCAGGGGATGACCACTCTCCGACAGAGGTCAAAATCCTTCTTCACAAGTCAAAGGGGTGGCAAACGCCATGAGCTGCGGCATATGCTATAGAAAGGGCAGACATCAAGATCACAGTTCTCTAAATGGAATTTGATTGTACCGGTGAGGAAAAAGGGAGGGAGATGAGAAATTGGTCTCTCCCCCACAGATAGTGATCAATACGGAGGAATTACACGAAGGGTACGGACCATGGCTACCGCGGACCCGGACGCCGGACCAATCCGGACCTGGACCACCGGTCAGTCCGGTTGTGATCTGAACGTCCGCATTCCCGGACCGTGCGGACCATGTCCGGATCTGTCCGGATGGTCTGGATCATCATGTCCGGACTGGTCGGGTTGGAAAATAATTAATATATATATATATATATATATATCCCTCCCCCTTGTTCCCACCCTCCCTCCCCCTTGTTTTGAACCTCCCCCCCCNCCTCCCCCCCCGCTGCCCCCGTGTTTTGAACCTCCGTCACCCTTCTTCCGCACATTCCTCCCGCTACTTCCCACCCTCCCTCCCACTTCTTCCGAACCTCCCCCCCGCTTCTTTCGAACTTCCCTCCCCTGTGTTGGCGATCCTCCTCCCGCTTCTTTCGAACCTCCCTCCCCCTTCTTTCGCACCTCCCTCCCACTACTTCCCACACGCTCCCCGATTCCATGTATCGCGCTAACTTACATGACATGTTCCATGTATCTCTTTTGCGCCCCTTCAGACGGTCTCCTCCCGAGTTCCACGGTCGACCTTACCCTCGCCCCTCTCCCATCATCATTGAGGGTCACAAGGAGTTTGTCGTCTCTGATATCGCGTCCCGACGTACGACTGATGGTGACCCTCCCCGCCTCGAGTATCTCGTTCGATGGAAGGGTTACCCTGACGAGGAGTCTACTTGGGAGCCTCTTGAGCACCTGAAGCATGCTATGACTTTCGTGCGTGCTTACAATCGCGCTCATCCTTCCCTTCATCATTCTCCCCCCCTACTTCTCGTCCTTCTACTACTGACCCATCTACCTCTGCGACCACTAACACCCCCCGTCCTCCATCGATGGGTCCTCCTGCTCCACCGGTACCCGCCTCAGGTCCTCCTTCCCCTGTAGATGTGGTTCCGCCTGTTGTTGCAGTTGATTCCTCTCGCCCTCAACGTACCCATCGACTTCCTTCTCGTTATCGTGACTAATGTATACCCCCTATATGCTGTCAATCTTTTACTGTTCTTGGACACTTATGAGGCAACTCCTGGTTTCCGTTTCTACGTTCAGCTTCTACATTCGGCTTCTACATTCGACTTTCGACCTTAGTGCTTCTCCTCAGAACCAGAGTACCTATCGCATTGTTTCAGACTTCTACTCGGTTTTTGTGGTACTCCTACTTCATCCAGGCTACTTTGGTTCGACTTCTATCTGGAGACTCATCAGTTGAACTACTTCACTTTATCATTCCCACCTATCCACCACCCTCAAGCTTACCCTTCAGTCGCATGATGACCCCTATTTTCCCTGTCTATGTGGGTGTGTCCGTCTGCCGCTTCTCTGCCTTACCGTATGTTGCGCGCCCTCCTTTGGAATGTACATTTTCTTTGCTCGCGGCTCTCGGCAACACCCGTTGCCTCTGCGACGAGCTTCGTGCGCGGACGTACTATGGGCACAACCACCCGTTCGGGAGGCCCCCGAGACTTCCTGTCCCCATAAAAGGTATCGGTGACATCGCCAAGCCAGTGCCTCCCGCAACCAAGACTGACAACTTCGAGGGGGCAGCCGGTTCCCTCAACATGTGTGTTTGTCCACGAGTTCGTCGACCTACAAGAAATATCACACCATGTTCGACTACAATAAGCGTCGAGTAAGACATCCACCGATAGCGTTCAACTGGCGGCTAACAACACAACTCCGCAAGAGTAACGAAGCAAACAACACTTCATGAACGCCAGCGGTAACGTTTAGTTTGCGGCTGTCAATACAACTCCCTAGAAGCAACGAAGCAAACAACACTTCACGAAGTCGGGATTACGAGCGGGAAGCAAGCTGAGAAATTCAGTGCTTACCAGGCTTAGCTTCCACGTCAGCGGAGTCCACCGATGGTAGTCCCAGCACGATTGCCGACCCTCTGCGCGTCGACGCCGTGATGACGTGCTCCAAACCACTCGGAAAACTTGACAGGTTGGAGATGTCGGCATCGACGATCGGCGACGGCATTAATTCCTCCCGATGGCGCAAATCCCCCACTTCCGCGACGAACAAATTCATTCCGCTCTTCTCCAGACTAAGAGCGTCGATGTCCACAACATTGACAGGTTGTGTTTTCTCCATTGCCCCAGCGTCGTATTGTGTTGGGCTCAAGGTTCCGCGGATGTCGAACAACACTTCCTCCCCCCCTAACTTGTTGTCCTCGTGCGCTGTGTTTTTGTCGTCGTCACTTGAGTTGAACAATTTATCTTCAACAACATCAGAGGCCTTTTTCACAATATCCTCTCTCATAGCCACGTCGTGAAGGTTGGAGTACAAGGGGTCCTCGTAACCCGGCTCGAGTCATTGGTCCAAGTCGACGGCCCGCATCTCATTTCCGGAAGTGTCGCGGGGCATGCTCACGTCGCCGGGTTTGGGATCAGCCCGGTCATCGGCGAGATGCAGTGGCGAGGACCCGTCCGCTTTGTCGAAAGCAGTGACATGTCCACAACCCTCGACGCCTGCCAGTTCGAATCCATCGTTGGTGTGCTTCGGATGCATCCGAATTACGGCCGTCTCCTAAGCATCATCATCGAGGGATATCCTCACATCGCCCGGGATCGGATTCATCCATGCCCCAACAGAGGCCGATGGCGCGGACGTGTCCGCTTTCACCGCAGAGTCGCTCAAGACCGTCAACGAAGCGCGCACCGTAATCGGGCATTCGTCTCCCAGTGTGAGGGAGTGGACGTTGGAATTGGGGGCTAACTCACCCGCAAGGGAGCCCATGGCATTTTCTCGAACACCGACTACGAAAGACGGACAGTCTGCCTGCAGCTCCCTGTGGATTTCCATGCACAACATAACGGCGTCCTTACACTGATCGACTGGCACTGTAGACACATCCTGATTCGGATGAATCCGAGTTTCGCCTGCAGGGTGTTCATAAACCCGGACTGTCCATTCGGGTTTTGTGGACCGCTGTGCTCTCTTGACGATATGGGCTCCAAGTTCGAATTAATCCGAACTTCCTGATGTGGTGAAACGGAAAACGATTCTAGCTTGTTGCACACGGACCCAAGGTGTGTTGTCATCACGCTTCCCGCAATGCACTGTGTTTTGGACATCAACGTCGTTACCGTGGGTCGGATTGATCCGAGACAATCCGCCAATTGAGTCTGGAGCTGAGTTGGGCTGGTGCCATCCTTCGCAACAACTGACCCGCCAACCTTATCGATAAAATGTGTCGCACTGGTGGAGCTTATGATAGAGTCCTGCTCGCCAGCCCGCGGCGTCCACCCAGGCCTGAAGTCGTTGCCGCACCGTCCTCATCGCCGTCGACGTCGGACCCCTGGCCGTCTCCTCTGTGATGCTTTGTCTTCTCTCTGCTGCGAGGCTTTTTCTTCTCCCCGCTGCCCTTTTTCCCCTCCCCACCGCCTTCACGCCCAGCAGACCTATGTCTCGTCGAGCGTTGTTCAGTACCTCCCCCGGTTCCGTGTTGACCGCCAGCCTGACCATCCCCTCCGTCGTCCTTTCCGTGAGACTTGCGCACCACAACTTCAGACGTCGGGGTGATCGCAGGCAACTCCCAACTCACTTGATTCAACGACGGGCTCGACGAAAAGCTGTAGAATGCGGAGGATACTTCCAATCATTTATTTGACTGCAATAAATCGAACAACGTGTCCGCGTATGCCCGCAGAGCAGGGTCGTCTTTGGGTCGTCGATTGACCTCAGCCAATTTTTCCAATACCGCCTCGTAAGCTCGAGATTTGAAAGTATTAAGGTCCCAAGGATCGTCATATTCCCAACCTCCACTCATGTCCCTCACAGCCACTGCCCAATCACCGTTGAGAAGGACTGGCTGGAAATGGTCAGGGTGCCACACGATATCATGGCCCCAATCTTCGGTTTTGGAAAAGGTGTGTTTGTCGCCCATGTGGTAGGGTTGTGCAGGAGCCGAGAGACGTGGATGGTCAGGAGGAACTGGTCGGCCGGGTTGAAGACGTTCGGGGTGCGGTGTGAGACATAGTGTCTCCACCGGTGAAGTCCTCAGACAGGACAACCCATCCCTCTTGACAGGCGTTGAGGAGGACATGGGTGTGGGACCGCCTGAGGTGGGTGTAGCGAGCGGTGTCCCCGGTTTGCCTATGAGGGCGACTCAGAAACGACGTGGGCGTTGAAGATGGCTAATTGGCCGTCGAAATAAAAAAGGACGTCCTCAACGCTCTCCTCTTGCTCAGTCTCGATATTAAAGTCATCGTCCTCACCAAATGTCAGCCTGTAGTTGTCCAATGTGAAGTTGGCTGGATCGACCACACCTTCATCGAAAAAGACATATTCCAACCTCTTCATGAACCCCACTGCGCTGGTGCGACTGGCCCCGTGGTAGCCCTAGAGGACTGCAATGGCGACTTCCTTTCGCATCACGAACTGCTCGTCTACTCTCCAGTTCGGTTGATGGCCGAAAAGAAAGGAGTACACCTGGCGCCTTTTCTTCGAAGTCAACTTGAAGAACATGTCCTTATTCGGGTCATATACTGGCTCGACGACGACATGGTGGAAATCACACGCGTAAGCCCCAGACTGGACTTCATGGTGAATAAATTGCACGGTATATTCGAGCTGCGTTGAGTCCCCCTCCAAGGCCAAGACGTGCCATCCCTGGTGAAGCAGATTCCACACCACCTGCGCGTGCGGATTGCCCAAGAACAGCACAACATCCGCCACACCACAGAAGAAAATAAGTTGACTGTATAACTGATTAGGATTCCTCTCGAATTCCTTGTACACAACCCCCCTCTGGGTGAGGTTCCCAAAGTCCGCGAAATGCAAGGACTTGAAAGGCTTCTCCTCCACATCCATGGGTGTGACTTTCTGCTTCCTCCGGAGAGCGACGACATCGTCTTCGGAAACAGTTCCCTCGTACACCGGATGTGTCAGCAGCTGCGGATCGTCGCCTTTGAAAAGGATGTGCATAACATCCGGCTCCTTCCACATGCTGTTTCCGAATTGATGCGTCTTCTTCGTTGGCGTCTTGCGAACCCACTTCCCCGTGTAGCATCGGGTAGCCCCAAGCGTAGACAAAAATGTCATGAAGGAGAGGTTCCACAGGTAGGGAATGAATACCACCAATGTCCTGTAGCCCTCACAAACGATGCCTAGGAACTCACTGAGAGACGCGAATGCTCCAGAATCCCAGCGCGACCGATCCACAGTTCCACACAAGTCCAACACGCAAGTGTGGGAGCGTAACTGATGGCCCATTTTTCCCAGTGCGCCCTTATGGTCCATGGCATTCAATGGGTCGACGACGAACGGGGCCAGCATCGTCACGACGCTTGTCCTCCTCGACAAAATGTTGATGCATTCATCAACGCCCCAAGGGCCTTTTCTGCTTTGTGCGCGGTCTCCGGTGATCACCGACAGCACCACACGTTTCCACTCCGCCGGGAAATACGGGTCGTTAACGAGGGCAACGGTTTTCTTGACGTTGCTGTCATGTTGACACCCTAAATACTGAGGGCACTTGTTGACATAGGTGTTGTCGTTGAAGAACTTTCTGCTCTCGTTCCAAAGCTTTTCGTCGAGACCTTTGTCCGCGTACTCAAACAATTGCTGCTTGGACCTGAAGAACGAGGATCTGACATTCCACTCCTTCTTCTTCATTTCCTCGTGCTTGAACTTCACGTAGTGCCATAGCCTCAGCATAATCCGGTCGATTTTTATTATGTCGACCATCTCCGTCACACTGTGCTTCCCCTGCTCGGCCAACTTATTGCTACTCGATTGAACCCAGACGGCGGTAAGGTTCAAGACGCCGTTTAACAGCCTTCTCTTCTCGCGGTCCGTCAAGTCTGCCAATTCCTTCCAGCAGTGGATATTCGGCTCAGGAACTTGGACGTAGTAAATTTTCTCCTCCGCACCCTTTTTTGGCTTCCCCTTCCCCTGTTTCAACGACGGGTCGTCCACCTTAACCTACCCGACGTGTTTTTTCAGTCCCTGGTTGTCAGTCACAGTGGAAAGTCGTGGCTTGGCCACCTCCTCATGGGTCGACGACTTTCCAGTCCAACGTCGCCCGTCGGAAGCCAGAAGTTTTTCTTTTCACCACCCCTCGTAGAACTTTTCCGCCAACACAAAGACCGACTCGTCAGCCATGGCCAGTGGGAGATAGTACCGAAGTTTCTCGGCCCATTCCTTTTTCTCTTTTTCTTCCGTCGACAGGCCCCACAAAGGGGTGTACGGCGTCTTTTTCATTGCCAAGACCATGAACTGAGTCCATCTACGCACCTCCTCCTTTTTCTTGGATGCATTGCCTAGCACGACACGCGGTATTCCCTTAATTTTCCAGATATTACGAATGTCCCGCATGGATAAAATCTGCAACCTCGGTGGATTCTTCTCGTCTTTCAGGTTGTCTTCACAGCTGACATGGGCGTAGCCGTCGAATTCGTCGTAAGGGAAGTAAATTGGTCTGAATGGCCATTCACAAAAGTTGTAGTAACCGAACACCGCATCGTCTTTCACCTTCATCGCCGCCCTCGCATTATGCTGACCACACACAGGATAATACCAGTACTTCTCAGGGTGCGAGGCGTCGAAGTCTTGAGGCAGCACGCGCACAACAGGTTTTTCTTTCTTTGGTGGCGCGACGATCGGAGCCAGAACTAAGATCGACTTTGTATATCTCATGTCTTTACGTTCGTAGCAGTCGCGATGGTGTCCACGAGGAACGCGTCCAATGATTGATGGTTGTACGCATCTTCCCATTCTGGAATATGCAATATTCTTTCTAGATGAACGTGCAACACGACGTCCCTCTGCACCCCCGTTTTCATCTCCAGGAAGAACGCTTTGTCGAGGTTAAACGTGTTTAGGTTAATCTCCACATCGTCGTCCCCCTCCCCGGTGTCGCCCTCATCTGGTTTCCTCTCCTTCGTTGACTTCGACCTCTTCCCGGAAGACTCCCCGGTTCTTCGCCGTGTCTAAGGCTCTCGGGGCGTATCATCTCCACCGCCAACCCTTTCCCTCTTCTCAACGGAGTCGCGCTCTTTTGTCATCGGCGTTCGAGCACTCCCTCCTTCATTTCTTTGCCTTTTATAAGCCGCTGCTCCCTCCCGCACCTCCACAATTGGCAAGATGCGCTTGCCTCCCGACTGAATCGTCTCCGACGAGATCTCTCGAGTCGCCCCCAGCCCGAGCAGGTCCTCGTCACCAGCGACGTTCCCACCTGCTTCCCGACGAGGGTTCGCCTCCGTCTGTAGACGCACAGGAGCAGGGTGGACCGACAGAGTTGTCTCGTCTGCCCCACGCACCTCTCAAACCTGCAAGCCACCCGGCCGACCAGCCGTCGACAACTCCGCCACCTTCTTGCCACGAACGAACTCACTGATCCTTTCTACAAGAGTTCGGGGAGACGTCAATCCTGAGGTCTGTTCCAACCGTTCGCCAACGCCGCCTCCAAGCGACGCCCGAATTGGCGACTCCCCAAGCAAACCTTGGCGTCGAGATCCCTGCAAGCCTGGTTTCAAGGGCGCACGCGCACGCTCGTCCTCGGAGTCGTCTGACATGCCCACTGCCGGATCAGGAGGCGTACCTCGCAGTCCACCCTCCCCTCCCTCACCTTCACCAAAACTGTCTCCTCGCGCGAACCCAACAGGACGACGTATGGATGTCCCAGGGTCGACGTCCATGCCACTGCCAGGGATAACTGAAGCCGCATAACCTTGAGGAAGTCTTTCGTGTGAACGACTTCGTCGTGGCCTGGCGACAAAGGGACAAAGAACGGTAAAGCCATCGCACCCGCGTCGTACCCCCCGAACTTCTTCCCACCAACCATGCATCCTTTTGCGAGTTTGTCGACGGAACCATCACTTCTGTAAAGCTTCCGCAAGGTAAACTTTAAAATGTCGCTGCCTTCGTCGGCGTACTCGACGACGGACCCTGCGAGACGCGTCGTATCACCGTGACCGACGACGAACAATACTGGCCCGCATCGTCCTGTTGTCGGGATGGAGGCGTCCTGGCATGCCCAGTCCAAATACCAGACACGATTGCTATAGTCGCACCACAAGTTTTTGGCCCCTTTTTGTTCCTCTCCACCGACACCACCCCGACTCGTCGGCATGACTGGTGTCGACGTCATCCTTCGAGGCTCCTCCCCATGCGGGACGGAACCACCAGCGGAGTGGGTTCCTCCGTGAGCAGCCTTCCCCTGAAACACGCGAAGCAAGCGGGAACACATCCACTCAGGGCACTCAGCATACACAAGACGGAGTGATCGAAAACTCGAGCACGTCCTAACATCAGCGTCGACCCAGAGCACCTTCGAAGAACACCACCCAACAGCACCATAAAATCGAGAAGTGCAGTGATGATTCGATGTCAATGGACCACTTGCCTGATCACAACGGAGGGGAACTGCCAGCTTCGGATGAATCCGAAACATGGAAAAGGAAAGAAATCACCAGAGAGAAAGTCCAGGAAATTTATTTCGTCATCATCAAACTTCCCTGAAGAAAATGTAAGGTTGCACACGAACACAAATCGTCGGAGGAACGTTCTCCCGGCTGTTTGACGGCGCAAAGGCACAATGGCAAGACCCGAGACTTCCAGAGGATATTTTGTCCATGCTAGAAATCTACAATCATATCGATCCATTCAGAACGACGCACGATTGTTCCGGAACCAGAGTCACGGCAGAAGGACGCCGTGGTGAGGTCCGGATGCATCCGTGATCGACAGAGGCATGCAATGGCAGGGCGGAATTACGTAAGCGGATTGACAAATGGATGATTCAGATGGATCCGAACCTGACAGCGAAGAAAGTGCGACGTTGATGGAGCGGAGGCAAGTGTTTTACCCCAGTGTGGTTCGAATTCATCCGAACTTCGCAAGGGGAAGGACATCCTCACCCGTGTGCTTCGGATTCATCCGAAATTCTTTTTGGTGTGTTCCCGGGGCCGATATTTACCGTGGGGTGCTAAACGGGGATCACAAACTTTTCGTGCTTCGTGACCTCGACTCGCAGTGAGAGAGAGAGAGCGATTTATTGCGGGTCAACCCGAGGCGGGGGTGTGCCCCTGCTGTGCACGGATGCTTCAACGACTTTTCTTTCCAAAAACGTATAAACGATACGCAAGAAAACTTAAGGCAGAAGCTCTAATCGAGGGAAGGTTCGGATACATCCGAACACCTGAACTTACCTGAGGGGCAAGGTCGACGCCGTATATGGTCGGTTAATAATATCTGCCGGTGTCGGGCGGAGTAAGACCGCGTCTAGGGGTCCCAAGAACGTTGATGAAAAGAGGCAGATGTGTAGCCCCGTTGTGGTCCGGATTCATCCGAACTTGAGAAACGGAAGGTCGGCTTCGGCGGGGTGGTTTGAAGCGTACGGATTCCAAAGCGGTGTGAACGGATCCATCCTAATTGCGGGGAAATGAAGCCGCGCTGTGGTTCGGATCAATCCGAGGTAGTTGTGTGACTCTATTGTGCTCGTACCCTTCAGTGTCCATTTATTCGCGTAGACACATTATCTGCAGGCAGAAAAGCCCATGTCGGAAGAGAATCCACGGAAGCTGTGGACGCTTCCGAACTTGGAAGAGGGGCAACGTCGGCGTTGTGTTTCCACCTGAGTGGGGTGTGCAAGATTGCATTGTGGTTCCCCCGACTGCTGGTGGACCCGTGCAAGATATGTGTTCTCGGTTTGGTGCCCGGTCTCTCCTACTGCAGAGTTCGGATGTATACGAGCAACAGGGACGACGCAACCGCCGTGTGCAGTTCGCATCAATCCGAAACACAGCCCGGGAACATCGACACCTCGGATGGATGGTATGGGGACAACAGATGATGGCGTCCTACCACCGGGTTTCAGGTTCGGATCAATCCGAAGCACGTCGGCGATTGCCGAATTCATCCGTGCCACACCGACGTGCTTCGGTGTGGTTGGGATAAATACCATCATCGCCGATGTGATTCGGATTAATCCGAACCTGATACCCGGGAACGGTCGACATGGTTTGGTTCGGGGGGCCTCCCACTGCAAAGTTTGGATGCATCCGGTCCACACTCGCAGGTACGACGACACCGACGTGTGACGTTTGGCTGAATCCAAAGTACAACGCGGTAAAAACGACAACTCGGAAGGCTGGTGTGGCGACAGCAGACCAAGGTGTCCTTCACCCGGTCTCGAGTTCGGATTAATCCGAAGCACGTCGGCGATCATCTGAAACCCGATAATCACCGATATGCGTCGGATTAATCCGAACCTGAAACCAGGGGGTGGTCGACATGGTTTGTTGGCGCCATGGCGGACATCCGAGTTGCCGTTATTCCCCGGCGGTGGTTCGGATTCATCCGAACTTTAGACGACATTGTCATCATCCTTCTGAGTTGCAGACGGGTTTGGCTCGGATGCATCCAAATTTGACACGGGTGGCCGAATGCGTTCGACCACTTGAGGATGGTGTCGACACGGTATTTTTTCGACGTTCCAGTTGAATCGACAGCGGTTCGTCAACAAGACCCTTTGAGCGCCGGATCAATCCGATTTTGACAGCGTGTGTTGCAAATGTTCTTTTGCTGCCATTCGGGTGGACCCAAACCGACGATATGCACGCAGTTTTCGATTGGATGTTTTCGTATTGATTGGCGTCTCCGTTGATTGGTTGGTTTGTTGTCCACTCGTGCATTCGACTGCCCTTCGCGCCAGGGACCTAGACGAGTGCAGGGTCGTGCGCTTTTGGCCTTGAAACCCTAGCTTGCGTTGATCTGAACACGCCAGAACGGACAGATTCTTGCCTTCTTGACATACATGAGTTGCTGGCCTCTCCCCTGGCCACGTGAGCGAAGAGTTCAACTCATTGACTCGCGACGATTGGCTGACGGGTGGTTCGATAGGGTTCGATGAACGTGTCATGTGACAGGACGGACCATTGGTGGTCACGCACGTGTCAGCGACATTGGGGAGCAAACATGAGACTTCAACTGTTCGAGACACAAGGAAAACAATCGTCCATGTGCTGGAGTCCATTGAAACACCCCGATCACGATCATAAACGACAACGTGATGACAAAGAGAAGATTACATCGCCACGTGTCGACTCCTTAGATGGGAAACACAACGTTCGATCCCCGTGTGCGGAAATGGTGCACACTGACGTGCGCTGCGGAAAAACCAGGAAAAGATGTGCAAACAGGAAACGGACAAACGAGAATGTTAAACAAAAATAACGGACGGAGGACACGAATGACCAGATCGACGAGACACACGTATAAATTCTAGAGAGCAATCCGTGCGAAAGGAACGACAAAATCTGCCAACATTAAGATCACGCTGGGAGCGCGTTGTGAAACAGGGGGATCCGGTTCTCTGGCATCTTTTCGTGTTTGCCATTCGCTTTCTTCGTCTTTCCGGATCTTCATTGTCATTCGCCTTCCTCGTCTTATCGGTTCGTCCATCCTCTTTCTGTCCGCTTTGTTTCTTTCTTTTTGCTTCTCTAAACACAATTTTTCTGGTTTGTCTCCTGACATTGTTTGTCTTCTTCTTTTTGGCATGCCTTTGCAATCGTGTTATTCTTCCGTCTTCGTCTTCGTCGGTCGTGTTTTTTTTACGTGCGTCCACTTCGTTCTTCTTTTGCGTGCATCTTATTCGTTGTATTTAGTGTCCGCCTTGACCACA
Organism: Chara braunii; assembly: GCA_003427395.1. Classification (NCBI taxonomy): domain Eukaryota; kingdom Viridiplantae; phylum Streptophyta; class Charophyceae; order Charales; family Characeae; genus Chara; species Chara braunii. The sequence continues at coordinate 317,372 of BFEA01000512.1, read as the reverse complement.
CGCCCCGATCAGACGGGCCGATCAAATGCCCCTGCACACACCACGATCAATCCTGCTTACGGAGAAAAATTCCCGATTCTGTCACACGTCCCGGATCGTTGAAGACCTGTTGACCCGACCGAATGCCCGCCTCGCACGTCCCGATAACACGTCATAAACATGTGTGGTCACGTTCAAGAATGTTGGGCTCTACGTGACCACCGGATGGCAAACCTGCTTACGTTGAGAGAGAGAGAGAGAGAGAGAGAGAGAGAGAGAGAGAGAGAGAGAGAGAGAGAGAATCAGTCAATCGATCAATCAATCGATCAAACCAATGGAGATCCGCGGATCTTGGTCGGTTTGGTTGATTGATTAATTGATTGATTGATTGATCGACTTATTGATTGATTGATTTATTGATTGATTGTGTGTGTGTGTGTGCGCACGTGTGTGTGTTTGTGTGTGTGTGTGAGAGAGAAACAGAGAGGGAGAGAGAGAGATAGAGATAGAGATAGAGATGAAATCAATCAATCATTCAATCAATCAGACCAATCAAGATACGTGGATCTTGATCGCCCTGATTGAATGATTGACTGATTGCTTGATTGCTCGATTGATTGTGTGTGTGTGTGTGTGTGTGTGTGTGTGTGTGTGTGTGTGTGTGTGAGAGAGAGAGAGAGAGAGAGAGAGATGACACTGGGAGAGAGAGGCGGCAGGAGAGAGAGAGAGAGAGAGAGGGAGAGATAACGCACCTTTTTCGTCATTGGATTAGAAGCGCTGCGGGCTGACGACGGCGTCGACGACGTGGGTGATGGTAGCGACGCAGAAAATGACGGTGCGGGTCGCGACGTAGGATACGACGACACGGAGGATGGCGACGACGGATATGGCGAGAAGAGGAATGTGGCGACGTGGGAAATGGCCACGCGGGAGACAGCGACGTGGGAGATGGCGACACGGGATATGGTGACTCGGGAGATGGCCACCCGGGAATGGCGATACGAGAGATGGTGAGGCAAGGGATATGGCGAAGGCAAGCAGGACATGCAAAGTGGTATGACTGGCGACGCGATGGTTATGGCGACAGCAAAGGCGGAAGGTGCTGGCGTGAGACTGGTTGGCGACACCTACAATTGTCTGCGCTGAGGGTACCTACAATTGCCTGCGTTGTGGTGCAAATTCGTGGGATGGCTTTGGCGTCATTCGAATGGCGGATGCATCCGTGTGGGCCGCAAAAAGTAGGGTGGGCGGGAAAATTTCCTCCAGCGGGTTCATGGGAGCTGTCGATTTAGCACGATCGGGTGGTTCGTACAGAGCCTCAAAAAATTACGGCCCGCCCTCCGGCAACGGGTCCGGAAAGTGGGATTTCGAGACGGGACGGTTTTCAGGACCTGCGTGTGCCTGCGGCTGCATCCCTGCGGGCCCCGAAAAAGAAAAAGGGTGGGCGGGAAAGTTTTCGCCAGCTGGTATATAGCAGCCGTCGATCGAGCGCGATCGGGCGGTTGCAACTAACCAGGCCTCTCAATTACGGCCCGCCCTCCCGCAACGGTTACGTAAAGGGCCCATCTGACGACAGAGCTCCCGACGCAACTCTCCGCCGGGACAAACCTTGCGCCGCCTGTGACAAACGTGTCAGTTGGCAGCATGAATCGGACCGGGGTGTTGTCGACCCTGTTCGCTGGTGTCATTTGCTCCAAGCTTTACCGCAGCGACTCGTCCGCCATCGCTAGAAGACGCCAACCGTCATATCGCAGGCCACAAGAGCTTTGAGGGTGTCGTTGTTCCGTGCCATCGTTGACAACCCGGGGCGCTTACGTAAACGCCACGTGACGCGCCACCTTGTGTGTGAACGCGTTTGCTATGGCCTCTTCGCACATGCGTTTGAGGATTTTATCGGCTCGCATGTCAGTAATACGCCTACGTCCTGTGCTTGGCCCCTCAACTCTTCCAAGCCCCTGCGTCTTCGCATCGCCCGTCTACATCTTCTTCCTCCCTGATTTTCGGCCCCTCTTTCCTCATCTTCCTGAAGAGATCGGAATGTTGTCGCCCATCCACTTCCTCTTCTGCCTCTTCATTCGCACACGAGTCGATCGGCACACGATCTTGACGACGGCGAAACCAATCGGCATGCGGGCGGGCGTCTTCTGATTAAAAGCACGAAAGTCGTGAGCTACTGGCATATGCTGACGTCATCATCTTCTGCATGACGTCAACAAATGGCATCAGCTTGCGGCTTTCGCGGTCAATATCTTTCAGAGCCGACGACGAACACATCTGACGCGTGGACGACATCGTATGGCCGTTGTTCTTGACGTCCTGGAGATCGCGTCCCGATCGACTTCCTGATCCCGTCTTCCCATCGCCTGTCCTGAAGTTTTTGGGTTGTTGTGCCATCGTTGTGGTGATCCCCTCATCTTACGTGCTTGTCATAGGAACGATGAGCGCTGAACTCGCACGACGAATTCATCTGCAATCCTGACCACAGCCAGACATCAATCTTCTCTTTAGCTAAACCAAACGCGCACCGCCAAGATAAATCCCCCGCGTCGCGATCTTTCTCGAAGAATTGCGTTGGGTCTTCGAGAAAGATCGCGAACGCAAGTATGGTGCGCGGCGCCCGGGGACGATTGATCTTGGCGGTGCGCGTTTGGTTTGGCTAAGGAGAAGATTGATTGCCGGGCAGTCGTCATTCAATATGTAAGGAGCACTGATAACGACCTCGATCTTGCCCCTTCGCCATGGGATGCTGCGGGAATGGCTGTGCTCTGAGGATGTCGTGGTTGCAACGTGAAACATTCGATTTTGCCACTTCGCAATGATATGCTGACGGAATGGCGACGCTGTGAGGATGTCGTCGTTGGGCCATGGAACTCACCGAACGGCTTCCTGATCCAGTCTGCCTATCGCGGGTTTTGTGCCGGCTGTCCCTCATTATCCCGTAGGCATGTGATTAGACCGTTGCGTGTACAACTCTCACAAAACATGCAGCTATAACCATCGCATGCAACTTGTCGAACTTCCCCAACGCGAAGACCCACCGCACACCACCAAGACTCATCGTCCCTTGTCGCACACACAGCCAGCACTGACGAGCCCACACGTCACCGGCCGTCACACACCTCGCGTGCATGGGCGACATAGAAGGAAGACCCATCGCTCACCTCGACGTCGTCATAGCGCCGCCTTCCGTGCAGCATCCCATCGCAAACGACAAGAAACGAACATGCCACACGCTGGCGTGGACATGGTGTTCGACGACGACGGCGTGTTCATATTTGTGTTGAAGTAAGTCATCAATCAATTCACAGATTGATCAGAGATCTATAACCGGCGACCATATTTCAACTCTGATTAATTCGAGCCGTGGTTTCCGTACTCACCGAAGGGGGCTCGGGGGGTGTGTAGCAGGAATGGGAGGGTGACCGCCTGCCTTGCGGAGGGGGTCGCGTCAAGAATTCCATGGGGGCCATCGACTTCAAATCAACGAATTTGCGAATGACAATATTAGATTTCGTGAATCTTTGCTCCCCCCTCTGCTGTTCTCTTCTTCTCGGGTTTGGATTCATCCGAACCACAACCGAATAGGAGGTAGGGACGACACTCCTGGCTTTTGTCAGCTATTTGTTCTTCCAGATGGGGGAATGCTATCATCACACAGTACGTGTCAGGTTCGCCTCACTCTGAGATGTTTGATGTAGTTCGGATGAATCCGAATCACATCGCTCGATGCCTCAGGAAGTCTCGCAGGGAACGCGTTTGCAAATTACAAAAATGAACCATCCGAACCGGGCTCGGATGAATTCAAACCACATCCCTCTCTGCGACGCGAAGTTTCACGGGGAAGGGATAATGACGGCACAGGGAATCGCGTTCCAAGTTAACGTCATCGAAATTATGAATCGGATTCATCCGAACCACATTTCTTGACATTTGTTCTTCCAGATGGGGGAATGCAATCATCACACAGTACGTGTCAGGTCCGCCTAACTCCGAGATGTTTGATGTAGTTCGGATTAATCTGAATCACATCGCTCGGTGCCTCAGGAAGTCTCGTCGGGAACACGTTTGGAAATTACGAAAATGAACCATCCGAACCGAGCTCGGATGAATCCAAACCACATCCCTCTCTGTGACGCGAAGTCTCACGGGGAAGGGATAATGATGGCACAGGGAATCGCGTTTCAAGTTACCGTCTTCGAAATTATGAATCAGATTCATCCGAACCACGTTTCTTGACATTTGTTCTTCCAGATGGGGGAACGCAATCATCACACAGTACGTGTCAGGTCCGCCTCACTCTGAGATGTTTGATGTAGTTCGGGTGAATCCAAATCACATCGGTCGGTGCCTCAGGAAGTCTCGCTGGGAACGCGTTTGGAAATTGCGAAAATGAACCATCCGAACCGAGCTCGGATGAATCCAAACCACATCCCTCTCTGTGACGCGAAGTCTCACGGGGAAGGGATAATGACGACACTGGAATCCTGTTCCATGTTAACGTCTTCGAAATTATGAATCGGATTCATCCGAACCACGTTTCTTGACATGAAATTAAACTTCAAAAAATCGCAGCGCGCAACAGACGTGGAGAAAGGAATTCTTACCTTCGTGATCCTTTCCTGCTGCTCCGCTTGTTTCTGTGATTCGGATACATCCGAATCACAACCGAAGACGTGGCCGAACGGAGGGGGCACGCCGTTGTTTGTTTAAATCACGAACCGGCGAAGGGGTGACACCATGGACTGTCTTGCAAATTCTCGTCCGCGTTGAAAGTATAGGACAGTCTGCTCGCAGGACATCTCAGTTACCCATCACTGTTGTCCGTCAGGTCGTTTGGATTAATCCGAACCACAACCCCGGGCGCGGCGGGAGTTGTCGGGGGGGGAAGGAGTTTGCGAATCATGAGAATGATTCCTGCGAACCGGGCTCGGATGAATCCGAACTATGCCCCTCTCGACGACCCTAAGTCTCACACGGAAGGGATGTCGACGGGACAGGGCATCGCCTTACAACTTGACATCTTCCCAAATTATGAGTCGGATGCATCCGTCGTATGATTCTTGACAATAAATTGAGCATTGGGAAATCTGCAAGCGGAACAAATGTGGAGAACAGAATTCTCCCTGCGTGCTCCTTCGATCCGGTCATGGCTTTCGCAATGGGTCAGACCCTGTGACGTTCTCGACATCGTGTCAGGCTTGGATGAGCTTGTGTGTTGGACTTGTGTAGACAGATGAACATCGTGTCCGGCTTGGTTGAGCTCCTGTCTAATGTAGGAGTTCGGCATGAATCGGCCTTTGTGTAGGTCTTCAGATTGGATCAGGTTTTTTGTGGGACTTCTGTGGAACTTGTGTTCGGCATGCTCGTATTACAGGTGGGGCTCGTTTCTGGTGTAATGTACGGCTTTCCGGCTTGTGTTGCGCTTCAATTGCGCTGGTGTTCGGCATGACCGTGGTACGTAGGGCATTTCTTTTCGTTGCTCTGGCGAAAAGAAGGTGACATATGGACTGTGCGAAAGGGTTTTGTCTTGATGACGACCTGTCGTGTAGAGTGTTTGGCGTCGGTGTGCTGTTTGATTTTTCCCGAAGATATCCACAATCGCGTGTTGTGTAGACTCGTTCGCCGTTTCCTCTTGTCTCCATGTGCTTTAAGACGTGGGCTTGAATGAATTTTGGAAAACCCGCAAACAACTGTGCAACGTGTCCTTCCATGGTCTCTTGGAAAACCTCCATGGACTTCGTGATTTTAGGAAAGCCTCTGTGTACTTTGCGATACGGGACTGAATTGCTGTTTGCGTTGAATGATTTCTGGGAATGCCTCTGTTTACTTTCCAATTTCCTATTGTGGACCATCAATGACGGCTTCGCCGATACACAGTGCGGTATGTGACGACTAAGTGCTGGCCTCACAAGGGGAATTATCATCTGCCAGCTTCATTTACGAATGTCGACACCCCCGTGCGTGTCGTTTATGTGTGTGATGTGTAGGGTGCATGATGTCGTTGGGCACGTCGACAAGCATCAGTATGAGTCCCGAGACGCACATGCGCATAGCAAAACCATTTCGTCCTTGTGCGAAATCAGTGCGGCATCATAATGGTCAAATGTGGATCGACGAAGCAGGCAGAGAGGACTTCGAAGACGACCCGTGGATGACCGTCGTCCCGTTCATGAACCGACATCTTGATGATTGGAGCGATGCTACTTGCAACGCGACGGAGAGTGGCTGCCCTTGGGCAAGCCATTACAGGTTTGCCAATACGTTAGAGTTCGGGAGCCTCAGTACACTGCCTGATGGTGTCCTCGAACACAAGTTCCTGAACCATATGCGCAAAACATTTGGCTGCATTAGCCGCTGTGGCAGTCGCCTCGACTGCGACTACATCAAGTCTTCGCCACAAACTTGGGGATCTACGCGGAAACAAGAGTTGATGGACTGTGCTCGTCATTGTTCATTTTTGGAGCAGTACCCACTCGGTTGCCGCGGGATTTCTCCACAAGCTGTGTCATACTGTGGTGTGCGGTTGACTGTTGCCGGATGCGATTTCGCCAGTGTTGTGTGTCGCTACTTCGAACAAAAGTAGGAAACTTATCGATGCAGTTGTGCGTGCATCACGGAACGAGGTCGTACTCGTGGGAGCAGGGGGAAGGCCGACGTACAAGTTCTCGTTGTTGCGGTACCACGGTGCAGATGGGTGGTCGGAGATTATTCATCGTGGCATGAGGTGGAAGAGAAAATGTCCGACCTTCGAGACTATATAGAGAAATCCTTAGCACGCCCGGGACGGTTTGTCAGGATGAAATACATGTCCGTATTTTCGGAGAAAGCGAAAGTCGAGGAACCGTAGATCCATGTATATGGGTCTTCTATGAATGCTATGTATGACTTTCATTCACGACCTTGTCCGCGGGAGACCCCGTATGTCACTAGATTCGGACGTGTTGTCAGACCTTGTGTTTAAGGGAAGATGAGATTACCTCATGATGACTACAGTTAACCGCGGGATTAGAGCAGGTCCCTCTCTCCGATATTCTCCGGTGGAGTGCAAAACTCTGCTCTCAACGATTCACACCGAGAAGGGGGTCAACAATCATCCGCTACTTGCTCGTAGGGCACCATACGATTTGTCGATACAACCGATATTCAGAACTGATTGGTGAGCATCTAGTGCTGCCCCAGTAAATTCCTCACGCTGCCACAAAATTCCCTCGGAGGTACTCATTTTTCGGTCCTCGCGTCATGGGTCCTCACGTCATGGACTCCCTGGGAGGCTAGCAGGTCTCCCTCTCTGATATGGATCTCACGGTGGAGTGCGAAACTCTGTAGTCGAAGATCAACACCGAAAAAGGGGGGCATCAATCAACCACTGCTTGCTCGTGACGCATCATATGATCTGTCCATAAATTGGACATCCAATACTGCTTGGTGACCATCTGGTGCCACGCCTAAAAGATCCAAACATGACCGAAAGGTTCCGTAAGAGTGTTTTTGCCACCCAACAGCACTAGCCGACGACTGTTCGGCACTTCGTGAAGGTTGTCATTTCCTCCGGGCACCTAATTGTGATGATTATTTCCTTCATTTGTGTACGTGCCGGTTGTTGCTCGGCATTGCGCGCATGACGTACTGCTCGTTTCCGCTGTTGTGGTGTAAATCCGTCGGGACATAAGTGTCTCTGATGCATCCGACAACGCAAGCTGAAGACTTGCGAATGTAACGTTCCAAAGTTAATTCAGATTCATCCGACTCAACAATCAGAGACGTGCGTGCTCGCCCAACGTTAAAAGCGGAAACATGCATGAAGGGTTGCCCCCAGGCGATTCTTGACAAAAAAAAACCCATGCGATTCGGTCTGTGCAACTCGACCCCTGCACACCATCGAGTATTTTGCTAGAGCAAGCTGGGATCGCGCAAGTTTCCCCAACAGTGCTTCGCCCGCTAAACCGACTGTCTGCGTTTTGTTCGACAATTGCCCGCGATTGTTTTCAGATTGGATGCCATGAAACGTTCTGCCCATGTCCGTGATTGTTCCCGGACGGAAATTGACAAGAGTGACGCCGACCGACGTTGCAATAAAGGATGCGCTGCGTGACTTCTTGTGTCTCGGATCCATCCGAAGTTGTGGACCGCACGAGCTTCTTCCTTCTCGTCGCCGATTATGTCATCCGTTTCCCTCGACTCATGCTAGAAGAAGTTCCTCTTCCCTGTAATACGCTGCATGTGCACCGATGGTCAGCGCCTGCACAGAAAACAAGAGTACTCCCCAATTGGAATATCGTCGGGTCATTGCATTGTCGACTTCCACATGATGACCACAGTAAACAGCGACATGATGGCAGGTCCCTCTCTTCGATATGGATCTCACGGTGGAGTGCGAAACTCTTCTCTCAAAGATTCACATCGGGAAGGGAGGCCAGCAATCGAGTGCTGCTTGCTCGTGATGTGCCGATACGACCGACATTCAGAACTGATTGGTGAGCATCTAGTGCTACGCCAATATGTTCCTCGCGCGGTTGCAAAGTCCCCGAGGATTGTTCATTTACGGGTGCTCAAGTCATTGACTCCCTCATGATGCCTACAGTAAACAGCGGCAGGGTAACAGGTCCCCCTCTTCGATATGGATCTCACGGTGGAGTGCAAAACTCTGCTCTCAAAGATCTACACCGGGAAAGGGGGGCCAGCAATCAACCATTGCTTGCTCGTAATCCATCATATGATCTGTCCATAAAATGGACAACCAGAATTGTTTGGTGAGCATCTGGTGCTACGCCAACAAGTTCTGAACACAACCACAAGGTTCCCTAAGAGTGCTTTTGCCACTCAACATCACTGACCGCCGACTGTTTGGCACTTCGTGAGGGGTGTCAATTCCCCCCGACGCGAAAGGTCCGTGAACACATCCGCCGTCTGCATACGTGTCGGTCGGTGCTCGACATTGGGTACATGACGTGATGTTGGTCTCCGCTGCAGTGGTGTAAATGTGACGGGACATAAATGTCCCGGATGCATCCGACATAAGAACCTCACACGCTGCAGACTTGCGATTAGTATGATGCATGGTGTTTCGGATTCATCCGACTCAACACCTGGGACGTGCTTGCGCACCTTCCATTTTAAGCGGGAACATGGATAAACAGTGCCGAGCAAGGTTGGTCGTTCGGTTCAACGCATGCTGTACATGTCGAATGTCATGTACTTCTCCACCCTCTTTCGAGCCGGTGCACTCTCATGTTGTTTTCTTTGCATTGCCGTGTGCGTGCTCCACAAAGAGTCGACGCATCTCTGTCGCTTTTTCGTTGTCAGTCCAACAACTACCTCAGCTTTAACGTAGGTAAACATCTCTTGTTCTGTTCGCAGGGAAAGATCGAATAACACTGTCTTCATAGGTGTGGTGCGACGACCGTCAATCGCGATTTACATCCCGCGCTAGCTTGGCTTCCGTTATGTTTCCGACGGTGACTGGCAAGCAAGGGATTGATTATGGGCGACGGAGTTCCAAGCAGTGCCGATAGTACTTCACCTCGACTCGTGCCATGTACTTCCTCTGGAAAACGGTTACGTGACTCGGACCCTCAGCATCGATGGAAGAGAACACAGTTGTCCACCTCCACCACGCATTCGTACATCTGTTATGACGTGCTCGAAGACCACATCAACACTGGAAGCGGGGTCCTATTTCCTAGTGTCGATTGTGCGTCCTGAGTCTCTTTGGCATGTTTTGAAATGACCAAGATTGGGATGTCGAGCTCCGTACCTGAGGGGAATCTCGGTGAGTGTAGTTATAGTGGGACGGAGTACGTGCACAGTGTGAATAACTGCACTACTGCCACTTCGTCCTTGGGAGTTGTCGATGGGGGTGAGAGGGTTTCCTCGTCTACCCCTCCGCAGTCTCAGGAGAGTCATGGACAGTCCACAGATGAAGTCACTAACTACTGCTATTCACGAGATAGTCATACCTCTCGCTGTCTTTCCGAAGAAGACCGCCACATACGATACATTTTGTCGGCGCCTATACCCGGTGAAAGAAGACCCTATTCTGTGGCAAACAGAGAACCGGCCAAAAAGACACAGCATCGGCGAGCTATGCGCTAACTGAGGATGCAGTCTCTTCAAGCAATGCGAGGGATGCTCTGTTGTAGGCGGATGTGTTGCGCTGAGTTGACAGCGGAAGACGTTAGACCGGTGCGGGAGGCGTTACTCAAAAAGTTTCACGGAAAGGACAGAGTGGTGGTTGCAGACCATACAAGACTTCAAGGTTACGGAAGGCGGTGCTGAGCGGGTCAAGCCTGTAGCTTGCAAAAGGAAGATGTGCGTGCAGGTATACTATAACATACTCGACATTTCTCGTAACACCTTCTATATCTATAAAAGAATGTACGATAACGGTGTTGTGGTTAAGGAGCACGGGCACTTGGGATTGTGTAAACCATCCGAAAAATTCGTCACAATGCTCGCATTGTTAAAACGATTCATCGACGACGACGCCGATAGTATGCCGAATGACGTGGTCTGGAAACACGGAGTGTGTCGTCCTCGCCGTAGGATTCCTGCGGCATTCACAAAACGAGAAATTTATGAATCGTTGTGCTCTGATCTTCTGATGTGCCACTCGGAAGTTGTGTTGGAGTCGACTTTCTATGCTGTGTGGAGTAAGCACTTCTGGCGCGTAAGTCTCGCTATGTCCAACACATTCACGAAGTGCGCAAAATGTTTATTCTACAAGCAGTGCATTGCTAAGTCGAAGTACGCGAGGGACCATATGAAATTCAAAGATAGGATGTGGAAACATCAAGAGTTGCAAGTCAACCACAGGCTAGACTACAGCCGCTGCAAAATGGATTCCATCTTGCGGCAGTCCGAGTGTCTGTGCATCATTATCGATGGCATGGATCAGAAGAAAATCACCATACCGCATATAGGACAAGATAACTACTCTAAGGACTTGCACCACGAGCTATGTAACACCCGCGAACGCGTCCGCGGGTCCAATCTCGGATGGTAGACGCAGACGGGTCCGCATCCACGGCCTACCTGGTCCGCGCCGCGGACCCGATTTTACCAGAATTTTCCTAAATTAAATAATTGATTAAAAAACAAACAAAAAATATGGGGCTGTAGGGAATTTTAATCCCTACAACCCCATATTTTTGTTTTTGGAATCCGACTTTGTTTCGGATTTAAAAAAAATCAAAACTAAATTCAATTTTAAAAATATTAAAAAAACAAATATAAAACAAAGTTCGATTTTTGTTTTGTTATTTTTTATCACCAGATATATGGTCCCTGACTTCACCTGTATTTTTTCAGAAATGAATTTCTGTTTTTTGCAGGGGTATGAGGTATTTTAGAAAAATAAAGATACGGAATTTAAAAATAATAAAAAAAAAAACTTGAAAAAAAAAAAAGGTTTGATTGATTGATTGATATTGATTGATTGATTGATTGATTGATTGATTGATTGTGAGTGTGTGTGTGTGTGTGTGTGTGTGTGTATGAGAGAGAGAGAGAGAGAGAGAGAGAGAGAGACAGAGAGAGAGAGAGAGGGAGCTGCGCGCGCGCGCGAGAGAGAGAGAGAGAGAGAGAGAGAGAGAGAGAGGTGTGCGCGCGTGCGCCGCGCGACTGGCGGCGCGGGGAGCTGCGCGCGCGCCGCGCACACGAGAGAGAGAGAGAGAGAGAGAGAGAGAGAAAGAGAGAGAGAGGTGTGTATGTGTGTGTGTGTGTGTGTGCTCGCTGCCCCCGCTGCCACCGCGCGCTGCCCCCACTGCGCCAGCTGGTGTGTGTGTGTGTGTGTGTGTGTGTGTGTGTGTGTGTGTGTGCGCGCGTGCGCCCGTGGTCGTGGGGGTGAGGCGA
>BFEA01000512.1:266741-278365 GCA_003427395.1 Chara braunii | reverse complement strand
GCGAAGTCCGCTGGGATCCGAACTTCTCGTGCAAGGTTCCTCGTGTGGTCGTCAAGTTCGGACCCAGGCGTACTTCAATTTTCGGGTGGTGTGGGTTCTGACTGTGGGGTTTTCTGGCAGTCGATGGATAGCCACAACTTCGGATTCTTAAAAATGTGAAGTCCGCCGGGATGCAAACTTCAAGAAATTTTGGGACGCCGAGTTTGAGAGACACCTTTGTTTCTCCCGCGCAGTCTCGCCAAATTCTGATTACGACGAACATGAGGTACCCAGCTCTTGTGGGACATGATTGCGGCTGGCCGGCCGACCGGCAGATGTGAACACCGATCAGGTCGACCGCCCGAAATCAGATCTTCAAGCGTTCGTTCCGTCTGATGCCAAGGGTCGCAGATCGCGAAACACGACGTGTTTACGAGTGTCTTCATGCCCGTGTGTGTCGTTTGGCATGTGCGCATGGTGTGTAGTGTGCGTAATGGAGGCGACCTTCTCGACACCACGAATCGTGGAGCTGATCTTCTCGACACCACAGACCATGAGTCCCTAGACGCACATTCGCTTGGCAGAACCGTTTCCTCCTTGCGCGCGATCCGTGCGGTATTTTAACGGTGTAACTACGATCCACGGAGTGACCGAAGAGGACTTCGACGAGGACCCCTGGATGACTGTCGTCCCGTGCCTGGAGGGGCATGTTGACGGCTGGTGCGATCGGAATTGGGCCACGATGGAGAGTCGTTGTCCTTGGGTAAGCCAGTATAAGTTCGCCAACATGTTGGAGTTCGGGAACCTCATCCCGGTGTCTGAAGCTGTCCTCGGACACAAGTTCCTGAACCACATGCGCAGAGCACTGGGCTGCATTAGCCACCATTTCAGCCGCCTCGAGTGCCACTACGTCAGGTCGTCGCCACGAACTTGGGGAGGCCCGCGGAAACAAGAGTTGGTGGACTGCGCTCGCCACTGCTCATTCCTAGAGCAGTACCCGCTCCACTGCCCCGGGAATTCTCCACAAGCTGTGTCATACTGTTGTGTGCGATTGACTGTGTCCGGGTCTGATTTCGCCAGAATTCTATGTGTCGTTGCTTCGAACAAGAGCAGGAAACTCGTCGTTGCAGTTGTGCTTGTATCACGCAACGAGGTGGTGATTGAGGGGTCTAAATTCGTGGCGACGCTCGGGCCTGAACGTGTAGATGGGTGGCGTGATTTGGTTATAGTAGGGCGGGTCCGAAACTTTTCGATGCATCGTGAGGTCAAGGAGAAAGTGTGTGATATACGGGACTGTATAGGGAATTCCTTAGCACGAGCGGGTGTGTTTGTTAGGATGAAATACATGTCCGTCTTTTCCAAGAGGGCATCGGTAGATGAACCGAAGATCCACATATACGGATCATCAATGAATGCTTTGTATGGCTTCGGTTCACGACGTCGTCCCAGGGGAACCCCGAATGTCGACACATCTGAAGGAAAGGTCTATCTCTGACGGCGACTGACGCCGTCGCCTTCACTGTCGCGCCCCGGCGAAGTTCGGATCCCGGTGAACTTCGCGTTTTGGGGTGTGCGTTGATTTGGCTTTGGTACTGTTGGCGTCGGGCGGGCCGCACGAACCAGCGGGGCCCACGGACAGGGTCTTGCTTGAGGCCGCAGGCCCGTCCGACCAGCCTTCGAGCTACAAGTGCTTGTCGGAGACCAAAATCCAGCTGGGTGCGGCGTTCATAAAAGATTTGCGACCAGTTCCGCCTGGGCATGTTCGCGATCTGAGACCGCCGCCAACCGAAGTGCAGTGTGCCCTGTCCGTGTTCGGTTGCCGCCCGTCCTCCATCGACATGAGCCAAACAGTCGATCATTGTGGTTGTGAAATGCCAAAAACACTCTTAGGGATCCCAGTCGCAGAGTTCGACGCTGGCCGAACAATTCTGAAGTTCTCCCTCCAACACCTTGCTCGGACCCCGTCTTGCGCCTAACCTCATACGTGATCCGGTATTTCTCTTTGTGTGTCTTTCTCGAAGCGTCCTTAAGTTCGGATCCCGGCGAACTTCCTGTGACGCCTGTCTATTGGACACGCACTGGTCTTCCTGATCCCCCGTGGATTGCGACAACAGTTTCTGTCCGCCCTGCTCCACACGTTCCGTTCTGCCCCACCAGGGACCCATACAATGTTGTCACGGCTGCTGCGCATATCAGAAAAAGTTCGGATTTCGGCGAACTAATCCTTCTCAACCGGTCTCTCATGTTTGTGTGTCATTCCAAGGTCGTGTTTTTTTTGAGTCCATGGATCGTTTGTCTCTGATGCCGTCTCTGCCTGTCGCATCGTCCTGAAGTTTGGATCCCGGCAAACTTCACGATTCGGGAGGTGCGTTGGTTTGTCTTCGGACATGCCCGTCCGCTGGTTCGCACAACCCGCCCGGCGACGGGGAGAGTCCGTCTCCGACTTCTGGTTTTGATCAAATGCAGTTGCGGAGTGTGTTCGCTCGAGAACGGTTCTGGAACGCCGACTGCATGGGCTGGCTGTTTCTCTCTTTCTTTCGCACCATCTTTTAGTCTGGACCCGGGCGGACTTTGCGTGCTAGTCTGTCCGGGTTCCGAGTGCTGGGCGGAGGACACTGCACCGTCCAACGCGAGCTTCGAACATGACCGGCAGTCCTTTGGTTCGGATCCCGGCGAACTTCTCGATTTTCCCTATGCGTTGGTATGTCTTCATTCTTCCGGTGCGCCGTCTGCCGCATAAACAGCGCTTGATCCACGACACTCTGCCTCTCCGCCTCGTGCGCTATTGAAATTCGGATCTCGGCGAACTACCCATTCTAGCCGTTCCGAAGTTGGGTTCCGGGGTGTCTTTGCGTGCGGATTTCGCTGCGAGCCTGCGTTGCCGTGTGCCGACGACTGTTCTGTTCCTTATGTGTTTTCCCAAACATTGACTGCATGGTGCGTGGTGTGATTTGGGTTGTCGTTCGCAGACAGGATGTCTTCTTCAAAGGGCGAGGTGGAGCCAACGGGGTCGTCTAGTGCCACGAAAGGGTGGTCGAACCAGTCAAAGTCGAAATGGTTCATCGACTGGTGCTGTGGAGACACTTCCAACCCCACTACGCAGCCATGTGGTCCTGTCATCTTCGCCGATGACGACAAAAGGCGTCGAGTGCTTGGGGCCGTCTTGGGGTGGGAGGACGCGAAGGGGGGCCGGTGACATTTCCGTATGGAAAAGGTTTATGGCTCCAAGGGCAACGTCGTTGCCAATTCGAAAGGGGTGTTGTTGGACCTCGAATTGTGTGAGGGGTTCGGAGCGGGTGCTGTGGACACCCCGTTCTACAGAGAACTTGTTCTCGTGGGTGGTTTTGTTTTGGCGCGTGAGTTTTTCGACAAGTTGGAGGACAAGAACATCGTTCTCGACGTCCCGTGCGACGCCGGCCCCTCCCTGGAGCTCTCGTTTCCGTTCAGGCCGTGCGGCGGTTGCGAGTCAAGCGGGGTGGCGGCAGAGGGCAGTGATCCGGGTTTTGGTCCGGCTACTCAGCTGCACCGTGGCGAGAGCCGGGGACAGTTCGACGGCAGCGAGGACGAGGGGCCTGCAGCGCCGTTGAGGGACAGGTGGCAGTCTGTGTTATCTATTCGAGGGGTCGACATTGGCGATCTAGTTCAACGGGAGAGTGCGGAACCTACAGGAAAGGTGGCAGCCTCTTCGGAGGTCGACTTGGAGGCGAGCGAGGGCCAGAGTGTGGATGAGGTGACCGCGGGCGGCCTGGGCACGCAAGGCACTCCGTAAAAGCGGAGGGGGGATCGCACAGACGAGTTCGTCGGTTCTGCGAAGAAGCTGAAGAGCAAGGCCCCTAGGACTGCGGGAGAGAAACGAAAGGGGACCGAGGGGGAGGAGGGCCGGCAGGTTGCCAAACGGCCGGCTTCGAGACAGAAGCAGCCTGCGTCTGGAACGTCTTCTCCACCGACGGAAAGGCCTCCAATCGACGTTGATCCGTCGGGTACTTCCTCGAGTACAAAAACGACGTTCGGACAAAGAGGGAGTTCGAGGTTAGCCCTGCGCAGGTCATCGACCTCAGACAGTGGGAGGACCTGTACAACCAGCGGTCCCTGGATCCCGTGCTCGTGGAAGGGATCAAAGAAGCGATGCGGTTGGCGTTCGAAAACAAAGCAACGTCATACGATTTGCCTACCCTGAAGCTGGCACCGCTGGGGCTTGATAAACCGACTCCGGGGACCAAGGCAGAACGTCTGAGGCCGGAGGAATGGAGGGATGAGCTGGCGGGGCAGTACTACTACTACGCGGTGTGTGGGCAGCACAACGCGGCTGCAGCGAGGTCGCTGCTCGGCAGCGAGGTGGCCATGAAATACAATTTCGAGTGGTGGCCTGCATGAATGCTCTACTTTTCGGACGACGACTTCGAAGGGTACTTCCTTGTCAGTTCCCAGGACAACAAGAAGGACCTGAAGGCGCCCCCGAGACAGCTGAAGCTGTCAATGAAAGACATTAGGTGGCAGTGGAAGCGCGACGGGTGCCTGCGTGCTGTTATGGGAAACCCCAGCGGAAAACAGGCTCAGGTCCGAAACTGGCGTGAATTCTGTGAAGTCGCGCTCAATATGACGCCGCACAACAACTTGTGGACGCTGGCAGATCAGAAGGGCGACGACGCCATCAGGAAGCAAGGCGCTGCCGTGCGTTCCTATTTCCCGCTGGCGATGGCAGGGGAGAATGTATGAAAACTAGCCGTCGACTTTTTAGATAAATGGGAGACTGGTAGATTGCTCGGCCACGATGGCGCAAAGTGGATCATGCGGAAGAAGAAGGTCAAAAATGTGAAGCCCGGGGTTGCCTACGTCGAGAACGACAACACGGGCAGGAAAGAGGTCGTGTACAACGTCCCTGTGGACCCGCCGATAAAGAAAGGCAAAAAGGAGAAAGAGGAGGGCAACTGGTTCGTGCAAGTGCCTGAGCCAGACGCACATTGTTGGAAAGCGATGGAGTCGCTGATCGACAACAAGAAGTGCCGCGTCTTGAAGAAGGTTCTCGCTTGCGAGGTGGTTTGGGTCCAGGCCGGCTCCGCGGCGTTGGCGAAGCTCGGGAAGCTGAGCGTCTTGGATATGGTTTATTTGGTGAAGTGCGACCGGGTGCTGGTGCGTCTGTGGAACTACTACCAAGTCAAGCACGAGAAGAGGTCGGACGCGGATTGGAGCCAGAGGTGCCCGTTCCTGAAAACAAGGTCCGCAATTTTCAAACAGTTTGAGAGTCGTGATTTGGATGCAGAGTTGTGGGACGGGAGCAGGAAATACGTCGCTGACTCCTCGTTGTTCAAGGACTGCCCGCCTTACATGGGCTGCGACGACGACCAATCCATCGAGGCGACGGAGAAGTTGGCCGGTCACAAGAAGCTGTCCGTCGACTGGAGGAATAAGGTCCTGTCCGTTTTGACTCGCAGTAGACTGAAGAGTCGCGAGATCACACTTGCCGAAGGAATTGTGCACATAAAATGGAAAGACACGGGCGACGTGACATCCATCGCGCCATTCGGCAACGACCCCTTGGAGGCAGACATAAGGTGTGCGGAGGTGAAGGAGGCGGTGGTTGCCACAAAGAGTCACACGTTCGTCCTCGATCTCTGCGAACCGGTGAACCTGAAGCTGTGGAAACCGCAAGCGTTCGACACTCTGGATTCCCAGCTTCAGACGTGGTGTCCGTCGCATTGGACGCTCGTCGTTTTCGTCCCGCGGCAGCAGAACCTCTCGTTTCTGGCCAGCATGAACCACCTTTCTTTCGTGAAGATGCTGGAAGGGAAGTGGGTGAGGAAGAGTCAACAGAAGAAAAGCTTCCCCGTCGGGAATAATTTGTTCACGGAAGACGACCGGATGTACATACTCTTCAAGGCGACGATTTGCACGTCCGTCGTCTACGAGGGGAAACTGCCGCCTGCCGCCGCTGCTGCAATGCGGCTGCCGCAGAAGGTTACGCAAACGGATGTGTCCGACATCCAGTTCAACCCTTGCGATTGGTCGCCTACGCGTCGGGGCAGTGTGTACGGGGACATGGAACGCAACCCCGCACAATTCGTTAATCTTCTCGAGTCCGTCACCAAGAAGGGAGAGGGTGTATGCTTCCTCGGGAAGCCACACGCGCGATCCGTGTGGGAACTGCTGAAGGCAGGACGACATGTCATCGCAATGGAAGGGAACTCCGAGCTCTTGCAATTCACAATTGATCTCGTCAAAAGCGAGGTCAATTCAGGTGCCCACATTTGCGAGTTCATGGTCGTCAACGAGTCTCGCCCTCGCGCGTGGAACAACAAAACGGACATGTGGTTTAAGTTGAGTGCGAGGAAGCGGAACAAGATATACGACTTCTTGTTCCTGCAAACGCGGCCCAAGAGAGATACTGACGCCAAGTACGTGCGCCGCAAGGATCACATGTTCACGCTGCTCGACAACTACCACGGCGCCTCCCGCATGAACGCAAAGACCTTCCTCGAGAGGTTGCAGTCCCTGTACTTCGTGGAGTCGGAGGAGGAGTTGACGTTCGGCAGTTACTCCTTGATCTCCACGGAAGACGAGGAGACCACCGGCATCGAGTTCGACGCGACCGCGAACGAGGAGGGCAGCGACACCGAAAGCCTCGACCTGCAGTACGACCCGCATCCCGGGCAGCACACAACAGGGTCGTCCTTCGCAGGTCCGTCAACAAGCCCGACATCCCTCGTGTCACCGATGGCGAAAGCGGCGCCTGGCACTACCCCGATGAAGTTGCTGCAGAGAATGCAAGCTCTGGCCTCCGACCATTGCTCACTGCGTCTCGAGTCTGACATCCCGGCCGATCATCTGTCTTGGAAGGATGCCAACATTCACTTCTTGCCTGAGCCTCAAAGTCATTCCACGGAGGCGGACTGGGGCCATGACATGATTTGGCATCCAGGAGTCATCCAGCCGGCGATCCAAAAGGGTGAGTGGATCGTGGCCGTCGGTGTCCCGGGCGGAGGATGGGTGCCTCTCCCTCGCGGGTCGAAGTCTGACTTCCTCGACGTCGCTAGAATTGCGGTCCTCCAGAAAGTGAGGGCCGAGAATGACTCTTTCGCACCCAAAGACGTGTCCGTCATTTCCACAGTCGGGCGATTGTTCGCCGAACTTCAGGACAAGCGCTGGTTGGAGCTGACGGAGGACTACTACGACCTCAATATGAGCCCCTCGAAGGGAAGGGTGGACTGGAAAATCCCCCCTCCCAGTGGGACGCATGTAAGTACAGGGTCCCGGGGAGAACGAGGGCGACGAGACTGGTGGCGGCGAAGGAGTCCCGCCTGGTTCGGAGGGCGGGTCTCAGGGCGACACCACGACAGCGGAAGGCAGCGGCGGGGTRGCGGGGGAGGCCTTCGGGCGTCAGCAGTCTACCGGTCCCGGTCCGGCAAGCCCGGCACAGTCAGCGGACATGCCCACTTCATCCGCCGGCTCGGTGATGGCGGCCTTGGTTGCTCTCCGTGCCGGCTCGGTCGAAACAGTCAAGTCCGCCGGGATCCGAACTTCAGACGCGCAGAGCTTGTCAGGAGCGGGGGTGGCGAGTCGTGATCCCAAAATGGACAGCGGTGCGGTGAGGGACGGGACTGCGCCGCCTGCGGGGGACCGCCAACCGCTTCGGTCGGAGCGAGAGGGTACGTGTGGAGGGCCCGGCGACAAGGAGACGGCGAAGTTCGTCGGGATCCGAACTTCTTCAGGCAAGGGGGGCCAACCAGGGATTGTCGTGCCGGCGGGAGGGGCTGCGTGCGGCGAGCGGGAAGGGCATTCGTCGGAATTCGACACGGGTTCGGGCGAAGTGGCTGGATTGCATGCATGGGAAGAAGGCAGGGTGATGGACAAAGAGAAGGAAGGGGATGAAGGAGACACAGGGGAGGAATTGGAGGAAGGAG
This sequence comes from Chara braunii, assembly GCA_003427395.1. NCBI lineage: Eukaryota > Viridiplantae > Streptophyta > Charophyceae > Charales > Characeae > Chara > Chara braunii. The sequence continues at coordinate 270,488 of BFEA01000512.1, read as the reverse complement.
GGGATGAAGGGGAGGAATAAGAGGATGAAGGGGAGGAAGGAGAGGAAGGGGAACAAACAGAGTTGGCTGGGTTGCTAGGAGGGAAGGACGGGGAAAAAGGTAAACTCGATACAGGAGACGACGAATGGACGTTCGGCGACGACGATGACAGATCTGGGGAGTCGTCTGACGGATTCGGGCAGCTGTACGGAGAACATCACGAGGAAGACGACGACTACGATGACACGACACTGGGTATGGAGACACAGGTGGTCACAAGCCTTTCTGCGGAACGTGATGACTATGAGGTCGAAGCAATGACGTCTGCCGTCGATCTCCAACAACGGTTCAACGACGCAAGTGTTGCAGTCAGCCTGAATAAACTGAGAGTGCGTATTGACATCGAAGAAGTTATCGACGGCATCCTGGGCGACCACCGCATGTCCGCGCAGCCGTTCTCTACGCCTGGTGTCGACGACCCTCTCGACGTCAAACCTTCCGGGGGATCTGTCGTGGCTTTGTCGCCGACGAACTCTCCGATGCTGCCGCCGACCATCGCCAGCGGAGGAGAATGCGAGATCGGGGGACGACAAGATGTCACATCCCCGAAAAAAACTGTCGTCGGCACTCGAACTCTCGACATGCTGGCCTTGCCCACGCCAACTTCGCCGATTAAGGAGCGGAGAGACAAACCAGCTGGTAAGCAGTGACAAACGCCACTCTGTCTGTGCGTCAGTGACCGCAGTGTCCGTCGATGCGGGGAGTTCCTGATGCCGGCATGCTACAGCCACCACTCCTTCAAACTTCCAAATACATGTGAACGACCATCCTGTGAGTCGGCCAGGTCACTGTATGAAGTACATGTGTGTTTTTGTTGAAGCGTTCTGTCACATGATGGAAGGATGGTGTTTCTTTTTCGGAATGAGTGGTGGTTTTGGTCCGCCGGGATCCGCACTGCCAAGGCCGCTGCGTAATGTGGTTACTCTTTTTGTGCCTTGATTGGGAAAAGTCCGTCGGGATCCTGACTTCATAAATGTTTGGCCTCTGCGTTTGTGGCTTGTTGAGGTTCTCCCATCTGAAAGGCGGTGGTGTCAAGGTCGAACGCACTGCTCCTTTTGTTTTCCAGCGGGGCTTGCGCGGAAGTATTCTCTGTCTCTCTCATGGCTAAACGAGGTTCTGTAATTAGATAAGTCCTGCGTCTTCTACATTTCGTGGTTTTTGAATTGTCGTTTTCGTTGGATTCGTCTTGGATTACGTATATTTATTTCCTGTTTTCTCTTCCTTCGTTTGTCCAGGGGTTGGGTCATCTTCCTGCGTCGGAAAAGTCCACCGGGATCCGGACTACAGAGATGTTTGGCTTCCGCTTTTGTGACTTGATGTGCTTTTCCCTTCTGAAGGGCGGGGGTGTCGAGCTCGAGTACACTGCTCGTTTTGTTTTGCAGCGTGGCTAATAGGAAGTTCTCTCTCTCGCACTCTCATGGCATGACGGGGTTCTGTAATTGCATAGGTCCTGCGTCTTTTAGATTTTGTGGTTCTTTTATTGTCCTTTCGTAGGGTTCTTCTTCGGAAACGTGTATTCATTTTCCGTTTTGTCTTTCGTCTGTTGTACAGGGGTAGGGTCGTCTCGAACACGGAGGCCCTCTAAATATCCAGAACACATATTGCAAACAGTCCCGGGGTTGACGACAAAACACAAGGACATGTTAAAGGCGTCAGGGGTTGATGTCGAAATCGGGAAGAAGGAGCATGCCATTGCCGAACAAAGGATTTGTGAAAACCAGAGAAAACAAAATCTCTGGTTTGCACGAAATATTAGGAAAATTTTAAAAAAATTTTCCTTCGAGGGCGGTCGGCACGCTCTCATTCGGCGTGAACGAGAAGGTGGCTGAAATACGAACAAAAAACACAATTAACAAAAGTATGACTAGGGGCTTGTATTTTAAAAAGAAAACAGCGACTAGGGGCTTGTATTTTAAAAAGAAAACAGCACAAAATAACAGTCATCCGGTACACTCTAACCTAAGCAAACCGGAAAGGCACGAATTTTCGTCATTTTTTCTGTCCCGTTTGACAACCAAATTCGACCACACTGAAATCAAACTTTTTTATGGAATTCAGTTTTTAACAAATCTGAGGTTTACGAAAAAACGTGGAATTTATCCCCTAAAAATCATAAAAATATGAAGAGATAAAAAAACATGGATAAAAGCCTTCAAATTGTATTGGTATTCATTCAAATGTTATTTTTAGACAAATGGTGAAACTGGGATATAGCCCTATAATGTCGAAGTCCAGCGTCGAAACATTTGTACAGTTCCTCGATTGCTCGCATGCGATTACTAAGAAATGTAGTTGTTTCTGAGAGTCGAAAATCAGACTTTGTGCACAACAGACTACTAACATGAAACTTTCGTACGTAGTGCTTTGTTTGCCAGTCATCGCTTCAGAATATAATATTTTATGCCTTCAAGGTTTAGCCCTATACTGATGATTTATTCTCACCAAATCATAGAGTTGAAAGATAAATTCGTAAACTATTGGTATTGAATTTGACCTCCCTTTTTTAAATGGTTATAGCCCTATAACACTGTTATCCATGTGGGAGGTTTTTGTGTTAATGAATTAATCAAACGATGAGCACACGAAAAATACAAAAAGTCCTCAAAGTCGGAAATAAAGCGAGGTGCACATCAGACTAATCATATGTTACTTTAATGTGATGTGTTTTTCTTGTCAGCATATGTTATTTATGAATTAAATATTATCTGTATTAGACGTTAATGCCCTACAGTGTTCCCCCAAATAGAGCGTACGATCATTGTGGCTGTATTTGGGGTGTCTTTCAGTCTAAATACAACTCTAATAATTGTGCGTTGTATTCGGGGGAAGACTGTAGTAACATGCTCACATTTTATTAGTGTCGAAGGTCGCAGGCCCAGTTGGTCTCAGTCCCAAAGGTAACGTCGCAGGCGAGTCAGACCAGAAGTCCAAAAGGTAGGCCCGAAAGGCCACAGCAGCAGGGGTCACGTCTGTTCAGCTTCTGCTGTGGCCTTTCGGGCCTGCCTTTTGGACTTCTTGTCTGACTCGCCTGCGATGTTTACAAATTTAAAAATTATAAATTACTAGATTGGAATAAATAAAAATAGATAAATCAAATCAATAAATATATGTAATACATAAAATTAAAATTACATGAATATGATAAAATTTAAAATTATATAAAGGTATATATCTATGTGAACATTGTAAAGATATAAATGCAAAGATATATATAAATGTAAAGATATATAAATATATATAAATATACATATATTTATATATAATGTTCGGTTAGTACATATCACCCATTCATTATGATATATATATGCATATACCGTGAATCATATTATGTCGTTTATAAACGTTAGGACAGACTCTGAGATCTTCTAAATCTCTAGCATAGGTTCGAATCCTAAAAGGCGTAATGAGAAAAACTGTTCTTTCATGTTATTTTTTTGTAAAAGGAGATTACTTTGATCTCTCTATTGACTCAATGAAGAATATATATTTACATATAAACGAAAAATAAATCTAAAATAGACAGCAATGTAGATTTATTTCTATTCAAATTGAAAAAGAAGAGATTATTTAGTTTATGTATTTTCAATTGAGTTTATGACCATAAACTCAAGTCTGTTGAACAGACGTGACCCCTGGTACTCTGGCCTTTCGGGCCTGCCTTTTGGACTTCGGGTCTGACTCAAGACTTACTCTCAGTCCCAGAGGTCA
>BFEA01000512.1:176313-193429 GCA_003427395.1 Chara braunii | reverse complement strand
TCAATTCCAACTCACTCGTCACACCCAACCTAAAAGGCTTTAGCCCTGGTGACTTTATTGTTTGTTGAGGGTTTCACCCGGACTTTTATTGAATGACAATTTAACAAAGGTACTAAGTATTGAATTATGGTTGTATGGGCGAGAGATTGGGGCTTGCATGGCTAAAGCAAGGGGTATGAGTGTGAAGATTGGTTGGGGTTGACTCCGTGTAGTGCGTGGTTGCTGCTCGATTCTTTGATGTGATTGCAGGTAGACCTTGTGACTCAGATTTGGATTTAGAGTTGCCTGCGATCTCATATATGTACTTATGACTGTAAGAAGTCCCCACAATGTCTGTGAGCAGTGATCGTCGCAACTTTGTCTCCCCTATGTGTGTATGCTTGGGTGTATTTACTGTGGGGGTTCGCGAGGTCGGGGCCGCGATTACCACATATGACTGGCATCGTTGGTCGGTATGGGACTGGCCAGCAGCCTCACAACCTTATGTAAAAATCCTGCGTACGATGCTTTGCCGCCTCAACGCCCAGAGGTTATGGGATCGGGAGGCTCGCACGTAGACGCAAACGCAAAGGTCATTGTAGGCCATGGGCATCACCCAAGGAGAGAGAGGGTACCCCCAAAAGATCATGACCTTGGTTGGAATAAGAGGGGGCCCTCGGCCCATTCGTCTGCTTTCTAGGGTTTTTATGGTTGGACGTTGTAGTCCGTGGCAACCGTCAAAGTCAAACCCCTTGATGTTTGACCGCCACGACAACTCAAAGCTGTCTACTCAACCCCTCTGCACAGGGTGCAGAAGAGGGTGTGGTTTTCAACCGCGCATGGCGGTTGTCCAGCGCCGAGAGATTAACCCTCGAGGCGCGTGTCAGCCGACACTTGAGTGTCGAATGCGACCCTCGAGATTAACAAGGACCGCACGATTATGGGCACTATATAGTACGCCATCATTGCGACTGCTTGCGTACATCTGCATTGCGAGCTGATATGGGTTAGCCATGCGTCCGCGCAGTTTTATACTAACTCGAGCGAGCGACGCTTGTCTGATTTTCGTGTCGGGAAGTTATGGGTTGGCTACCGAGGGGCTAGGAGCGTTGTCGCGTTGTGTCTCGTGTCGTGTTGTATGTGCGTGTGTGTGTGTGTGTTTTATTTTTGTGTTCTAAAGTGGTGTGCGCGTGGTGTGTGGGATGCATCCTAGTCGACCGACGACGAGTCGCGCTTGGGACCTCAGCCCCCCAAGATGTCGGTTCGCGTGCGGGTCCAATAGGCGTATTACCGCTCGTAACCCCTATGCTACAGAGAACGAGAAACGCCCTCGGCTGGTCCACCTCTGCGATTGCAACTGATTAGCTTTCGTATTGTGGACTGGTAGCTCGGCGGGGATACGCCCACCGAAGGGAGGTGACAACTCCCGTAAAGTGGAGGTAAGTTGTGCCTCGCGTAGGCCCTATCCTGTCGTAAGGGCTCGCGAGAGGTATGGCTGGCGCACTCGGGCGGAGCGGCCTGAGGAAGCTCCATTTGTGCGTTCGTGTCGAGGTGGGTCCATCTCCTGCGTGACGCGGCCGAGAGGGTCCCGCGCTGCCACGTGCGGTGTTGGATCGATGCGCTCGACAGGTGGCGCCGTTGCCGGGGATAACGGAAGCCTACCGTTGTCCCTGGTGGAACGACATCCGGGTATGAGAATGAGGGAGAACTAGGCACATGAGTGGATAAAGGTAGAGCTATGAGACGAATCGTATAGTAATCCATATGGCTGTGTGGGTGTGAATGTTGATCTGATTGGTGGTTTGGCTGATCGCATGAACGAGGTGAGTATGTGAATGAATTCTATGATGAGAATGAGTCTTACTTAGGTGAACCCAAGGGAGGTAGGAAGTAGAGAGAGAGATGTCTGCCAGGTCGAGAGCGTCGGGTTTTAGGTGGTCGGTCTGATAGGATCGTGAAGGAATGGACTGCTGAGTGGAACCTTTTGTCCTATCGCTTCTTATAACAGGGGGATTGAAGCCGAAGGCAGTTAATCAAAATGCCTGAGGAAATGGTGGACGGTGGGAGAAAGCTTGTAATGCTCGACGACCTCATCGATGCCCTGGATAAGCGCGAGAGAGCGCCGAGCAATGTCCCGAAGGTTGATACTTTCCACTTCAAGGGAGAACGGGTATCCGACTGGCTAGACCTGACGGAGCAAGCACTGGTGAGGCTGTCGGACGAGGTCAAGCTCCAGCGAGTCCTAAGATATGTCCTTCATAGCCACCATCAGGAAGTGGGCAAGGTCGTGGATGCCGCCAATGGTAGTTGGGCGAGGTTCAGGGACATGATGCAGAGGAAGTACAGGTTGGGGGATGACTTGCTAACCATGGCGGATTTGGAGGCCATGAACAAGGATGACTTCTCCACGATTGGGGCGTTTGTGCACTTTAAAAGGAAGGCGCGGAAGGTGCACGGGATCTCCGAAGAAACGCAGTGTGCCATATTTTTGGGTCTGCTTACTAGCTCGGAGGCCTCGGAGCTGACGGGTCACGGAGGGGGAAATGAGAAACTCACCTGGACCACTATCGACAAAGGGGTGGAAGAGGGGAGCCTGGACCAGGTGGAGCAGCACCAGGTGCGGCTGCAAAGGCGCAAGAGAAAGGAAAGGGACGCCACCGCGTCCGGGACCCCAGGGGTGAAGAGGATCGTCACGGACGTATTAGCAGCGCTGGGGTATGATAATGAGGTGGAAGTGCAAAAGAGATGAGTGACCGTGGCCTAAGGCCGGGCGTCGGGGGCAGTGGAAGAGGAGGCTAGGCGCGAGGACTATGGCGGAGAAGAGACGAGCTCCCAGATCCTAACCAAGGCCCAGAGGAAGCAGCGGAATTTATAAGTGGGGGGTCAAGAATCCGGAAAAGGGTAGGTCCCGCAAGCGATTGTTGCGCCGCCACCTGTTGCCACGACAACGTCAACGACGACCGGGCCGTCATGTATGGGGCCGCCGCCGGCTTGTGGGCACCGGGTGCCGCATTGTCAGCCTGCATCCTGGCCCAGTTGTAATCACTGCACCTCGTGCGGGGGTAGTCAAACTCACCCCGGGCAAATGGTCCCTTATGCAGGCCCAGCGGCAAGTATGGGGCCCCCGAGCTACCCTACGGCTCAGGGTCAGTTTGTGGCCCAACCACCTCCCTCCCAACAGGCCTCGCAGGCTAGCGTGGCCAGAGGAGGAAACCAAGGACAAGGCGGACAAGGCAATGGAGGCCGAGGTCAAGGGGGTCGAGGAGGTGGCGGCCGAGGTCGAGGAGGAAATGGTGGGGGTCGTGGGGGTGGTTGGAATGGTCAAAGGGCCCAGAACCAAGGTGGCCGGGGCGGCCAGGAAGGGGGCCAAGGGTATGGGAGCCCCCGCTTTGATTGGCGAAATGCCACCTGTTGGCATTGTGGCGATGTAGGCCACACTGTGCGGTTCTGCGAGTGGCGGCGGGAGGATGAATTGTCAGGGTTAATCTCCTCCTGTATGGACGGGGATATATATGACAAGTGGGGTGAGCATATCGACCCCAGGACCCCGGGAGGAATCAGGCAAGAGGCTCTCAGGCGAGCAGCAGCGGGACCCACAGCACCCCCGACAATGTTTAGGATGTGGGAGGAGAAGGAAGAGCCGGCCGTAAGAGTCGAGGAGATTGTAGGGGACAGTGAGGAGGTCACCCAGCAACTAAAGGCAAGAACTATCAGGGAGGAGCCAATAGTTGTCGAATCGGATGACGAAGGGCAGGAAGACGAAGGAGAGTTGGCCATAGTCCTAGGGAGGATCGAAGATCAGCTGAAAAATGTGGGAAGGTACCAGCGGAAGTTGCAGGCCCTGTGTGAAGAAGCCCGAGAGTGGGAGGCCAATCTGCCTGAGGTCTTCCTCTACGACTCCGGACCTGAGCCTTCGCCAGGACAACAGGGGTAACTAAGAGTGGCGACTGTAGGGACGGGCCCTAGGTAAGGTATGGCCTATAGACCTCCCACGTCGCATGGGAGGATGCCGCAGGCGGCTCGGACTAGGAGCCAAAACAAGGTCGGGCCTAGCCAAGAGCCCAGTCAGGCACCCCCTCGAAAGGAGCCTGAGCCAGGACGTAGGAAAGAGGTGGTAGAGGTCCCGGAGGAAGAGGAAGAGGATGACGACGAAGAGGATAAGAGGCTCCGACAAGAGGAGGATCAGCGGGCGGAGCTGAGGGCCAAAAAGAGAGGAGTCCGGGAGGAGGCCGAGCCGAGCCTACCCGACAGCGTACCTAAGAGGAAGAAGTACGTGGTCCGGATGGAGGAGGGTTTTGATGTTGAGCGGATGGTGGACAAGCTCCTGAAAGGCCACAATGACTTGATGAACCTGAAGGATATCCTGGCGTCGGGGCCAAGGCTCCGTGGGGAGTTGAAAGGGCGACTCTCACGAAGATTGGTGCCAAATGTCCATCTGAGTACGGTCCTGCCCAAGGAGGTGGAGTGGACTGAGGCAGGGACAAGGATGGATTGAAAATGTGTGGCGTGCGGGCAGGTGGATCTGGTGATAAAGAACCAGAAGTGCACTGGGATGGTGGACACAGGCGCATAAATGAATATCATCAGGGAGAAGGAGGCGGTGATGATAGGCATGGAGATCGACCGCTCAGACTATGGCATGCTGCATGGCGCCAACTGCAAGGCCGCTTTCTGCGGCACGACGTCTAATGTGATTATAGAGATTGGGAAGGTGCGAGCCAGGACGTGCTTCTTCGTCATGCCCGATGTCGATCATCCCATCCTTCTGGGAAGGTCATTCCTGTGTCGAACGGAGATGTTGATTTTTAATAAGCACGACGTCACAATGATCCTGCTCCTATGCGACCCAGCGTGCGGGAACTACGAAGTTGTCACCTGCCGAAACACGGGGCCGGGGAGCGGGAGGAATAGGCCTAATCTCGGCTCATTCACCTTCGAGGAATCAGAGAACAAGCGAAGACGACTTTGGGAAGTGCCCGAGGAGGAGGATAAGGCTGAGGTGCTGACACTGAGCCTCACAGATGTGAATAAGGCCATGGAGGTGGTGTCGGCTCATGACATGGCGGATCCAGAGGCCATTAAGGCATTGAGGGAGCAGGTTTTGGAGAACCCTCAAGTGGGAGAGGTGGAGTTGGTGTATCGGGTTCTTGGAGGGAGAGGAGGCTCTGCAATGGCCCAGGCCCGAACGACAAGTCGGCCTTTTTTAGGGGAGGGCTTAAGTAGGGCTCTTAAAGGCGGTACAAGACCGTTGATAAGAAGTGCCGCCCAGTTCCCGTGCTCGTCACGGAGGATGAGGAAGCCTACTACGAGCGGGAACGAGGATTGATACGGCGTATGCGGGAGCACGCGTTGGCCGGGCCGTGCCGTATCTACGACGAAAATGAGGGGAAGTTGATAATTGGGGAGCCCGACTTCCTGTCGCCCTAGGAGAGGGCGTTGATGGTGGGATTGATGAAGAAAAGGCACCGTGCATATGCGTTCAATGACGACGAGCGTGAGAGCCTGGATGTGGATAAGATTCCGATGATACGAATCCACACTGTTCCACATGAGCTATGGAATCTAAGGGGCGCACGATACCCAAATTCGGATGAGGAGAAGAAGGTGGTGGACTACCTGGATGGCAAGATGCGGGTGCACGTGACCGACTATTCCAGTGGACCGTACGCGTCGCCTTGGTTTTGTTTTATTAAACCAAATAGGACGCTAAGGTGGGTGCAGGACTTGCAACGGCTAAATGCGGTGACAGTGCGGGACGCGGGAGGGTTGCCGAACGCGGACGCGCTGTTAGAGTCGTGCGTAGGGAGGCCTATAATCTCGCTTATAGACCTCTACTCTGGGTACGACCAATTCCCTGTATACGCGCCAGACAGGCCCGTAGCGGCGATGCACACACTGAGAGGGTTGATTCACATTAACGTGGCGCCTCAAGGTTGGACGAATGCGGTGGCGATGGTGCAAAGGCATATGAACAGAGCCATGCAGATGGTCAGCCCACATATCACCCAACCCTATATCGATGACCTGGCGGTCAAAGGTCCGAAGGAGAAGGAGGAAGACGAAGTGATGCCCAGTGTGCGGCGCTTTGTCTGGAAGCATGTTCAAGACATCGATCAGGTTCTGGGGTTATTGGAGGAGCATAACCTGATGGCGAGCGGCCCCAAGTCGAAACATTGTATGAGGGAGGCCACGATTCTAGGTTTTGTCTGTAATGAGAATGGGCGAAGGCCTGACGTAAAGAAAACAGACAAGATTCTTGAGTGGCCGGTGTCCTTTCGCTCGATAACAGATATGAGGAATTTTCTTGGGACGTGCGGATTTTGGAGGAGCTTCGTGAAGGACTTCGCCACGAAGACGGAGCATTTAAGGAAGTTGGTGCGCCAGGATCAGGAATGGGTCTGGGGCGAAGACCAGGAAGAGGCAGTCGGTAGGATGAAGAGAGAGTTTAAGGAAGAAGGCTTGGTATTGGGAGCGCCAAACTACGAAGCCACGGAGGAGAGATCATTCGTTATTGAGACAGACGCTGGGCCAACTGCCTTGGGCGAAGTCTTGATTCAGGCAGATACTGAGGGGAAGGAGAGGCCGCTAAGATTCGAAAGTCGTGCCCTCAATACAACTGAGAGGAATTACTCTCAGTTCAAGAAGGAAACGCTGGCGGTACTTCATTGCCTAAGGACCTTCCGGAACTATGTTTTTGGAAGGAGGCACATCTTGAGGGTGGACCCTACTGCACTGGCATGTTCCCTGGAGAATTATACTCCATTTGACCCAACCGTCGCAAGGTGGTTGACCTACATTTGGATGTTTAATTTCAAGTTGGAAAGGATCCCAGGGAACAAGAACAGGGCAGATGGGTTAAGCCGCATCAACTGGGACGGATCGGACGAGGAATCGATAGAAGACGCCCCACCAGTTGATGGGGTTTTGGACCAAGAGGAGGACATCTGCCTGCATATAAACGAATGGTCCCTGCGAGTACCCAGTTGCGTCAGCCACCCTATATGGTTAGCGCCAAAGGGGTACGAGCAGAAGGAAGAGTTGGTCCTCAAGCCTTTTCAGGAGGAGGATCCGTGGGGGAGTAAGGATGTTGGTTGGATGATGAAATTGGCATTGGCAGGAACACACAGCCTGGTGGAGGAAATGAGGACGATAGAAGAAGGCCCCACTCAGGTAGAGGAGCATGAGCARCTAATGGGAGGGATGTACCTGCTCATTAATACGCTCCTGCAGGGAGACTTTGACCGGAGGGGCTCGTTCAGTCATGAAGGAAATGAGATTCTGGTTCCTGAAAGTGGGGACGACGAATTCGAGGAAGGAAAAATTAAGGAGGCGTTTCGGGCGGAGGAGTACGATGGGATCTACCGGGAATTGGGGTTGCTCCTATCATGTGAGATGAGGGATAGAGATGCAAGTGCCAAGGGACAGAAGATGAGGCACCTCTATGTGGTAAGAGACGGTCACTTGTTTATAAAGCGGCATGTCGGGAACCCCAAGAGGATCGTATGTGGGAGGAACCGGCAAATTGATATCATAGCGGCCCTACGCGATGGTATAGCAGGGGGGCACAGAGGAGTAGGTGCCACATGCGCGAAGATAAGCGAGTTCTACCATTGGGACGGGATGCTGAAGATGGTTATCAAATATTGCCGGTCCTGTATACCTTGCCAAGAGAGGTCAGCGCAAAGGCCTGGAGAACCCCTACACCCAAGGTTAGAAAGGGAAGTGGGTGTGGTCGTACGCCTGGACCTGTTATTCATGCCAGCAGGGAAGAATGGGTGTAACTACATCTTCGATGCACGGGATAACCTTAGTGGGTTTGTGGACGGACGAGCTATCCGGACGAAGACTGGCCCGGTTTTGGCGAACTGCATCGAGGAGTATTACCTGCGATACCCTTTTGTCAGGGAGTTCGTGATGGATCGAGGATTAGAGTTTACCTGCAATGTGGTGAGGAAGTTCCTTGCAGGGTATGACGTAGTGACCAACTATACTACGGCCGCGCACCCTCAAACGAACGCTCCTGCGGAAAGGGGGCACAGTACCATCACGAATCTCCTGGCTAAGTGGACAGAGGGCAAACCTGGTCAGTGGCCAAAGTTCCTACAGGCAGCTTTCTTCGTGGAGAATGTTATTGTAAAGAGGACTACCAAGTACGCGTCAGCCACGCTATGGTACGGGAGGCATGCCACCTTTCCCATAGAAAGCCTTATGAAGACGTGGAGGCGCTAGGACTTGGAGGTAAACCTGTCCTTCGAAGGACTACTCGTTATTCGGGCGCGGCAAGTGGGGGCGACTGAAGAAAGATTGCGAGAGGCCGCTGGTCAGGTAGAAAGGAGTCGCATGGAAGATAAGATGAGGTGGGACCAGATGGCGCGAGTACGAAAGAAGTCATTGACAGTAGGGGATGTCATATTATTATACGACTCCTCTATGGAAAAGCAATGGTCGAGGAAGCTTGACAAGAGATGGTTGGGCCCCTATAGAATATTGCGATGCAGCGAATTCGGGGCCTATCAGATCGAGGAGCTGGACGGGACAGGCTGGCAGGATTGGGTATCAGGGACCAGCCTGAAGAAGTTCGTGGCCAGGGAATAGATAAAGAATTTTACCTTCCTCAGAGTAAATTAGTCCTTGAGGTATTGCATGTTATGGTTAGGACAGGTGAGGGAGTAGAAAAAGGCATGTATGTTGTCATAAAAACTTGATGAACCGAGCGCTAACCTTGTTGTGTGCCTGCTTGCTTTCTCTCGCTTGTTGTGCAGGCCTGACTTTTCGAAGACAGCCAGGGGCGGGAGGGGCCCGCGACCACGACAGAGGCCTCAGGGAGCATCAGGAGGGGATGACTCGCACAGACCGGTTGGGAGGGAGTCCACGCCTATCTTCGACGACGATAACATAGAGTTTTTTCTGGACTCCTACCAGACACATGTGGCACGGGAGGGTTGGTCTACGTTGGAGAGGATACGGCAACTAAGGGGAGTTGGGCGTTTTGAGGAGCCTATTGCGCACATCCGGGAGGAGGCTTTGACCTGACAGGATGTGGAGGCGAGGATGCAGATGTTGAGGGCTTCGCCTTTGGGACCGGATGAGCTGCCTATTCAATTGGAGGAAGGCAATGTGGAAGAGTTCATCCCGACCTATGAGCAGTATATGCGCGACCAGGGGACTGGGCTGGAGGAGTGGATGCAGACGCTGCCCCTCTGGACGTGGAGGGCGGAGAGGCCGTTGGCGAGGCAGATCCTGGACAGCGCACGCGACTGGGAGGACTGCCAGGCCCAGTTGAGATAGGCATTTGGACGACTGGAGCCCGAGAGGCCGGAGCCCAGGGTGGAGAGACAACAGAGGAGTAAGAGGCCACGGGGCCCAGAGGCGAGAGGGGCCACTACGACCAGAGGGGGCCGAAAGGCCTTGGCACAGCGAGATGGGCCAGCAGAGGCCGCCCAAGCGGTGGACCCAGCTCAGGCCGCGGGGCCAGCTCAGGCGGCGGAGCTACCCCCTAGCGGGTGGAGTTTCGCCGGATCACGGGCAGTGATCTACGAGGCCCGTCACCGACGTTACCAGAGGGGGGAGAGGCAGTGCCATTGAGGACGCCGCTCGACAGGTTGGAGGCTCATCTCGATGCGTCCCAGTGGGGGGCGTCATAGCTGGGAGCGGACCAGAGCGGACCGGCATGGTATGAGCCAGTAGAGGATGAGCCAGAGGAGGAACCACCTGAGTCGGGGCCCGAGGCGAGGTCTCGTGGGCCTGAGGAGCCGCAAAGTGAGGGGGTTATCACGGTTGGGGATGATACCCCACCCCCTGCCCCAATTCCGGAGCAGACGCGACAGTATTGGCCTGAAGGGATTCCTGAGCCGGACAGCGAGGAGATGTTGGGGCCTCCATCGGAAGCTATTACGCCACCTCCAACGCAGGTGGAGCCAGAGGAGGGCGAGAGAGCGAGGGCACCTACTACTATGGCACCACAACTAACTGAGCCTACAGGTGAGCGCATGGACATGGAGGTGCCGACATCCGGGGAGCCTCCACCTGGGCCGCCACCCACATAGGAGGGGACAAGTGAGAGAGACCCACTGCGAGAGGCCCATGGGGCGCGGGCAAGAGGCCATCAGGGGAGACGAAAGAAGAGAAGAGCACGAGGGTGCAGGTACGCCTCGAGAAGTTATACCAGGAGAAGATTAGGATGGAGGCCGCAGAAGAAACGCTGAAGCTACCGATTGACCCTCCGACAAGCGAGCAGAGGATTAGGGAGGCCTGGGCCAGCTATGAGGGTGAGAGGGATGCTGCTCGCCTGAGGTCACGAGACGTGGGACAGGAGAATGCGAGGGTGGACGAGGCACGAGAGACAGGGGATTTGGGACTTTCAGCCGCCAGGATGGAGATTGAGCGTGCAGATAGGAGGATAGGTGAGGTGGCAATCTCGTCCTTCCAACGGTACTCCATGCTCAGCGATGAGTTGGCGGCCTCGAGGTTGGAGGTGGGACAGTTGTCCACCCAGTTGGCAGAAGAGAGGGCAGAGAACCAAGCATGGAGGTCCCGTATGGAAGTCAAGGAAGCGGAATGGGAGAAGAGGCTCCAGGACATGGCGGCAATGGTGGAGAGGCTCTCGGCCACTAAGGTGGTCGACTGGATGGAGCAGAGCCGGTATGGTATCCAGGGGAAGGAGGTACAGGGGCTCTTTGGCCGGGAAGGGACGACAGAGCCACATCAGCAAGGAGGTATGGGGAAGGTATTCCTGGACCCAATAGAGGCGGCAGCACGGCGGGAGGTCGAGGAGGGGAGGTTCAGCTTCAGAACGCCCACGGAGTTGGCCACCCCTATGACGATTGAGATCCCTGAGGGCGAGCCGGCGCAGAGACCCCAACCTCCAGTGGAGGAAGGGGGCCCAACAGAGGAGTCCCCTACGATCCTTTTGGAGGTGCAGGAGGGTGCCCTTACGGGAGCAGCAGCATCCTCTTAGCCGGAGGCATTGGGGGGAGAGGTGTCTCGACTTGATGAGTTAGTGGCAGCTATGAAGTTGGACATGCCGTCAGAAGAGCGTCAAAGACAGAAGACCCCAGAACGTGTGCCAAGGATGGCGGGGCCGAGGACGCAGTTAGGCTCTTGGGCTACTGGAGCTGACTCAGGAGAGCACATCTCAGAGCAGCAGCAGGAAGTTATGAGCGAGCCAGCGACTGTCGTGACTCCCCAGCCTTCTGATCTACATAGGGACAAGGGGGCGACTGGGATGGGAGGAGTCCGCGAGAGTAGGCCACTGAGATTGGACACTCCAGCGTACCGACCCGAGGGAGATGAAATGCTAGCAGGGCCGAGTACCCAGATGATGGAGGCAGGGCCGGCAGAGTCTTGGAGTATGCCCCAGAGCCACGGGATGAGCAGGGAAACTAGATCAGACGATCAATGCATCTTCTGCAAGGACGGCGTACATAGGGCTCTTGAATGCCCGAAGTTCCTTAAGGACAAGGCGGCTGGGAGAGTGACAGAGACTGGTGCGAGGATGTACGACAGACAGGGGCGAGTGGTAGAGCGGGCTCCAGATGGGGGTAGGGCACAATTGTATAGGCAGAACCAGGAGGCCATGAGTGAGTAGGGGCTGGCCTGTCTATATGACAGTAGGACTAGAGTTCCTCTGTACCCAGAGGTCAGGTTAGGGATGTACATACTCTGAGTCAGTTGAGTGGGTCCTAAGGGGTGTGCACGTCTGAGTTCGTCGTGGGAGTCCTGTCTAGTTGTACATACATAGGTGGCAGGGCTCAATCGGTCATTGGGTTTTGTGTGTGATACAGTTCAGCGGGTGAGATTCAGTTGTGAGATACTTGTGACTGTATGATTTGTACATTAGGTTTGGAGGTTTGGAAACCTTCTTTACATTTCTGATTCGATCCTGAGACCCATAACATATGGGGTGTGAGTCCACCCTGTACAGTGTACAGGGAACTGAGTGTTGAGTTGTTCACTGGGGTGGGCATCCTATTCCTAGGTATATCCTAGGAATTGTGTGTGTGAGAGCTTGAGTTGAGTGTTGTATTGAGACTTGAGGGATATATTTTGCTCTCGAGTATATTTTGATTCCACCCTCTGTGGGATTTACTCTTGTGACGATCACGATCACTCTCACACGTGTGGCTTTATCCCAATGAATGAGGGCTTTGTGTGAGAGATGTGTGGGATACATCTCATGTATGTGTATTGTGTGATTGTGATTGMCGTCTACTCTTCRGTATACTCGTGCGGCCTGCCCATGGGCGGGTKAAATGACCGAGTATAAGAGGAGGCAGCGCGGCTGTTTGGTGACAGATGTGTGAGGACCCTAAGGGGTCTTGCGAGCCTATAAGACTCGAATGCTTACCATACCGGATGTCTATGGCTAAGTTGTAAAAGGGACCCATGAGTTGGTCCCCCAGTTCGAGTTGTTTTGCGTATRAGTTGAYAAAGAGGACCCTTRAGTAGGCCCTCAGTGAKTTGCTCTATGGTGGARGCCCCYTTCAGATTATGGARGGTGGGAATGSTGGTTAWTGACGRTTATATAACCGAGGTCGCGTGATAGTCCATCCTATGAGAAGAGAGGGATGACTGGGAGACCTATTAAGAGAGGCCCCCTTCATGTGAAAAGTGGGTAATGGATTTAATGACATGGTAAGCAATGTTTAAGTGATAAAGTCTGACGAGATGAACCAGGGTTACAAGTTGGAACCATTGGTGGAACCGACAAGGTCACAAGTCAGTGCATAAGAATGTCATGGGATATATGGTCTGCTGCCTCTGATCAAGTCAAGTGGTCCACGGCCTGGTGTGAGCCTAGCGGTGAATCTATTTGTGATTGTGAAAAGGAGGTCACGCTTCCTATGTATCCCATAGGGAGCTGGTGAACGCCTTTAAAGTGAGACAGAGCCTTGCGTAGTCCCGCAGTGGGCCTGTGATCTATTTTGCGACGCACCATCTAAACACCTGTGCTAATCCTAAGGCATATTGAGGAATACTAAGCTAGACGGTAAAGGTTAGCACCCCTAGGGCGCAACCCTTATTCTATGGCTGCAAGCCAGCACAACTTGGCTGCGGGCCCACGTCTACCGGCAAAGTAAGAGTATAAGAGGTTATGCACGCCCCAAGGAAATTACTCTGGTGGAATGGCGAGGGATACGAGTCGAGTCGTTTGGGCGCCCTGATTGAATGCCTATCAGGAGAAAACCTATCGTTGCATAACCAACGAAGGGACTGCCGCTAAGATAACAATGCGTTAGTTTGTAGAGCTGACTCGATCAACCAGACTATGGTGGGCCAGGATGGAGACCTAGCGTTTCTGTACTAGACTGCAGAAAGAGCTGATAGGAGATCAGCGTATACATATATATGTTTGATTGTGAGGATTTTTGCGAGGGAGGCAAGAGTGTCGTCTGAGGTCTCGTCTAAGGCCCGCGTCCCCGTATGACTCTGCTCGTAAGAGAGAGTCTAACTAGGACACCCAACGAAAAGTCGGCGTTTGTCTAGGACGAAGGGGAAAGGACGGTTTGAGGTAACCTTTGGAACTTATGTTGTAGTATTGATGCGTAATACACCTGCGTCCTAGTGTCAGGACAACGGAAACCCAGGTTGAGACCCTGGCAGCATAAAGTTATGTCAGCATGGAGTGTTGAAGGCCTCGACCCTGAGTCTGTCGGTTAATCGGAATTGGTTCCGCTCTCGTCAGCATTTGGAGTGTGAATGGGTTTGTAGCTTTCTGATTTGGCGTAGCGACGGGGACGTCGCTTAATATAGTCCGGTAGGCTGTCGGCGCGAATACCCTTACAAGGGTATCCGCCCTGGTTTTTGCAAATGACAAAAAAATGGGTTTGGCCGGCATGAGTCGGGCGAGGTACGGCCGCGTCTGGAACCCGTCCTGACTAAGTTAGAGTGTATGTGGGCGCGCAGTTTTAAGGCGCGCGTGTGATTTTTCTGATTGAGGGAGCGGCCGGCCTAGTCGACCTACCTGGACCGTGCTACGGTTTTGTTTACGGGATGAAAGCTCATTTTTCAGTTGGCACGTGCGATCAACGGTAGGACTGGCACGTCGGTAGGCGCACGGGGCGGCCACGGCGGGGTCTAAGTAGGCTAACGCGGGTGCCTGGTGTTGGCGCGCCGGTTGCTGGTAGGAAAAGAGGGCCCAGGCTGTTTTTTTTCCAGGCCTGGGCTGCGTGTGGCACCACATCATATTGAAATTTGCACCTAGCTGTTCCAAGTTGGGGCATAGCCCTATAGGTTACGGTGTTGGACTACTACTATGGGGATTTAAGGATCGAGGCCAGCGGGCGTCAGCGTAGCAGCAGTGGCGGTGGAGGAAACCGAGGGGTTGCGGGCTCGATGGGGCTATCCCCCTCAGGTTTTGTTAATGGGGGCGGTGACAGACCCGGTTCACGGGGGCCGGTGGGGGTTTTTTGCAGCCCCCGCACCCTGCGTGGGGGTTTTTGTTTATGCTATTTTGTTTTATTTTTGTCCTTTCTTTTATTTATTCGTGGGCCCGTTTTTGGGCTTAGGGCGTGGTACCGCGGCTGGTAGTTCAGACCCTGATGAGCCGCGGGGGAAAGTTGGCGCGGCCCAGTAAGCAGAGGATATGTGTAAATCGAAAGGGGGGAGGCGGGGCCGCGGCTGAGGGCTGTTGGAATGGCCAATGCCGTTATACGGCGCGGTGTGGGAGGCCGGAGGGTGAACCCGGACGCCAATGGGGCTGGATGCGGGTGGAAAGCAAAAAGGGCGGTGGCTACACCCTCTCATGCCGGCGGGGCGGGGGTTAGGGAGGTGAAACGGCCTTTGGAACTGCCGCGGGGCATTACCGCGGCCGGGTCCTTTGTGACATCCGTTAGAATCGGAATGACACAGAGAAGGTTGGCCCGACTCCTATGCGAAGGCGTTGTGTATAAAGCCGGGGTGACGTCGAGAGGTCGGGGACGAACCCGGACGTAGATGGGGAAAGGTGCGTGCAAAAAAAAAAGGGGGGGTCGGTGTCCGCCCCACCCCCCACCCACTAGTAGGCCGAGATCGAGGAGGCCGGGCGGCTCTTACTACCGCTACGAGGCATCGCCTCGGCCGTACCATTGGGATGTTGGCGGAAAATCGGGCAACGTCGGGGAGGGTAGTGTGGCCCGGGCGGACGGGCGGGCGACATAAGTAAGGGCAGCTTCGGTGGTTGGGAGTTCTTCTTGTGTGTGAAAATTGGTGGTGCCAGGCAGCGAGGTGCTGGGTTTTTGTTGGCAGCAACACAGTGAGGAACGGGGATGAACCCGAACGACAAGTCGTGTCGGGTACATTCGGAGGTGAAGGAAGGGGGTGACGGGCGGCGGAGCGAGGTAGCCGGGTCACGGATGAACGGGGGGACGAGACAGTAGGGGGGGCAGCGGGGGAGCGTAGCGGATGAAGACACCAGGGGACCGAAGCGCGACGGAGAAAGGAAAGTGAATGAACCCGGACGGAGGGCCGCACCGGGTACATGCAACGAAAGGGATGGCGGGAGAAAGAGTCGGGTGCAGTGAGGAACACGCTGCGCTCTCGGTCGGGAATGAAAACGAAGGGGGAAAGGGGCGATTTCAGGGTTTTTGCCCTGGGCGAATTGTATGGCGGGGTCAATTTCGCTGAAGAGTTAGTGTGAATGGAGGTTAGTGAAAAAGACAGTGCGCGGAGATGGCAGGCGAGGCACACGAAAGAGGGATAGCTCATGTGAATGGCAACGGGATTAGGTAGGGAAATAATCGGGTCTAATGTTTTGGCATAGGGCGAGTACAATGGTGAAGTCAGTTTTAGATAAAAATTAGTAGAATAGGAGAAAGAAAGAAACAGGCTGCGCGGGCTATGGAGGCGAGGTGAATTGAGAAAGAAGGAAAAATCGAGGTAATGCCTGACTCCTGGTGGAATCGAGCCGGATAAAGATCGGGATGGGGGTTTTGGGTGTGGCGGTTGTAATGAAGTTGGTCGTTTCGGAGTTAGGAGAGTAGAATAAGTGTTAGTGAGGGAATGCGCCGGGAGGTGGGAAACGTAGATATGGTAGTGTATTTTCCCATGTTCTAGCGATAGATTCAGTCAATTTTTTGCACGATCGACTAGCATGGGCAGTACTGCATTTGCGGGGTAAACGGTAACAACGGCGAAGAAGGCGAAGGGGAGAAGGAAAGGGGAGCGGGCGTGAAAGCTACCTACGGGTATATTCTGCAGGGCATGTATCTGTCCCTGTTTCGAGTGAAGGTTCATTTTTAACTTGCACATAGAAGGAGTATCTGACTACAGTTCGGCAGGAGGTTCATTCCGAGTTTTTTGCTTATTCCGAGGTTGGGGGATTCTCGCACTGGCCGGTACATTACCGGCTCCTTGAACAAGAGCAAGAGGAGGCAGTGGTAAGCCGACGGCGAAGGTGCAACTTGATTCACGACCGATCCGTGTGGACTAAGAGCGATCTAAGTGGCACTTTGTGCAAGCGTTGTGGTTGTTGCTGGTTCCTACCAACGCGGTATGTCCAAGGGGCCGCTCCTTACTGTGCAGTCTAGCTGCTGCAATATCCGGTGTTGCTCAGCTGTTGTACAGGCGACGGATTTGCTGTGGTTACCCAGCAATACTGAACTGCTGAGTGTGTCGTGACTTGTTGACCTGTAACTGGTTCATGAGGTATAGCGGCTGTTGAAGTTTCGGGCTGTCTGATCCGCTGGTTGAGTAATGTGTTCGACGCGTATCTCTCTGCACCCCACCACTATATGAGTAACTACAACCGGTAGCAGTTGCAGTTGCCATGCTGGTTGGTGGTATGACTGGGTGGGGTGCTGTATGTTCGCTGTCGTGCTGAGTTCGCTGCGTTTTCACTTGCGCCTCGCCGCACAGCCTGCAGTGTGTGTCCATACGTTGAGACTGAGCACACAAAAGGGGGCGCTGGCTTGAGTATGGCCAGTTGAGACTGTGCAGCTGCAGTTTCATCTCGGGAAGTATAGGCGTGGTATAGGAAAGAGTGGTCAGACTGCAGGAGGAGTTTGTGCTGCCAGTCAGGGGTCTGTCAGGGAAGGCTACGTCAACAGTTTGACTTTGTCTGAGCGAGCGACAACAGTCTTTGGCCGCCATTGCGGGGCCCTCAGGCGAGTCAAGATTTCAAGGCCCTCTCCTGCGAGTCTGAGTGCACCCCTCTTGTATC
>BFEA01000512.1:156543-173818 GCA_003427395.1 Chara braunii | reverse complement strand
TCAATTCCAACTCACTCGTCACACCCAACCTAAAAGGCTTTAGCCCTGGTGACTTTATTGTTTGTTGAGGGTTTCACCCGGACTTTTATTGAATGGCCATTTAACAAAGGTACTGAGTATTTAATTATGGTTTGTTGGGAGGGAGATTGGGGCTTGCATGGCTAAAGCAAGGTGTATGAGTGTGAAGATTGGTTGGGGTTAACTCCGTGTAGTGTGTGGTTGCTGCTCGATTCTTTGATGTGATTGCAGGTAAACCTTGTGGCTCGGATTTGGATTTCGGGTTGCCTGCGATCTCATATATGTACTTATGGCTGTAAGAAGTCCCACAGTGCCTGTGAGCAGTGATCGTCGCAACTTTATCTCCCCTATGTGTGTATGCTTGGGTGTATTTACTGTGGGGGTTTGCAAGGCCGGGGCCGCGATTACCACATATGACTAGCATCGTTGGTCGGTATGGGACTGGCCAGCAGTCGCGCAACCTTATGTAAAAATTCTGCGTACGATGCTTCACTGCCCCAACGCCCAGAGGTTATGGGATCGGGAGGCTCGCACGTAGACGCAAACGCTGAGGTCATTGTAGGCCGTGGGAATCACCTAAGGAGAGAGAGGGTACCCCCAAAAGATCATGACCCTGGTTGGAATAAGAGGGGGCCCTCGGCCCATTCGTCTGCTTTTTAGGGATTTTATGGTTGGACGTTGTAGTCCGTGGCAGCCGTCAAAGTCAAACCCCTTGATGTTTGACCGCCACGACAACTCAAAGTTGTGTACTCAACCCCTCTGCATAGGATGCAGAAGAGGGTGTGGTTTTTAACCGCGCATGGCGGTTGTCCAGCGCCGGGAGAGTAACCCTCGAGGCGCGTGCCAGCCGACACTTGAGTGTCGAATGCGACCCTCGAGATTAAGAAGGACCGCACGATTATGGGCACTGTATAGTACGCCATCATTGCGACTGCTTGCATACGTCTGCATTGCAAGCTGATATGGGTTAGCCCTGCGTCCGCGCAGTTTTATACTAACTCGCGCACGCGACGCTTGTTCGATTTCCGTGTCGGGAAGTTATGGGTTGGCTACCGAGGGACTAGGAGTGTTGTCGCGTTGTGTCTCGTGTCGTGTTGTACGTGCGTGTTTGTGTGTTTTAATTTTGTGTTGTAAAGTGGTGTGCGCGTGGTGTGTGAGATGCGTCCTAATCCACCCACGACGAGTCGCGCTTGGGACCTCAGCCCCCCAAGATGTCGGTTCGCGTGCGGGTCCGATAGGCGTATTACCGCACGTACCCCCTATGCTACAACGAACGAGAAACGCCCTCGGTTGGTCCACCTCTGCGATTGCAACTGATGAACTTTCATATTGTGGACTGGTAGCTCGGCGGGGATACGCCCACCGAAGGGAGGTGACAGCTCCCATAAGGTGGAGGTAAGTTGTGCCTCGCGTAGGCCCTATCCTGTCGTAGGGGCTCGCGAGAGGTATGGCTGGCGCACTCGGGCGGAGCGGCCTAAGGAAGCTCTATTTGTGCGTTCGTGTCGAGGTGGGTCCAACTCCTGCGTGACGCGGCCGAGAGGGTCCCGCGCTGCCACGTGCAGTGCCGGATCGATGCGCTCGATACCACCCAGCCCCTAGGCCTCTCCAAGTGCCCCTAGGTGGACCAAGGTACCCCCAAGGCCAAATTTCCGGTTTTGGCCCATCTAGAGGTACCCGGGCCTCGTTTTGGCTAGGTACATGCAGTCCGAGTGGCTGCTACCTTCTCGGACTACCCCTTGGCCTACCCCGGCCTCTTTTCATTTCAAAAAGAGCTGCCTTTTGGGGTACCACTACCCAAAATGCAGTCTTTACTGAAAATTAAGGGCCTAAAGGCCCATTTCTTGTCTTTTTCCTGATCTAGGCCTCTTTTGGGTAGGCTGTTGCTTTTTTCCAAGTGGCGGCACAATCTCAGCCTTGGATTTGGCTGAGATTTATGGCCCCCACTATTCCGAGCTACCCCCAAGCTCCCCTTGGTCCAAATCTGAGCCTTTTACTTCAATTTTTAATTTTCTGATGTATTCGGTCCAAACCTTGGGCCAAATACTCAGTTTTGTCTTCTTCCTCTCTTTGTTTTCCCTCTGTTTTGCTGCCACCTCATTCCGGAGCTAGCCGTTTTGTGTCCGCCCACAAAAAACAGCTAGATCTCCTCCTCCACAAGATCTGATCTCAGATCTATGGCCCAAAAGAAAACCGGCCAACTCACATCAACATTTTTCCTTATTTTTGCTGCTTAAATTCAGATATTTGCAGAGATAATGCCCCAAGGGCCATATCTCTGCAATTCGGGATGCCCCCCTAGGATCTAGGAGGGATGAGGTCATCATTGAGACCTGCCAGTCCCTACTGCTGCAGTCCCAACCTGCCGGCACATTTCCCTCCTCCCATTCCTCCTCCGTTGTCTCATTCTCCTCCTTTTTCTCCCTTTTTTTCCTCTTTTCCCTTTTATTTTTGTTGGAACAAGTGTCCTACAGCTATTTCTCCTCTTTTTAGCTGTTGGGCCCTACCCAAGGTCTGATTTTGCAGCCGACATGTGGCCGTTATACCTCGGACTGCAGTAGTGGCACCCCCAAGGTCCTAGGGGGCTCCGTTTGGTTGCCGCCGCTTCCAGTTTGATGCCCCCTTGCTCCGATTTTCTCTGGCCAGCCATTTCTTCACGTGGAGCCCTCTGAACTTTGTTTTTCTTGGCCTGGCTGGTCCGGAATAACCTGGACTGCCGGCCGGGCCCCCTCACTGCCACTACTCCCTCTTCTGTTTCTTCTTGACAACTCCCGCCGGCGCTTGTCGCGACGGTACTTAGTATTTTCGTCAGGGCCCCCGGCCCGGACGGCGCTGCCCACCTGATATTATTTTACTTTTACCTTTATTATACATAATCCAAGTTCACTTTGGGTCATCCCAGGTACCCTTCGTTTTTCCCGTGTCACGCCCGTCTCTTCCATTCCGTCGACGCACGACTTCTCCCCTAGTCCCTTCTTTTTTTTCGGCGTCCTTCCGGGTGACGACCTGTTTTTCCTTGGGTCATCATGTGTCCCCATTGTTCAGTTGTCCGTTGTTCCGCCGACGGCTCTCGACACTAGACCTGTCGGTACCCGTCCCGTCCTGCCGGTGGTCCCGCCGGTCCACATCTTTTTGCTTAGTCCCCCATGGTCCTCGTCACTAGTCCCACGCTAGTACCGCACCCTTTTCCTTGGTTCCATGCGGCCCTCGACACTGGTCCCACGCGAATACCGCACCTTTTTCCTTGGTTCCACGCGGCCCTCGGCACAAGTCCCACCAGTGCCGCACCTTTGCTTGGTCCTGCGTAGTCCCCGACGCTTTATCCCACCTGTTCTATATTATCTAGTCCCGTGTGGTCCTCAGCCCTTTGCCCCGCCGGCACCACATCTTTTCTCGACCTCACGCGGTCCCCGGCACTTTGCCTCATCGACACCACGTCTTCTTGCACTCTCACGCGGTCCCCGACGCTTTGCCCCGCCGGCACCACGTCTTCTCTCGATGTTCTCGACATCTCTCCGCCTCACGGCGGTCTCCTTCCCTCGTCCTCTTTGCGTCCGCGCACCGCTCTTTTTCCAGGTGCTGGTCCCAGCCTAGCCTATGGCCTCCTTGGCTCTTTTGCCGCTATGTTCCTGGTGGCCTGCCCGACCCAGCTACCTTTTCCCCACGCTGGTGCCTTATGTCCTATTCCTTTCTGCTTCTTTCCTCTCTTTGTCACGCACCTCCTATGTTGCTACTATTTCCCTGGCGATCCTTCTCCGTTTCGGGGGGAGGATCGCCTTTATTGTTTTCTTGCGGTCCTTTGCCGCTCCCTATTTCGATAATTCTTCTTCAGTTCGGGGTCCTGGCGACTTCAGGCAGCCTCTAGTTCCCTAGCGCCTGCGCTCACGCCTCCGATTCTTTCAGCATTCTTACCTCCGGTTTTGTCTGTCGTGCACAAATCGGCCATATACAGTCTCTCGAGTGATTGAAAGTCATTTGAGACTCACCAGTCTCGACATATTCCCCCCACTAATTCACAATGTCCTCATCGCGCACCAATCCATAGTTAGTGGGGATTTTGGAGTGATAGACAGACGGAGACTAGAAGGTGGGGTGAGACGGGTGGTTAGCTTGTCAGGGTCCTTTGTGTCTTTTTTCCCATTCCATTTTTCAGGGCTTCCTTTAGCTTCCGCCCCTTAGGGCGGAGGAGGGTATGGGGGTGGGGTCAAAGGTTCTTTTTCGGCCTTTCTTTTCTTCCCACAACTTAGATCAGGTTGCTCATTTCCATCATAACTCTGCCTCTTTACCTTTCCCTCAATCGAGATACGAACTCCCTCTTTAATCAACTCTATATACCCAGCAGGGTAGCCCATAATTCTTTCGACTTCAGTAACATGAAGCAGGCGAGGCTCCCTTGCTTCATGCACTTAGCTACTAGCATGCTGGCTTTATTCACAGGATGACAATTTTTTGTCATAACACAATTGGTCTTCCCTTTATATGCCTTGACATTGTTGATAACAAATTGTAGGCAAGTTTTCGGATGTGACTCGATGTCAGGCATTTGCTCCGGAAGGGGGATATTCGTCCAGTACAGCCGCCGCCTTTGCTGCGGTGCTACCCACTTCGAATCAATGAACACATGCATAGCTCCCTTGAGTGCTTCGGAATCTCAAATTTATCTTCCCATTTCATTGAGAAAACATTCTCGAGCAGGCGCTATTTTGGTTTCGTCTCATTCATTACTCTTAGAACATCCACAAGCAATCCGCTTTTCACATTTTCGATACAACTTTCCCCTCCCCGAGGCTCAGGCTTAGTCAAATCCACATGCATTTCCCCGGGTTGTTTTCTCCGGTTTTTCTCTGGTCCTGCCGATTCCGCATGCATATCACCCCCTTGTCCTTTCTTGCCTCTTTACTTTAGCTAAATTTCCATCTGCAATGCTCAGTTCATCCCTTGGACATTCCTTTTCTAGGCACCTTATCAGCCCCCCCCTTTTTAAGCTCATGCAAGCCAATTACTCGTCCCTTTCTCAGCCTGCCAATCCTTTCCCCAAGTCCATGTATTCTTTCGTGCTCGTCTTGCCAGACTCCTTTCTTAAGCTCATACCAGTTACTTGCTCAAGTTCTTTCTGCGCTGGGCATCTTGCAAGGACCCCTTTTCTCAACTCATGCAAAATTAATTAGAAGTCTTTTTCCATGCGTATTCATTGGTAGATGACACACCTTCCCCCCACTCAAAACGCGATGTCCCCATCGCGCGATTGGTTCTCACTTGGAAGTACGCAGACCTTTGGCCCGCCGACCGCAAGTCAAGGATACAAGCCCATCCGCTTTACAAAAGGAGGAGTGATCAGTTCCTCCCCAGCGAACGACGCCTCATCCTTCTACCCGGTCCGACCTTTCTTCTCTTACGTGGCGAGCACCAATACCAAGGTTCCTCCTCGCGTCTATCAGGCAGGTCCAATCCAAGCCTGCCAGGGCCTCGTCTAGCCGTAAGAGTGTTCCACGCGAATCGTTCCTCCCAAGTGGTGATTTTTTGGATTCCGGCCTCTTCCTTTGAAGAGAGTTGGGGCTCTCAAGAATGGCAAAAATAGACTAGATGACAATGACTCTCTCGCCCGTTTGACTCTCTCGCCCTTTGACGTTTAGGCGCTCAACAGGAGGCGCAGTTTGAACTCTCCGACTAGAGCTCATTGTCGGAGGTGGTTCCGGACGTCCCGCACCGATCCAAGTGGTAGGTGCCTTAGTCCTTTAACCCTCATCCTCTCGAAGAGGAACAGGTCTCGCTGAGACTTTTTCCCTGAATGGGATAGAGGTCTTGGGGTCGCGGTGCATGCACTGGTATCCCCCTCTTGCTGAGGCTAAAGACTAGAAGAAAGGAGAACCATTTCAATGTTTTTTCCAAATCCATTGTAAGTTGTCTAGGGTCCCCTGTTTATGCAGTGCAATTTTCAATACTCAATCCAATTCCAATGCTCATTCTCATTCTCATGCTCAATCTCAGTCTTGTGCTCATTCTCAGTCCAATGCTCAATGCAATATCTCTTCCAAGGCTGAGTCCAATATCCTTTCCAAGCTCAGCTCTTCCCAATGTCTTTTTTCCAAGCTCAGCTCTTTCAATATCATGCATCTCAAGCAACCATGCAAGGGGACCCCAGTGCCACTTCCAAAGAATGACCCTTGTCAGGGGTCGTTCCGAACAACCTGGTTAGGGTCGTTCTTTCCAATTCCAAGTCGAACATCCTGGTTAGGTCATTCTAATCCATTGCAATCGGAGAGCCTTGTTAGGTTCATCCTTGTGCATTTCAATTGGGCAGCCTGGTTAGGGTCATCCTTGTCCAAAAAAAAAAATCCCACGAGAAATGAAAGTTGAAAAAATATTCCATTAAAAAAAATTCCTTCGTATTTATAAATTATCATTCCAACGTTCGTCCAATTCTAAAATTTTCAGTTTTATTTGATAAGATCTCGTCTAAATATGAGTTTTCCCTTCCAACTACATCTATTTGTTCAAGATGGAATGAAAGTGTGGATGAGTTTATGAAATGTTTTAATTAAACTTTCATTCTACTACAAGAAATATCTTCTAATTTAGATTGGATTAACCTATTTATGACTGAAAATCCTTACACAGTCCAATTAAAATATTTCATAAACTCATCCACACTTTCATTCCATCTCTAGCATGAAGTTCAAATAAGAAGGGATACCCCATTCTTGGAAGGAAAGTTTTCAAGTAAGACGGAAAATTTTAAAATTGGAATGACATTTTTAAAGATGGAATGAAAATTTAAAATTTAGAATGTAATTTCACTACAGAATGATTTTTGAATTCTGGGAAATTTTTTGGTTGTCCATTGCAATGTTAGCGCCCGAGGGGGTGGGCCTCGAGAACTCGGATCCTATCTCGTCTCAGGGGTTAGAAGGCGGCCATCTCTTTAGGTTTTTACGCATGTTTCCTCCTCTTCCTTATACCATTTGTAATCCTTATGTCCATTCATACATCCGACTTAGCGTCTAGTACTCGAGTTGAGGGTCGCAACCTCAAGCAGCACTAGCCCGCCCGACCGTTCAACCATTGCAAAGGGTGTGTGTCCTCACTGGTTTTTCTTTCTCTGGTTCTCATGTGTCTTGCTGTCTTGGACTGATGCGGGACTTCTGGGATTAGGCTCCTAGGAAAGAGTGTTATTCACGCCTCTTTACCCATAGGTCCCTTAACCTCTCACAAGGACTCGTGCCACGACTCATTCAATCATGGGTACACAATTCAAAAAGCAAATTTTCGCCATCCATTTTTCTTCCAACCTCCAATAGTTCACATGCCCTTGCCCACCTTCAGAGTCAATCATTCCCAGTCTCTTTCTTACTAGCGAAAAGACTCATATTTCAAAAAGGAGCGAGTAGTCATACAAAGTGGCGCTAGTTAGTATTCTTTACTAGCCTTTCCCAGTCCAAAAGCCGTTACGTCACAGTCCTTCCAAAAATGAAGAGACAAGGTTCGAATGAAAAGGCAACATTACAGACTCGTCTCAACTAGATCCCTCTGTTTTCCCCTTGCCTTTCCCTTAGCCAACCCAACCATCCACAGTTCTATCGTAAGTACACAAAAGACTCTCGTGCCCTTCCCTAAAGAAGCAACCACTCGTATAAAGTAGCACTGATCGCCCAGTCCTTAGTCATTTCGAGCTTAGAAAGTTATCCCCTCTCAATCCATTCAAAAAGGAGCTCACGTGCAAAGTTCAAAATGACAGCTTCAACTGCCCAGGTACCATCCCTTCCCAATTTCTAGCTAAGCCATTATGCCTACCACCCTTTTACTGTCCGGCTGCCCTGCACCGAGCCTCTCCCCTTGCCCAGTCCTCCATTTCTTGCTGCACTTGTTTTTTTATCGCCTGCAGTTGAAGGAGCGTTCCTTCCGAGAAGAAGGTTGTTGGGGATATGTCTTCTCCCTTGCTCAACTTTTCCTTCCCCTTTATTGCCCATTAATATCGCAGGATGGCAGCCCATTGATCGAACTAGTCGCTGAAGGTAGGCCCGAACTCTTCTATCCATTTGTCATTTTCTTCCTCTGGACCCTCCTCTCTTCCCCGTTCTTCCCTGGTGGGCGTTGTCACCTCATCCTCTTCCTCCTCACTGCAGAGGTCTATGACCTCGATGGGCTCCTCCTCCTTCAACCTTTGGCTTTTCCCTGGGTTCCCTTCTCCCTCACTACTGGTGTCGCTTTCAGAGAGGAGGACTATCAGCTCCCCTTCTCTCGGTGGCGACGGTCCCCCGGTCCCTTGCTTTTTGCCCCCTCTGTTCACAACCAGATTGTGATCAAACCCCACATTTCCTGGAGCTTGATTCTCCGCCTGCCTTGATGGCTGTCCCCCAGTAGGCCTGTTGATTGCATTGCTGTCATTGTCGTTTCCAAACTTCAGCTTGCTGTTTTCTCCTTGCCTAGTCTTGTTCATGCATAACAGTTACCGCAACCCCTCATACACACACATTCCCTCCCACCACCATTTGCAGATTTGCAGACCTTCCCAGAACCCTTGTTTGCCCCCATGCAGTTGGCGGTCCCATCATCCCTTAGGCACATTGTTTCCCTCATAGGCTCCTCATGTAAACAGTCACTAAAATTGCCCAACAAAAAAGTTATAGTACATTGTCCCGGTACACGAATACCTCGTGTAGACAGTCCTCCGAATTGCCCCACAAAAACTATAGTACATTGTTCCATGTTCCCAACCCCATTCAAAGTCAGCCCAGGCGGTCTCTCCACGTTCCACAGAATCAAGACATACAAACGAACAATCCCTGTGGTCATGATCACTTCCACAGGGAGGTGGTTCAAAACGATAGCCAGGTGTCTGCCTTTCAAGATGCCAATTCCTGATTTTCCTCATCTTGAGCCTCTTGTAGCCATTATTCCACCGGATCCTTGCTAAAAAATATGACCTGTCTTTGTCCCGGAAATGACCCTCTTATGCTAGTACCATCAAGATCCTCAAGTTCGAACGTATTCAGTCCCACCCGCTTAACAATCCTTAGGGCCCTTTGAACCTCTTTCCCAGCTGCCCAGACCACGTGCTTTCTAGGGCTGAGTTCCTGGCTAGCACCTTTTCCCCCACCTGGAGTGGTTCCTTCCGAATGTTCTTGACCTGGTCCCACCTTGCTTTGTCCCTCATTCGACTATCCATCACACGGTTAACTACTTCGTCCAACGCCTCCTCATTTTTGGTGACCTGCTGGCAACGTGCAGTGATTAACTCTTCTGTAGTTGACTGCGGGTCGTAGTCTAGTCTGTTCCAGGTAGGGACGAGGGCCTCCACCGGAAAGTCAATCTCCCTTCCATACCAAAGTTCCGCTGGAATGCACCCCGTGGTTCTCTTTGGTGTCACGTTCTCGGAAAAGACTGCCTGCCTAAGATACCGCGGCCAATTTCCCAAGTCGTCTGCTGTCAACTTTGCGATTGCGTTCTTCAAGGTCCGGTGGCCCCTACTGGTGCATTTGCCTCAGGATGGTAGGGCTTAGTAATCTTGATTGGTACGCACAATATCTTAAGCCTGTTCAACAACTCCTGGTTAACGAATTATGTCTCATTATCTGCTATAAACCTGCGCACAAAGGGGTGTCTTAGGTAGAAGTCTTCCACCCAATCGGCCATTGCTTTCCCTGTCTTCCTCTTGAGAGCAACGACCTCTACGTAGCCACTGAGGTTGTCTCTTGCATCCAAGATGTGTCTAAACTCATCCGTTGATACGAGCATAACCGCAAGATCGAGGTGAACAAGGTGCCCGGGTCCCAGTACCTGAGTGGGTCTAAGGGGTTCGTAAACTCGTGCGGAGCTCCTCTCTTGACATATCAGACACGCCTGATAGTACGTTGCGGCCATGCCTGCCATTCCTGGCCAGAAATACAGGGGCACGATCTTTGCAAGTGTCCCTTTTGACGACCGGTGACCTCCAGCTAGCCCATCATGCATTGCCTGAATTACGTCCAACTGCCTAGACCTCCCACAAACGACACGCCTAGGCATCATCCCCTCCTCTTTCTTCAACAGGTGACCATTTCTTAAGACATACTTCTCAACTTCCTCCCTTGCCTTCGAGCTGACTTCCGTGGGTTGTTTGTTCCCTACAAGCAGCAGACCGATTTATGTAAAGACGCCCTCAGACATCTGTATGAGGAAGAACTCTTGTTCCTTCTGATCCGTATCCTACTCCTCCCGGGTTTGGTTGACTAGGTACAAGCATTCCTTCAGCGCCCAGGTTTCGACCAACGTCATCACGGCGTCCCTTCCCCCTTCCACGACCATTGCCATCAGTTCCTCTCTGGCCCCTACTTCTGCTCCCCACGAGTCTTTTTCCTCTTTGCGCCTGACTGTGGTGACTGGTCCTTCCCTGAGTTCTGCAACTACTGCAGGCGCGCCCTTTTCCAAGGTCTGAATCAACACCTGACCTGTTGTAAGCGTTGAGTCGGTCATTTCGTTATCCACAACAAGGGTCCCCCCTTCGTATTCTAGGAAGGCGTCAATTGGTTCCGCGTCCTCTACTCCCTCTGGTGTGATACATACCCTGCTCAGCCCATCTGCCCTACTTCGAAGCCCCGCAATTCGCTCGACCTTATAGTCGAATTGCCATATGAAGCCTATCCATCTGCCGACGGTCAGATCTATAGGCTTGTAATCCTTTAAAGCCCCAGCGACGTTCGTGGGGTCGATCCTCATGATAAATCGCCTTCCAAACAGGTATGCCTGGAAGGTCTTAAGGCAATGCAGGATCGCTAAGACCTCCTTCTTGAACTGTGAGTACCGCTGTTCTGCCGAATTCAGGGTCCTACTTTCAAATCTGATTGGTCTTTCCKTGCCCTCCTCGCTTTTCTGTATTAATACCCCTCCTACTGCCATTGGTCCGTCGTCTGTTTCTAAGATGAAGGGCCGTCCTACTTCGTCATTGAAGCAGGGTGCCGCTAAAGTGACCTGATCGGACGACAAGATATCTTTGAGGGTCTGGGCTGCCGCTTCCCTATCCTCAGTCTATTCCATAGTACCCCCTTCCCTGATCATTGCGTGAATAGGCTCAGCTATCTTTGCAAATCCTTTGATGAAGATTCTTCAGAATCCGACCACCCCTAAGAAGGCTCGTACTTCCCTTGTGGTGCGCAGGGGTGTTGGCCATTGGGAAATCTTATCCGTCTTTGCTGGGTCAGGTTTCCTTCCATAGGCCCCACAACGAAACCCTAGTATGGTTACTTCCGGGACGGCCAGGATGCTCTTGGGTCCGCTTGCAGTAATATTGTAAACTATGAATCGTTGGAGCAAGTCCTTAATATCCTGCAAGTGGTCCCAAACAAACTTTCGTACGCCCGGTCGGACCTCCGCCTCGTCCTTGTACCTTGTGCCTTTACGGGATTATCATCTATATAAGGTTCACACTTTTCCGAAAACATATCCCCTGCAACGACGAGGATCCTCCTCTGCGCCTCTGCTACCGCATTTGTGAAGCCCATAGGGGTCACTTGCATCTGCAACTGCCCTACGGGGGTATGCACTGCGGTATACGGTCTATCCCTCGCATCAAGTGGCAACTGGTCGTATCCTGAGTACAGGTCTATCAGGGAGTAAATGCTCCGCCCGGCGTGAGATTCGGCAAGCAAGTCCGCCTGTGGGAGCGAGCCTGCATCCCTAATTGTTACCGCATTGAGCTTCTGCAAGTCTTGTATCCACCTTAGCGTCTTGTTGGGCTTCCGAAAAACGAACCATTTGTTCGCATAAGGAGATGCGGTGGGCTCAGCCACGAACGAATCTATCTTGGCCCTAAGCAGGTCAGTGACTTCCGCTGCTATCCCAAACTCGTAGGCAGACCCTTTATCATTCCAGCATTCATGCTCTACCGTGTGGATCCTAACCGGAGGGCTTTGCGTCCAACCGCCCTTTCTAGTGATCACTGAAAGCGAAAGCTAAATGGAACTCCTGACACGCCTTCCTTATCAACTGAGTTTCCTCCGCTGTTAGATACCCTTCCACTCCTATTTTCATGGTATCTGCTACCTCATCTGGTATGCGATGCCCTTCCGTTGCCTGCCTCTCCCTTATAACCCGTAGAATCTCTTCTTCTTTTTCCATGACCTCTTCCCTTGATGTTTCTACTAGGATCGAGACCGGCTTGGCCTTCTTCCCTACGAGTTTGTACTTTTGCACACTCCCTTCTGGGATCATTTTCCTAAAAAATGAACGGTCGAGATTGGCCTTGCCACCTCCATGGCACGGGGTTGAAGACTGACAACCTTCCCATTGAGGCAGTAACCTTTCTGGATTTCTTCTTCAAATCTTGCAAATGTTGTCGGCTCTACCCCAACTTTATGGTACCTAATAGCTTCGATGAGCTGCAACAAGTCAGGGATTTCGAGTACTACTTCTGTCGTTTCCGTCCGTCCCTCCTTTGGCTTGGGCAGACTGGCCCCAAGTTCAATCTCTGACTCCTTTTCTGCGAGCATGACTCCTAGGACCTCGTCCTCCTGTCTCCTCTTCTTTAGAGGCAGACCCATTTTGATTTATTTTTTTTTGCTAAACGCTTCCTCAATCATAATTTCTACCCTTTCCCTCATGCCTTCCATCCGTGTGAATGCGCCTTTCCGTGCGCTTTCTTCAAACGTCGCCGATCAGGTTGCAAGCTTACCCTTGGGAGGATCCCTTCCAGTTCCGAGGAGTCCGAGGAGTTCTCCGCGACCAGTCACCGGATCCTCTATATCTACCATATACGTGCCATCATGCAGGTGCATGCCAATCATTTCTACATTGGCGCACCATGGTCTCCCAAGAATTATGTCATGGTCCATTTCTTCCATGGCGGTCATCCGTTGGAAAGACCAGATGGATTCCCGAATTCCTGCCCTGATCGCGCATTTGGTGACATACCCAGTGAACGGAATTTCTCTGCCCGCTCCCCTGATACTCCCCGCTACCTCCTTGTTTACTGTACACCCCGTGATTGTTGTGAAATCCCGTCGTATGAGGGTGATTTTCGCGCCGCCATCCACTAATGCATCGGTGTGGTGAGTTCTGACCTGGACTTTAAGTTTTCCTACAGGCAGTGCGTGGAAGCTAAGTTTAGTGCTCGACGGTGCTCTCATGACTTCGCCACCTTCTCAGTCCGGCAGATTCAGACGAATATCGGCAAAGGCTTTTTCCAAGTCTTCCAGGCCCCCTGGAATGCTTTGGAAGTTAGAGACTGTTTGTGGCGCCTCGGCCTCCTCGGGTCCTTGTTCCTGTGGTTCCGGAGCCTCCTCTAAATACTTCTACACGTTTACACGCCAAGAGCTGTCGGAGGCCCTTGAGCAGTCTCGGGCTTGCCTGCAACATGGTCTGGAAGGATACCGACACCATGGTGCCCAGGAGTTTGCTCAGAGTGTCATCTAATTCGGGCAGCGTCAGAATCGGGATCTGGTACCTGAATTTCTTTTTTGCCGCCGTGACTTTATTTACCGGTTCCTCTTCCCTCGTTTTTCCATAAACCTTCTTCTGTTCCCCGGCCTCAGCTTCCTCCTGATCTGCTCTAGCCCCCGTGACTTCTTCCATTACTGTGTCTCGGATGAGTTTCTTTTTCGCGCCAGCCCGTCGGGTAGTAATATTTACCCTATCCTGCCCATTACCTTCCAGAATGAAGTTGACCTGGGGCCCGCACCCCCTTGGTTGGTCCCAGACAAGCTCAGCTACCTGCTCTGCTTCTACGGCAGCTATATCCAAGTTATTCAGGAGGATGACGGCACGCCGCATTCCTCCTGGCGAATTCCAGTTTACGCGCTCTTCCTGAGGTCCGAGAATCTCACCTTTGAGGGACCTACTGCACCTCTGTCTAATGATGTCGTTGTTAAGTCTCGGACAGGTCCTCACGAAATGCCCGACCATTGTACAATATTTGCATTGTTCATTGGCCGGGTCCCTTTTGGGCAAACCTCGATTGGCTTCTGCTGCCGGTATTACGGCTTCTTGGGGCGGGAGGGTGGGTCGGGACACCTGTGCCTGCATTACTTATAGCGCATTTTCGATTTTGTCCATCTTACTGTCAACCCCGTGCACCCTTTCATGCAGGCTCTCTATTCCCTTTTTGACCTTATCCCCCGTTTTCCCGGTTAGGTCTATAACCTCCCCTTCCTTAAGCAGGGCCAGGGTCTCGGTTACCACTGTCTTCTCTGCAAGATCTGTTACCGTACTGAAATCCGCATCCCTTGTGTATTCACATAGTCTATTAGAAACTCCGTAATGTTTGCCCCATCGAACGTGAGTTTCTTCTTTGCATCTGCGAGATACCCCTCGTTCTTGTTTAGTGTCCGGGTGAGGGTGCCGACTATCCTCATGAGACCACCTTCGGAGCTACCCGCTTCTCCAGCAACACTAGTCCCTTCCCCTTTCTTGCTTTCCCTCTGCTTCTCCCTGGTTTTCGGCGTTCCTTCTGGGTCAAACCATCCTAGCACCCTTTCTCTAAGGCTCCAGAGTCCGCCGCACGCCCCTGTTACTTTCGGCGTGGCAAGAAGTCGGCTAGTGTCGCTGTCAATGGCGGGTGGGGTCATAGCGTTTTCCGTCCCTTCCGCCGGGGGGTCGTCCTTGTCGTTCCCCTTCTTGTTAGGCGTTCCCTTGTGATTATTATCCTTTCCTCCATACCTGACCTCGTCCTGACCGGTCCTGCGTTCCTCACGTGACCCTGTTCCCCAGGGGTCCTCCTCATCCCCGACCATCATCTGCTCGATAAGCCTTGCCTTAAATTATGCGGTCTGCTTTTCTATCTCTGCCAGTTTACGACGGGCATCCGAGACTTTCGTCTTTTTAGGGGTTGTTCCTGATGAGTTCCGAGGACTTGTTCTCATAGCGCATGGCTCGGCAAGTCCCTGGGTCCAAACCCCAGCAGCAGCAGTTGCATCCCGGATCTTGATAATATAAATCCAGGAGCGGGGCGGGGCGGGGCAGCGGGGCAGCGTGGGCGCGTGCGGCGGCCTTGGCCTTGGCGCTTGCGCGCACGTGTCGTGATGCGGCTTCCTTTTTTGCCACGTGAAGTTCTCCTGCTGCAGCACTTTTTTTCATTGTTTTTTCCGCTTTTTCCCGCTGTTTTGCCCGAAAACGCCCCAAAAACAGCCGAAAACCCGTTGTTTCCCTGCTGTGCGGTGTGGTGGGTGGGGGCGGGGACCGTTCCCGCTACGATACCAATGTAGCGGACCCACCAGGTGTGGTGCTCCGCTAGTGACAGAGATGGAGATGGAGGAAGAAGGGGGAGCAAGATGGCACAACGCAGCTCCCCACGCAAGACTCCAACGCACGTACTCCAAAATGTGCAAGTGAGGAATGAGACTGAAAACAGACAATGGCTGGGGTATACCCCAACGGACTGACGGGACTGGACTGGCCTGGCTGGTACCGACAGAGGTACCGGCCTGGACTGGCCTACCCCGAATATAACACAGGCCTGTGAGAACAGGCCAAGGGGCTGGTCTCATAGGCCAACCCGAGGTCCGCTACAATCCTTGAATCCTAGTAGTAGTAGTCCAACACCGTAACCTATAGGGCTATGCCCCAGCTTGGAACAGCCAGGTGCAAATTTCAATATGATGTGGTGCCGCACGCCGCCCACGCCCAGAAAAAAAACAGCCTGAGCCCTCTTTTTCTACCAGCGACCGGCGCGCCAACACCAGGCACCCGCGCCAGCCTACTTAGACCCCACCGTGGCCGCCCCGTGCACTTACCGCCGTGCCAGTCCTACCGTCGATCGCGCGTGCCAACCGAAAAATGAGCTTTCATCCCCTAAACAAAACCGTAGCACGGTTCAGGTCGGTCGACTAGGCCGACCGCTCCCTCAATTTGAAAAATCACACGCGCGCCTTAAAACTGCGCACCCACATACACTCTAACTTAGTCAGGACGGGTCCCGGACGTGGCCGTACCTCGCCCAACTCATGCCGACCAAACCCATTTTTCTGTCATTTGCAAAAACCAAGGCGGATACCCTTGTAAGGGTATTCGCGCCGATAACGGTGCACCAGGTTCAGCCTATATAAGCTAGAGGTGCAGGCCGCCACCCTTATTGAGCATGAGAGGAGCCCATGCTACTAGAATGAGTCCATGAGAGAGTCCTAGTGAAGTAGAGCAAGGAAGTGAGAGTCGGAGCTAGCCTGGAGCCTGACTATGGTGATAGGGCTGAGGAAGAAGGCCTAGAGGCTAGAAGGAGGCAAGGAGAGTAGTCCACCATAGCCCTTAGGTTGAGAGGTAGAAGGAGAGGCTAGAAGAGGTCCCCTTAGCCCTCCTTGAGGGAAGGACTCCATAGCCCTAGTGGTAGGAGCTTGCCATAGCCTGAAAGGAGGAGGGGAGAGCTTGGGAGGAAAGAGAACCATACTCTAGGAGCTAGAACCAAACCTGGGACTTCATTGCTTAGAGACCAGCAAAAGGTGAGTGAAGGAGGAGGAAGTCTTCTTCTTCTTCTACTTCTTCTTCTACTTCTTCTTCTTCTTCTTCTTCTCCTTCTTCTTCCTCTTCTTCTTTTTCCTCTTCTTCTTCTTTTTCCTCTTCTCCTTCTTCTCCTTCTTCTCCCCCTCCTTTTTCATCTTCTTCTCCTTCCTCTAGCTTAGACCACCTCTCAAAAACTGTAATTTTGGCTGATTTTGATGCTCGTAAGTGTTGTGATTCATTCCGAGATACTTCCGTGAACTTTCCCCTTGATAGATTGCTTCCAATCTCATCTTTTGGCTGTCTTTGATACATGTATGCGTTCCGATTCACTCCTGGATACTTCCATGAACTTTCCTCTTGCTAGATTGCTTCCAAACTCATCTTTTGGCTGTCCTTGATGAATGTATGTGATGCGATTCATTCCGGGATACTTCCGTGAAAATTCCCCTTGATAGATTGCTTCCAATCTCATCTTTTGACTGTCCTTGATGCATGTATGTGTTGCGATACATTTCGGGATACTTCCGTGAACTTTCCCCTTGCTAGATTGCTTCCAAACTCATCTTTGGTCGTCCTTGATACATGTATGTGTTGCGATTCATTCCGGGATACTTCTGTGAACTTTCTCCTTGCTAGATTGCTTCCAATTTCATCTTTTGGCTGTCCTTGATGCATGTAGGTGTTTCGATTCATTCCGGGATACTTCCATGAACTTTCCCCTTGCTAGATTGTTTTCAAACTCATCTTTTGGTTGTCCTTGATCTATGTATGTGTTGCGATTCATTCCGGGATACTTCCGTGAACTTTCCCCTTGATAGATTGCTTCCAAACTCATCTTTTGGTTGTCCTTGATCCATGT
>BFEA01000512.1:76999-86999 GCA_003427395.1 Chara braunii | reverse complement strand
ACCGAGAATGTTGTGACACGCGCTTCGAGATTGTGTCGTCACTCCAGATGTTTCTCTCGTTTCGTCAATTTGTCGTCTTTCTCACGAATTTTGATATAAGATTTTTGGAGTATGTTGTCGAACACTAAAACATGGATTCTCACGAATTGTCTCTCTTCTGGATTGTACATGGACTTTTTTCTTGCCGGTTTATTTTTTATTGCGCTAGGTTTGTTTATTCGTTTTTCCGCGTAAGTCACGTCGTGCAGTTCGCTCGGCGTTCGGATTTGTATCCGTAAATTGTCCTCTACATTCGTCAATCTTTTCCCATTGTTCATTACTCTTCCTCTCACCAACATGCACACGACCGTTCGTGGTGCATCCTGTGCCGTGACACGTTCGAGAACGCTCGTCGTCTTCAAGCGAAGCGCCATTTCATGTTCGACAAGCGACGCACAACAGGAAGATAATTATACGGTTTTTTTTATATCTCTTTTGTGCGTTTTATAAATGGGTCACACTGCGAAATCCGAAAAAGACAACACCATTCGCAGGATCTGCACATGGAGAGACAGAGAGATAAATACATGCTCTCTCGCTGCACCCCCTCTCCTTATCGACGTCTCTATCGATCTTAGTCTCCCTTTCATGTCTATGCGGGTCTTCTGCTTTTCTCCAATCTTTGAAGACACAGACAGTCGCTTAACCGATCTTAGGTTGGTCCCCCTTGAGTGCAATCAAAGATCTGTAATCCGAAGACTGCTAGGACAGGTTCGAAGACACAGTTCGTCGTGTAATCGATTCCAGGTTGTTCCCCCTTGAGTGCAATCACAGATCAGCAATCGGATTACTGATCTGTGATTGCACTCAAGGGGGAACGTGAATTCAAATCTTTAAACCCTATCAAACCTCGCATCAGCCAATCGCCGCGAGGAACCCTTGCGCTGGTGTGGACACAGGAGAGGACACGGAGCGATCAGATGCTCAAAGGGTATTGTCGACGACGACAAGTCTGATCAACCAGGACGACGACAACCCACCCTGTCCATACCATCCTCTGGTGGCGCAACAGCTAACGTATCCGAGCCACCCTTGTTAATTTCGGTTGCATCCGAGCCATAACCCACTAAAACTAACGAGGCGAACACAAACTGAGGCACCTCGACGAAGTTCGGATTAATCCGAACCACACCGATGGCAAGTTCGGATTTATCACATGCTCGAAGGGTATTTACGACGTAGCACGTTCTGATAAACTTGAACGACGAAATCACACGCTGTCAACAGACCGTGTCGTCCATCCGCCGGTCCCCATCTCGGATTAATCCGAGCCACATTAGCGAAGTTCGGGTTGAACCGAACCACACCTCTGACAAGATAGGGTCCACCCTATGCTCACAGGTCATTGACGAAAACACGCCCTGCCGATGGCGTCCTCTTGTCGCCGGCCGTTTCTGGACCGCACTGTGCGAATTCGGATGCATCCGAGTCACAACCGGCACCAAATCAGAAGGACGAGAAAACTCAAGTCCGGATTAATCCGGCCCACACAGACGTAGTCCACACCACTTTGGAGCTCGAGTGCATCCTAAGCACACCGATGAACTTTACAATCCGCTTGTCGACTTCGGATGATTTCGTATCTCAATGGGGTGCACATCTTCGTCTGCTCTACCAGCTTTCTAGGGCCTTCTCACACGGTCTTGCTTCTCCCGATGCAGGTACCTTTTACTGCCGACGATACCCGACGTCGATCTTTCGACTGTGCCTTGTACGGATGTATCCGAACTACCCCGCTGTCTTCGTTTTCGACCATTCGTTCTACGAAGGGCAGTGTGATGACGAGGGTTAACGATGCCCCGGATTCATCCGAAGCGTGCAGTTGCCCTCCTTTTCGAGCAGGCGTGCGGACCACTGACGTCTAACTGTCACTGAACTTCGTATTTTTCCGTCCTTGGTAGATCGAGAACTGAATAGGTGTTGCGGGTCGACGTTGATGTTATGACGTGCCTAGGGAATGGCTTCCTTCACGCGGATCGAGAACTGAGTAGGTGCATGTGCGCTAATATCCTCCGCGTGTTCTAGGGAATGGCTTCCTACGGAGAAACCCGCTCCGCTTGTGGTTCCGCCCCGAATGGGGAGGAACGTCGAGGGACGACGTCGTCACCGGCAAGAGAAACGAGACGAGAAGCTAACGCTCGGGTGGAAGAAAGACGAGCTCAAAACTTGTGGTGCGACTACAACAAACGTGTCTGTTGTTTGGATTGGGCGAGCCAGAACCAACTAAAACTCACGAGGACGACGTCACCCCCTGTAATGACGCACAGATTATAACGTCACACTCCGACGATCGCAGGGAGGTCCGGTGTGTGGTGAGGTGACAATAAACCAAAGCGCCTCGGCGAAGTTCAGATTAATCCGAACCACACCGATGGCATGTTGGGATTTGCCACATGCGTAGAGGGTATTGACGACGTCGCACGGTCCGATAAACTTAAATGACGAAAGCACACGGTGTCGGCACAGCCTCTCATGGTCGCACGTATCAGGGCAGCCCCTGTCGAAATCG
The DNA here is from genome assembly GCA_003427395.1 of Chara braunii. Classification (NCBI taxonomy): domain Eukaryota; kingdom Viridiplantae; phylum Streptophyta; class Charophyceae; order Charales; family Characeae; genus Chara; species Chara braunii. The sequence continues at coordinate 84,451 of BFEA01000512.1, read as the reverse complement.
GATAAATCCGAGCCACACCCGTCTTAAACACTCCAAGACGAGGACACATCGTGCGAAGTCCGGGTGGACCCAAGGACAGCAGGGGAATAACGAAAGCTTGGATGGCTGGATGGGCGTCAACAGACGGTGGGGTCCATCCGCCGGTCCCCGTCTCGAATGAACCCAATGCTCGCAGGTCGTTGACGAAAACACGCCCTGTCGATGGCGCCCTCTTGTGGACGGCCGTCTCTGGACCACGCTGTTTGAAATCAGATGCATCCGAGTCACAACCGTTACCGACTCAAAAGGACGAGAAAACTCGAGTTCGGATTAGTCTGGGCCACACGGACGTGGTCCACACCACTTTGGAGCTCGGATGCATCCGAACTACACCGGTGATCTTTACGATCCGCTTGTCGACTTCGGATGAAACCGTATCACCATGGGGTGCACATCTTCGTCTGCTCTATCTTAATTCTAGGGCCTTCTAGCGCGCTCTTGCTTTTACCGGTGCAGGTGCCTATTATTGGCACCCATATGCGACGTCGGTCTTTCGACTGCGCCTACTTCGGATGTATCTGAACTATCCCGCGGTCTTCGTTTTCGACCATTCGTTCTCTGAAGGACAATCTTCGTTTTCGACTATCCTGCTGTATCCGAACCATGGGGTGCACATCTTCGTTTTCGACCATTCGTCGAAGGACAATGTGACGACGAGGGTTCACGATGCCTCGGATTCATCCGAAGCGTGCAGTTGCCCTCCTTTTCGAGCAGGTGTGTGGACCACTGTCGTCTAACTATGACCGAACTTCGTTTTTTTGGGTCCCCCTAGATCGATAATTGAATACGTGTTGTGGGTCGAGGTTGATGTTGGGACGTGCTGAGTGTTCTGATTGCATGTGCGTTCATTTTGTCCGCGTGTTTCAGGGAATGGCTACACACGGACGAAGGCGCTCCGCTAGTGGTTCCGCCCCGCATGGAGAGGAGCGTCGAGGGACAACGTCGTCAGCGGCAAGGGAAACGAGTCGGGGAGGTGACGGTGGGGAGGAAGAATGACGGGCTTAAAACTTGTGGTGCGACTACAGCGAATGTGTCTGGTATTTGGACTGGGCGAGCCACGACGGCTCCGACTCGTTGAAACCACAGTGCGGGCCGGTCTTGTTCGTCGCCGTTCACGCCGATAGGACGCGTCTCGCAGGGTCCATGGTCGAGCGGGTCGACGAACGCGACTACAATTTTAGGTTTACGTTGCGGAAGCTTTACAAAAGTGATGGTTGCGTCGACGACATCGCAAAAGGATGCAAGGTTGTCGGGAAGAAGTTTGGCGGGTACGGCCGGGGTGCGATGTCTTTGCCCTCCTTTGTCCCGCTAGCTCCGGGACACGACGAGGTCGTTCACGTGACAAACTTCCTCGAGGTTTGGGCGGGATCAGGTACCTCTATCAGTGTCGTGGACGTCCGACCTGGGACATCGATCAGTGGTCCTGTTGGGTTCACGGGAGGAGAGTGCTCTGAAAGGAGGATGGGAGGTCAGGGTGGCCTGCCAGCTACGCCTCCTGATCAAGAGGTGGGCATGTCAGACGACTCGGAGGACGACCATCCGTGTGCTCCTTTGAAACCAGGCTTGCAGGGATCTCGCGGCCAAGGTTTGCTTGGGGAGTCGACGGCACGTGGAGGCGGCGTTGGCGAACTGTTGCAACAGGGCTCAGAATCGACGACTCCTCGTCATCTGGTCGAAAGTATCGGTGCGTTCGTTGTGGCATGCAGGTGGCCGAGGTTTCGCCGGGCGATTGCGCAGGTCGTTCGAGAGGTGCTTGGGTCAGATGAGACGACTCGCCAAACCCGACCTGCGCCTGCTCAACTGCAGATGGAGTTGGGCCCAGAACGAGAAGCAAGTGGGAACGTCGCCGGGGAGGAGGAGGTATTCGAGCAGGAGCTGTTCCGTGAGAGATCGCCTGAAATGACTCAGTCGGGAGGCAAGCGCAACTTGCCAGATGTGGAAGAGCGAGAGGGAGTAGGTGCTCCGAAAAGGCAGAGAAAGGAAGGAGGGAGTGCTCGGACGCCAACGACACGAGAGGGCGGTTCCGTTGAGAAGAGAAAAAGGGTTGGAGGTGGGGATAAAACGCCAAAAGACTTGTCGACACGGCGAAGAACCGGTGAGTCTTCCGGAAAACGGTCGAAATCGTCGAGGGAGAAAAAAACAGATGAGGGCGACAGCGGGGAGGGGGATGAAGACCTGGAGATTAACCACAACGCCTTTAACCTCGACAATGCGTTCTTTCTCGAGATGAAGACGGGGGTGCAGAGGGACGTCGTGTTGCACATCCATCCCGAAAGAATATTGGTTATTCCAGACTGGGAAGACGAGTACAACCACCGATCCTTGGACGAGTTCCTCGTTGATACCATCGCGTCGGCTATGATCGACTACTACGAACGTAAAGACATGAGATACGCGAAGCCCATTTTCGTTCTCGCTCCAGTCGTCGCGCCTCAAGAGAGGGGCGAGCCTCCTGTGCGCATGCTGCCTGGTGACTTCGACCGCTCACACCCCGAGAAATACAGGTATTATCCTGTGTGTGGGCAGCATAACGCGAGGGCGGCGATGAAGGTGAAAGACCATTCCGTGTTTAACTACTACAACTTCTGTAAATGGTCGTTCAGACCGATGTACTTCCCTGAAGACGAGTTCGACGGCTACGCCCATGTCAGCTGTGAAGACAACATGCAAGACAAGAAAAATCCACCGCGCTTGCAGGTTTTGTCTATGCGGGACATTCGCAACATCTGGAAAATAAAGGGCAAACCGTGTGTAGTGCTCGGCAATGCATCGAAGAAAAAGGAGGAGGTGCGAAAGTGGGTGCAGTTCATGGCGTTGGCAATGAAGAAAACACCGTACACACCTTTGTGGAACGTGTCAACGGAAGAAAAGAAAAAAAAGGAATGGGCTGAGAAACTTCGATACTACCTCCCGCTGGCCATGGAAGATGACTCCGTCTTTGCTTTGGGGGAGAAGTTCTATGATGAGTGGTCGAAAGGGAAACTCCTTGCTTCTGACGGCCGGCGCTGGACTGAAAAGACGCCCACCCATGAGGAGGTGGCCAAGCCAGGACTCTCCACTGTGACTGACAGCCAGGGGCTGAAGAAACGTGTCTGGTACGTGAAGGTGGACGACCCGTCGTTGAAAAAGGGCAAAGGGAAGCCAAAGAAAGGCGCGGAGGAGAAAACTTACTACGTCCAAGTTCCTGAGCCGGATGTCCACTGATGGAAGGAATTGGTGGACTTGACGGACCGCGAGAAGAAAAGGTTGTTGAACGGCATCTTGAACTTTAACGTCGTGTGGGCTCAAATGAGTAGCAAGAAGTTGGCCGAGCAGGGGAAGTTCATTGTGAAGGAAATGGTCGACATAATAAAAATCGACCGGACTATGCTAAGGCTGTGGCACTACGTGGAGTTTGAGTACAAGGAAATGGATTAGCGGGAATGGAATGTCAACTCCACGTTCTTCAGGTCCAAGCGGCAATTGTTGAAAGAGTTCAAGGACAAAGGTCTCGACGACAAGCTTTGGAACGAGAGCAGGAAATTTTTCACGGACACCGCGTACGTCAGCAAGTGCCCTCAGTTTCTCGGGTGTCAACACGACAACAACATCAAGAGGACGGTGACCCTTTCGGGGATCACGTGTCGTCCTTTCGGGGATCACTTGAGATCGCGCCAAAGGCAAAAAAAACCCTCGAGGCGTTGATGAATGTATCAACATTTTGTGGACGAAGACAAGCGCCTTGACGACGCTGGCCCAGTTTTTCATCGACCCATTGAGTGCCATAGATCATAAGGAGGCGCTGGGAAAACTGGGGCATCAGCTACGCTCCCACACTTGCGTGCTCGACTTGTGTGGAACTATGGACTGTGCGCAATGGGACTCTGGGGCATTCGCGTCTCTGAGCGAGTTGCTGGGCTTCGTTTGTCAGGACTACTAGACATTGGTGGTATTCGTTCCCTGCCTGTGGAACCTCTCCTTCATGACATCTTTGTCTACGCTTGGGGCTACCCGATGCTACACGGGGAAGTGGGTACGGAAGACGGCATTGAAAAAGACGCATCAGTTCGAAAACAGCGTCGAGGAGGAGACGGATGTGATGCACATCCTTTTCAAAGGCGAGGATCCGCGGCAACTGACTCACCTGGTGTACGAGGGAGCTGTTGCCGAAGATGATGCCACCGCTCTCCGGAGGAAACAGAAGGTGACACCCACGGATGTGGAGGAGGAGTCTTTCAAGTCCTTGACTTTCGCGGACATCGGGAACCTCATCCAGAGGGGCGGCTGTGTACATTGACGGCGAGCGGAATCCTAATCAGTTATGCAATCAGCTTCTTTTCTTCTGTGGTGTGGCGGATGCCGTGCTGTTCTTGGGCAAGCCGCACGTGCAGGTGGTGTGGAGTCTGCTTCAGCAGGGAAGGCACGACTTGGTCGTGGATGGGGACACAACGCAGCTTGAATACACCGTACAGTATGTCAACCATGAAGTGTCGTCCGGGGCTTATGCATGCGATTTCCACCATATCGTGGTCGAGCCCGTTTATGACCCGAACAAGGACATATTCTTCAAGTTGACTCTGAAGAAAAGGCGCCAGGTCTACTCCTTCCTTTGCGGCGAACAACCAAGGTTGAGATTTGACCATCAGTACGTGGTGCGGAAGGAAGTCGCCATTGCAGTCCTCCAGGGCTACCACGGAGCGAGTCCCGCCGGCGCAGTGAGCTTCACTAAGAGGCTGGAGTATGTATTTTTTAACGAGGGTGTGGTCGATCCGGCCGATATCACTTTGGATAACTACAGGCTGGCATTCGGTGAGGACGACGACTTCAATATCGAGACTGAGCAGGAGGAGAGCGTTTAGGATGACCTCTTCGATTTGGACGGGCAATTGACCATCTTCAACGCCCAAGTTTCTGAGTCGCCGTCAGTATGCAAACCGGGGACACCTCTCGCTACACCCACCTCAAGCGGTCCCACGCCCGTGTCCTCCTCAGTGCCTGTCAAGACGGGTGGGTTGTCCCGTCTGAGGAGTTCGCCGGGGGAGCCTATTCATCTCACACCGCAGCCCGAACGTCTTCAACCTGGCCAGCCAGTTCCTCCGGACCATCCACATCTCTTGGCTCTTGCAATTCCCTACCACATGGGTGACAAACACACCTCCACAATCGAAGATTGGGGCCATGATATCGTGTGGCACCGAGGCCATTTCCAGCCAGTCCTTCTCGACGGCGACTGGGCAGTGGTTGTGAGGGACTTGAGTGGAGGGTGGATATATGACGATCGTTGGGACCTCGAGATATTCAAATCTCACGCCTACGATGCAATATTGGAGAGCTTAAGTGAGGTGAATCGTCGAAGTAAGGACGACCCTGCTGTGCGCGCATACGGGGAAACGCTGTTCGATTTATTGAAGTCAAATAAATGGCTGGAAGTATCCTCTGCGTTCTACGACCTTCCGCCAAGCCCGTCAATTAAGCAAGTGAGTTGGGAGTTGTCTGCGGTCACCCCGCCGGCAGGAGTTGTGAAGCGCAAGTCTCACGGAAAGGACGACGAAGGGGATGGTCAAGTCGGCGGGCAACGCGGAACCGGAGGGGGAAGTGAACAGCGTTCGACGAAACAACGGTCTCCGGGGCACGAGGGCGGCGGAGAGGGGAAAAAGGGCAGCCGGGAGAAGAAAAAGCCTCGCAGCGGAGAGAAGACAAAGCATCACACAGGAGACGGGCAGGGGGCCGATGTCGAACGCGACGAGGACGGTGGGGTTCTGGCGGTAACAGGCAGCACCTCAATGGAGACGGAGAACGACTTCAGGCCTGGGTGGATTACGCGTTCTGGTGAGCAGGACCCTGTGATTAGCTCCACCAGCGCAACACAGTTTACCGATGCGGTTGGCGGGGCAGTTGTTGCAAAGAATGGAACTTGCTTCGCTCAGCTCCAAAAACGGTTGGCGGATTGTCTCGGATCAATCCGAACCTCGGAGACGACATCGTCATCCGGAACTCAGTGCCTTCCGGGAAGCGAGACGACAACATACCACGGGTCCGGCAGCGACAAGCTCGAACCATGTTCAGTTTCGCCTCAAAAGGAAGTTCGGATTAATCCGAACCGGGAAGCCAGTACCGTTGAGAGAGCACAAAGGTCTACGGAACTCGAACGGGTGGTCCAGGTTTTCGAAAACCCTGGCGGCAAAATTCGGACTCATTCGAACCAGGAGGACGTGTCTGCCATGACAGGCGATCGGTGTCAGGACGCCGTGATGCTGTGCATGGAAGTCCACAAGGAGCTGCAGGCAGACTGTTCAACTGAGGGTGAGTTAGCGACCAGTTTCAATGTTTAGCCCCGCACACTCGGAGCCGAATGCCTGGTGACGGTACACACTAAGTTAGCAGTCTTAAGCGACTCTCCGGTGAAAGCAGACACGTCGGCGCCATTGGAAACTGCGGGGGATCGGATGAATCCGAACCAGGGCCCTGTGAGCATGTCCCTCCTCGATGCAGCTTTGGAGACGACCGTAATTCGGACTCATCCGAGACACACGGACGAAGGAGTTCAACAGGCAGGCGTTAAGGGTTGTCGACTTCTGACGACTTTGGACAAGGACGATTCCGCCGACGACCGGATTGATCCGACACTCAGCAACGTCGGGATGGAGCAACCAGTTCAGCCGGAATACGACGACCCCTTGTACTCCGGCCTTCACGACGAGGCGATGGGAGAGGATGTTCTGAAGAAGGCCTCTGACGCTGTTGGAGATAAATTTCTCTATTTGAGTGACGACGACAAAGACACAGCGCACGAGGACAAAAAGTTAAAAGGCGGAGAGGTGTTGTTGGACATCCATGGGACCTTGAGCACAACACAAGACGACACAGTGGCGATGGAGAAAACCCAACCTGTCGATGTTGTGGACGTCGACGCTCTTTGTCCGGGGACGGACAGCGTGGAGGATTTCCGTCATCGGGATGGGGATGAATTTATCCCGTCTCCGGTCATTGACGCCGACATCTCGAATCTGTCAAGTTTCCCTGTGGGTTTGGAGCACGTCGTCGCCGAGTCGATGCGCACAGGGGCGCCAATCGTGCTGGGACTGTCGTCGGTGGGCTCTGGTGACGTGGGAGCTAAGCCTGGTAAGCACAGACTTTCTCTGCTTGCTTCCCGCTCGTCAGCCCGTTCGTGAAGTGTTGTTTGCTTCGTCGATTTCAGGGAGGTGTATAGGCGACCGCCAACTGGATTGTGACGATGTGCCTCGTGAGGTGCTGTTTGCTTGGTTAACAGCCATTTTGTCAAAACGGACATATTATATTTTTTGAACGAAATCAAAACTGACTTTTTTTGCCAAAATCCGATCGGAATTTTTTGCTCATGGGGGTCCGGCGTTCCCAAAACGCCAGACCCCCCTGGTCTATGGTTGAGACCAGTTACACACACAAAAAAAAAAA
>BFEA01000512.1:47908-55106 GCA_003427395.1 Chara braunii | reverse complement strand
TATATATATATATATATATATATACAGGGTTACCTGACGGAACGTTCGGGGGCCCCCGGGCTGGCCCCCGAACGTTCGGGCGTTCGGGCTCCCGTTCGGGGGCCGAACACCTCCAGATTCGGCCCCCGCCAAAAACGTTTTCGGGGCCTAAAAATAAGTGTTTTTTTCTGAATGTTTTTTTGTGAGTTCTCTATGATGTAACCTACACACCTATAAATTTTGCATCCATTCTGCTAAGCCAAAAAAACATTAAAAATCGTCAAAGATGGGGGTGTCAAAACGTGCTAGCCCACTCACTATTTTGTTTTTTTTCACTTTTAACTTTTTGTTTTCACTTTATTTCGGGGCCTAACAAATTTGATTATTTTTTGAGAATTGTTTGATGAGTTATTTATTATGTGAAATACATATCTGTAAATTTTCAGGGCATTTGTCAATGCCAAAAAATAATAAAAAATCGGCAAAGATGGCGTTGTCGAAAAGGTGCTGGCACATTAACTCATTTTATTTATCGTTTTATTCTTTCTTATTTTTATCATAGTGTTTATTTTCTGTATTTGATATTTAATTCAAATTTGGTAAAGAATTTGGATGTAGTGCCCAGGCAAATGTTGTTTAGTTTATTTTTCTCCAAAACATAGTTTTGTTTCGGAATTTTTTGAAAACTTCGTCTTTTTTTTTTTGGTCTGCGCTCAGCCCGAACGGCTGAACGCCTTCCGAAGGGGTCCGGTACGTTCCGGCGTTCGGGTTCGGGCGTTCGGCCTGTCCCGAACGCCGGCAACCCTGTATATATATGTATATATATATGTCGGACACTTTTTTTTAACCTTTTACAGAATCAATCAATCAATTTAATTCCCGACCAAACCTTTTTTTTTTTTGTTCTTGTGTTTCGGGGGTGACCCTTGCCATGCATCAACCCCCTACCCGCCCCACCCCCGGAAGGCTTCCTTTGCCCCCCGAACAGCCGTACAACTGCCGAGGGGCCCGTTCGTACGGCCATTCAAATGAATGAACGGCCAGTATTCGTACGGTCATGAACACAATCCCAAGGGCATTAGTTTCGCTCTCTCACAATACATTGGTCAGCTCTGGTGGAGTAGCGGGTAGATGAGGTGGTGACCAGTCCTGACGAGTCAGTTGTAACTTTTTGGGTTGCACGTTGGATCAGTGCCGTCACCCTGAACGTGAAAGGCACCGGTCACCTGAACGTGACCGACCGTTCATTTGGTGTTTTTTTTGTGAACGGGCAGACCATGAAAGAGTGGTGTTTTTTTTTTTTTTTTAGGTCTTACCCAGCAAAGGTCGCCTCAAGCCCCACAGAGTGATCACATTGGAAAAAAAAAAAAATAAATGAAATAACCTACAAAATAACAAACGAAAATGCTTATTCTGGCTGGTTGATTTTTTTTTTGTTTTTAATTAAAATAAATATTATTCGTAAAAACAACAATAATAATAAATTATGGGGGTTATTCTTCGATGACCCCCAACCTCCTATTAAAAAAAAACAACCCCCCCCAGCCAAAAAAAAAAAAAAAAACATGATCCCGCTCTCCGTGAACTCCATGAATTCCCATGTCGTGAACTCCGTGAGCTCCATGACCGGTTTCCGTTCACAAACCCCATGAATGGTGAACAGGGGTACAGCACAACGTTGGATTGCTTCGACGGACAGTAGGATCCAGGCGAATCTGCGTAATAGTTGAGTGAACGGGGTGACAATGCCTGGGGTTTAGCGCTGGGTACATGGCTATCGAGATCACTAGTGCTCAAGTGCGGTGAGGTGTGCTAATGGTTGGTTGGATGCACTCGAGGCATAACACCTCACCTTTTCGCTTCTTTGGAGTCAAGTTGCATGGTGAGATGTCAGTTTTCCTTCTCAATCGAGCGAGTGTATATTTTCGTCTCCCCTCCCTTTGTCTCTCTCGTTCTTCCTTTGTGGATGTATGAATGATGAAGGGTTGTTATACTGTTTGCACGTGTTTTGCTCACGATGGTTGCATGTGCATAAGTGTGTCCTTGACCTCCGCGGCTCCGCCTACTGTTTCGCCCTTCCATTCTCAAGCTCTCGCTTGGCGAGTATCGCTGAAAAGTAAGAGCCAATAAAGGTTGCTCAACGAAGTGTAAGCCTCACTTTCTCTCTCTCTTTTGAGGAGCAAGGTGATGTGTCGATGATGAATGGATGGATGCGACTCTCTTTTATTTTCTTCTAATTATGAATTTTTGTTGGAGATGTTCCTTGCGCTCTCAGTCGACTAAGCCAGCTCGTCTCCTGGTGCAATGTCCCACTTGCAACAAGAATGTAACGAGGAGATCCACCATGTCTCTGCTGATTGCGAATGCGAAGCAGTGGGAGCACTTCAATCGGCTAATGATCTTGCATCTTTTCCCGTCTTATCTTCAGTCTTTTGCAGTGAAACCGTATGAGCGCGCCTCAGCGCGCGCTTAAAGAACCCCCGCCGCGCTCAAAGTGCTTTTGGGCACGCACGAGCGTCAAAAAATCAGCGCACACGCGCCATGGGGTTGCGCATGGCCAGGGGACGCCCTGCGGCCCTTTCCACGCAAAAAAAAAAAAAATTGTGTGCAGGGTGGATTTTTGGGGGATGGGGACCGTGGGGGGTGCAGCCAAGGCAGGGTTAGGGGTACTGTGGGGTTGGGGGTAGGGTGGGGTTTGGGGATGGAGTTTTCTCTTGCGCACCCGCACCCATTCCTCATTGAATTCAGTCATTTTTCTGGAGGGGCCCCAGCAGAGAATCTGCAGGGCTCTCATGTCTCACCAGAGACATTCGTCGAATTTCGGGCAAGAGTGGAGCAGGCCGGCAATATATCTTCTGAATCGGAAGTCAGGTCTGTGTTCCAGCAGTTATGGGCTACAACTTCTTACTACTGTAGCTCTCTTTTTCTTTTGTTTTCCTTTTCCTACGAGCAGTGGCCCTAAGGGCCTAGCTCCACTCGTCAGCACTTGCACAAAAGAGAAAACATATGGCAGCGTATGATTCCATGTTCTAGCAGAAGATTCAGTTTTGCACTTTTTTTTTTTTTCTTTCTTTTGTTTTCCTTTTCCTACGAGCAGTGGCCCTAAGGGCCTAGCTTCACTCGTCAGCACTTGCACAAAAGACAAAACATATGGCAGCGTATGATTCCATGTTCTAGCAGAAGATTCATTCGAGTTTTGCACATTTGGTGAGTAGTGGAGGGAAGCCCTGAAAATCACGTGGTGAGTTGGCCTGCTACTGCCCAGATAATCACGTGCTCAGTGGTCCCAGAACTGCTGAAACATGGACCTTAATGTGAATCCACACCATATATAGGTGGCATGCTGTTGCTGTGCGATGTGCTTGAATGCTGGCAATGTTGCGGCAAGTAGCCCCTTGCATATTATTTGCAGGGGCCTCATAGATTACGTGCAAGGGTTTCTATGAAAAATGTCAAAGAGGATTTTTTTTTTCTTTTTTTTAATTAAAACAAAAAACTAACGGTTGTTTCTCAGGTCCCCCGAACCCCCAGATCCCCTCCCCCCCCCCCCCTCCCCCGCCTGGGACCCCGAAAACCCCCCTCCGCCCTTCCCCTCCCACATTTGGGACCCGTCCACGATCGCGCTCATCACGCTCAAGGCGCGCTTGAGCGCGGTTTTGAGCGGTGCTAAAAAACCGCTGAAAAGGGCCCGCGCTGATTGAGCGTGCGGTTTCACAGGTCTTTTGAATGATAACCCTCTCTCAGGCTCGCTGTTTGATCGAAGGGTTTTGGAATGGGCACCCCTTAAAGCTTTTCAACTCGTGAAAATCTTTGCTCTTCTTGTCGTTTCAAAGGGAATGCCCATCCCATGAAACGGTCCGAGTATTTTTGTTGTCGTCGTTCGGAACTTTTCTTTGTTTTCATCTTCGCTCCTTTTTTTTGAAGAACCCGTGATTGCCTGTTCGGAAACTTCTTCCTGAACTTATCCATGTGGGTAATCCCCATTCGTACAGGAGCATCAGGCATGAACGTATTGTCTGATTTCCTCTGCGAAGGGGATTAATAGGCTTGTCTTGTGAGCGGTGGATACATGTGTATTGACCTTGTGGACATTGGACTGAGCCAGCAGACCCATCGGGGCGGCGACTTCTTGAACACCCACACCCACAAACTTTCTCGTATAACGAGGATAGGACATGAGTCTGCGAGTGGGACGTACGAGAAGCCGTAGCCAAGATCAGCAGCCCTTATCATTTTCCCTCCAAAACATGTTGTTCTGGGTTTGTGAATTCAGGTTTTGTGATTGCCGATACTCCTTTCCCTCCATACTCCGTTCTGCTTCCTTGCAAAGAGTTGATTGTGATCCCCTGGCCGACAGTTGCTCCCCATTGGCCTCGCACGCCGTGCTGCGATTGGTGCCGCACAGATCGCTTTCAAGCCCAAGGGTTCAACTATCGAACACCCCACGGAGAGGAGTTCAAGGAGAAAGCAGTTAAGACTGCAACTCTCCTACTCGGATTCCGAGCTCTGCAGGCAGTCTTAGAGCGCCGTCGGACCGGCATCGGTCCCTTGTTCGGAACTGAGATCCTATGTGTGTTCGCTGTCCTTTTCGGCAAGGAAAAAGATTTCATGACGTGCGTACAAAACTCAAAGATACCTTTTGGATTGGATAGTTGTTGGGAAGGGACTCATTTCTGTTTTCCTGCTTTGATCCTTGCTCCATATCTGGGACCACACACGGGATATTTCAGTTCTGTTTGTGTCTCCGCACTCAATTTTCCAAAAATGCTTGGCACACCCCATTTTGCCACTTTCCAAGCCCCTTTCCACGCTGTAGTCACTCCGACGGGAAAGCTGTGCAGGGCGCGAGGTTTGAGCATCACAGATTATCTGATGGTTGCAGCCTTGCAGGGTTGGTCTCAATATTTGCATTCAATTCCGGTGGTGTCCCCGTATGCTAGGAATTTCAGTACGCAGCACTCTGCAAGGAAATATTAAAATAGTTTAAACCACCTGTACTTCCAAAGTTCCCAGCCACTTTTCTCTGGGGCTGGAAGCACCCTGCACGTAAAAAAAAAGGAGCCCGCGCATGCCTCCTTTTGGCTCTTGCCACCAACCATTTTGCTTTGGAGGCAGAGCCCTCAAAGTTGTGAAAGCATCATGTCAGCATGCCAGTTGCAACTCTGAAAAAATAGCTGGCAAACGTACTGGTGGTTTAATTCCCTCCTTCCTCCTCTTCTGCATTTCTTCAAGTTATGGGCAGTTATGCGCGCATACCCGTACTTGGCCTTAGCACACAAAAAGGACAGCAAGAAAGTTTTGAAGGGGAAAGGAGTCCTGGGACGAAGTCCGACTAGCGGGGCTTTAGAATTGGTTTCACGTACCCATTGACCTAGCTCAGTTTGTACAGTGTCACCCAGATACTGTTAAGATGCAGACCCGAGTTTGAAGGGCCCGAAATGGTGAAAAAATTCAATGTATACGGCATATAGCTTTAGGGTCCCGTGGGGGTGTGTTGTATTCGAGGGAAGCCTGAACTGGATTTCAAACTGAAATGGTGACTGCACCCTAGTTACCCCGAATTCAGAAACAAAATCTGGCAATCTCACGGCAGCACGCACTGTGGCCACTGGCCATGTTGAAAAATACTCTGCTTGGAAAAGGCAGCGGGTACTATGTCCAGCTCTCTGCAAGAAGTGATACTCTCTCTGGCCGAAGACCGACCATGTTCATGCTGTAATGGGGCAAGGGGGGACCTGCTGGCTTCTGCACGACTAGAGCATGTGCCTCGCCAGCAGCATTTCTTATCATGGAAACAAGTACAGTTCCCGGGGAAGGAAGCGTGAGTAGTACGAAGATACACCAGGCGTTAAACGAAACTACGGGTGTCAGTTCAGACTTTTCACTTTTGCCTGGGACACATACACCCGTGCATCCTAAACCCGGATGCTGCAAGTGGGAAAATCGCTGCCATTGGCCAGCAGTAGGCCAGTCCAGATGCAAATGCCGACCGTATTCCAGACGAAAGGGAAAAGTCCCCGTGTATCTTAGCACTTCTCCCATCCTGTGACCTTGAAGAAGGAAACGACTATGTATGGGCATTTGGCTCAACTATTTTCTGACGATCAGGCAGCAGCGGGTGTTGTAGGTGTTCGGTCCCGCGAAGTTGCAGACAACGTAATCTGGTCGATGGGTTGACAAGTCAGGGGCATCCTCTCGCCCAATGATGATGCCTGAAGCGTCCAGCAGTACCTTCCATCCGTTGGTGCGAGCCTCGGATATCCATTGCAGCGGGTATTGGGACCGACTGCTGCTAGACGACGAGCAGGAGGAGGACGGGGGCGAGGAGGAGGGGGAGCGTCCTGGCACTAAGGGGAAAGCAAAAAGATTCTTTTGACTTCTTTTGATCCTACGCAACTGACTGCTGAGCTGAGAGCCTGGGAGTCGGAGATCCAGCCAATCCTGTGGCACTACCGAATGCTTGCCACGTGTCAGCTGGCGAAGCCTGTCGCTGCCCTCGGGTGTCTGTGCAAGACATGTCAGAAGCATGCTCTGGCTGTCCAGGGGGAATAAACATGCCAAGGTCTCCATGGCCTGATGAACATTCCTCATCATAATAGCTGCATAGTCCTCAGCCCGCAGCTTGCACCCCCGTAGGACATGGTCTAGCGCCTCACGGTCCGAGGCACCCTGACAAGGCTGAGCTCCGAAAGTGCTGCTGATGAGGGGCATCTTGCCAGGGCAGAGGAAACCAGCCAACCAAAGGACGGAAGGAGGCGGTAGCCGAGCGGAGAGGGGTGACCCCCCAACAACCGTTACGGCTACGGAACCAGTTCTCTAGAGAGGAAGCCTGGCCGACTCACAGTGACCGCTTGGAACTTCGTCGGAAGTCAGTGTTGCCCCTGCAACGCCGAGCACAGCTGATGATACAGGTACGTAATTTCGGGTTGAGTCAGCGGTACAAGTCCGGAGTCGGGACACGGCTATCATGCGCAGCGGTGCTGGTCGGGGCGCAGCTGCTGAAACAGCTACTATCGCCTCCCCGGGTGCAAGGTGGGACTCAGCTATCACATTACTCGGTGCAAGTCCGGATAGATGTAACAACGTTCACCGCCGCCAAAGTCGGTGTAGTACTCACTGCGCAGCTATCACGTCGCCCCACGGACTCACGGAGTAGGCTATCATCTCTCGTGCGTGTTGCCCTGGCCCGCCCGCAAGCAAACTGCGTTGAGCTTTTCGT
>BFEA01000512.1:23593-38619 GCA_003427395.1 Chara braunii | reverse complement strand
GAGAGAGAGAGAGAGAGAGAGAGAGAGAGAGAGAGAGAGAGAGAGAGAGAGAGAGAGAGAGAGAGAGAGAGAGAGCTTTGGAGGCTAAAGTTGACCCGCCGAGTCATTAACAGGAGGCCGTATTTTGACTTGCGTTGATGACCACGGTCAAGATCAACGGTTTTATAGTGGTGGATGACCCTTGACTTGGCCGTGGACTTGGGAAAAGGCCCATATTGGGCCAGGCCCCAAGTAAAGGGTGTTAGGTTTTTTTTTTTTTTTTTTTTTTTTAACAAGAGGTGGAAGTCCTACTTGGGCCCGAGTCCAATACCGGTGTGTACCTGGGCGCAGCTGCAATATGGGCGTCTGCCTTGGCCCAGGTGCAAGGCTTGAAGATTTTTTTTTTTTTTTCCCTGTTTTCTCTCGCACGACGTGAGCCTGGACCTGGAGCTAAGGCTGGACCTGTTCCATGTGCTTTGGTTTACCTGGGTGTAGCCTTGTGCTTGCCTTTTTTTTTTTTTTTTTTTTTTTTTACCCCAGACCTCGACCCGTACATACACGCCAAATCTGGACCCAGACTACGCGTGGACCTGACACTGGACCCGGACTACGCGTGGACTTGAGGCTGGACCCATACTTCACGTGGACCTAAGGTGGACCTGCGTAGTTGGGTCTATGCCACGATCTGGTGTTGGACCTGGGCTTGGACCTGAGCATGGACCTGGGCTTGGACCTGAGCGTGGACTTGGGCCTGGACCTGAGCTCGGACCTGGGCCTGGATCTGAGCCTGGACCTGGGTTTGACCTGAGCATGGAGCTGATCCTGGAACTGGGCCTATTCTCAGGTTTAGCCGGGTCCGGAGCCTGGTCTTGAGCGTGGACTTGAGGCTAGACCTGACCTAGGCGTGGACCTGAGCCTCGAGCTGAGCCTGGACCTGGGTGTGGACCTGAGCCTCGACGTGAGCCTGGACCTGGGCGTGGACCCGGGCAGACGGGTAGACTCGGGACAGAAAGGCAGACATACAGGTAGACATGCACACAGAAAGCCACACAGACAAGTAGAACCAACCACCCAACCACCTAATCAACGGCCTACCCTAACCACCCAACCACCCAACAAAGCAGCTAACCCAACCACCTAACCGCCCAACCAGCCAACAAACCACCTAACCGAACCGTCTAACGACGTAACCCAACCACCCAACCACCCAACCAACCACCCATCCATACCTGAGGGGTCAAAGCTGGTGAAGTCGTCATATCAGTCGCCTCCATAGTTGAGTTTGGCGATGGCAGGCGAGGTATCAGGCGTTGTATTGCACGAAGTGCTACGTTGCTCGAAGCGCAATGTAAGAGGCACAGTATTGCGCCTACCCAGTGAGGGAGACCAGTTCAGCTTGCCTGGTTTCACGTGTGTGCGAAATGCCAAGAGTATCGACTGCAGTGCGTGTTGCCCAAGCTCGTTTGCATGCACTATAGCAGGTAAGCGAGCGCAGGAGGGAGGTGGTACAATGTTGTAAAGGGATATAAATAGTATGGGTAGGCATCCAGGTCAGGGGAGGGGGACGTAGAGTGAGTTTTAGGGTTAGGGAGGGGTTGTGTGCATTGTAGTGCGGTATGCATCGTGTCATGGAGTGGGCGATGGTCGGGAGGAAGGTGGTAAAGGGGATCGAAAGGGGCACTTGGGCGGGGGTTGTGGGATTGGCGTTCTAGGTAGCTTTGTAGCATAGTGTCAGGGGCAAGTGCTTGGAGTGGGGGAAACGAATATAGTCGCGGTAGAGCGCAATGCATATTGTGTATTTCCATAGCTTCCAAATTTTTGTCTTTGTCTTGCTTTGTCTGTAGCGTCACATCGTACTCTCGCTATGGTGGAATCCGGATCGTTGTGTCAGCGAGAATATGTCATGGAGTGGTGGTGGCGTTTCGTCTGAGTGTCGTATGGGGTACATCCTGTTTTTCTATTGTCGTTACGGGCGGTGTTGTCTTCGTTTTTTGGCCAGGTATATCTATATCGTGTTTGTCTTTTTGTGATGTTTTTTGCAATTCATTTTTAGGGGAAGGGTTTTTTTTTTTGTAGTAAGCGTGAGTAAGGGAAAGTCTTCCTAAGTCATTATTATATAGTATATTCCATAGCGAGGGGGTTATGCAAGAGGGGGTCTCTATTTTATGTTTGTACTTATCCGGGGTTGTATGTGCCGACAGTCCCTGTGCAAGTCATATAACGTCATTGTGGGTTTTTGTGTGTGTGCTAAGTGTGGGCACTGGGTAGGCAATTTGTTTTTCTTAATATTTATTATTTTATTTTTTTGCAAAATTAATTATCGTGCTGAGGAGGAATTTATGTATTTTTGGTTATTATCATTATAATTGTTTTTTTTTTTTTTTTAAGTTTTTAATTTTATTTTAATTTTTTCTATTAGTTACTAGGCTACCAGCCGGGCCGCCCGGGTCCCGGTGGCCAGCCCGTACAAGGACCAGGGAAGGTCCCAGCAAAAAAAAAACAAACTCCAAAAAATTCGGACAAAAACTATCTTATGCAAAAAAATAAACTCAACACCTTTTGCCCCAGGGTCACATCGAAATTATCCACCAAATTTAATAATAATAATAATAATTTTTTTATTTTTATTTTTTTAATTGTTTTTGGCCCGGCCGGGCAGGTGACTCCGGGCCACTCTAGTAGCCTAGATAAGTTATTATTTAATCTTATTTTCATTATTATTATTATATTTTATTTATGTTATTATTTTTTATCTATTATTTATTTTTTAAGATATATGTATTAATTTTACTATAAATTATTTTATGTTTTTCTTATTTTTTATTTCCATTATATATATATATATATATATTTTTTTTTTTTTAATTTTTTTTTTTTTTTTTTTTTTTTTTTTTTTTTTTTTTTTTTTTTTTTTTTTTTTTTTTTTTTTTTTTTTTTTTTTTTTTNTTTTTTTCTTTTTTATTTTATTAATTTTTTATTTTTTATTATTATTTTTTTTTTAATTTTATATTTTAATTTTTATCTTTATTTTTTGTTTTATGTGTGTGTGTGTGTGTGTGTGTGTGTGTGTGACCCTCCCCGTTCCCTTGTGATGGAGGTTCGACTGGGATAGGTCTTAATATTTTCATATAGGATTTATGACCTACCCCACCCAGGGTAGGTCCTCCATCCGACCAAGCCAATTTTTGGCTTTCACACACGTGTTTGTCGACTTTCATCTTTCGTATTTTTTTGCAATGCAGTTTAACTATTGTTATCGTTGGTTGGAGCATGGGTAAGTTGTATTTTCAATTATGATTTTACTTTTTTGTTCTTCGAAATTTGTTTAATTGGTTCTTAAAAGTGGAGGAGGTATTTATGCATTTATGGTCGTATACAGGGTAACCTGACCGAACGTTCGGGGGCCCCCGGGCCGGGCTGGCCCCCGAACGTTCGAGCGTTCGGGGTCCCATTTAGGGGCCGAACACCTCCAGGTTCGGCCCCCGCCAAAAAATGTTTTGGGGCCTAAAAATAAATTTTTTTCTCTGAATTTTGTTTTGTGAGTTCTATATGATTCAACCTACACGCCTATAAATTTTGAAGCCATTCTGCCAAGCCAAAAAAACATTAAAAATCGTCACAGATGGGGGTGTCAAAACGTGCTCGCGCTATCTTGTTTTTTTTCACTTTTAACATTTTGTTTTTACTTTATTTCCGGGCCTAAAAAAAATTATTATTTTTTGAAAAAAAATTCACGAGTTATTGATTATGTAAATTACATATCTGTAAATTTTCAGGGCATTTTTCAATGCCTAAAGACAATAAAAAATGGGCAAAGATGGCGGCGTCGAAAAGGTGATGGCACACTCACTCATTTTAATTCTCTTTTTATTTTTTCTTATTTTTATCATAGTGTTTATTTTCTGTATTTGATTTTTAATTCAAATTTGGTAACGAATTTGGATGTAGTGCCTAGGCAAATGTTGTTTAGTTTATTTTTCTCCATAACATAGTTTGTTTTCAAAAAAAAAAAATGTTTTTTTTGTTTTTGTTTTTTGGTCCGCGTTCGGCCCGAACGACGGAACGCCTTCCGAAGGGGTCCCGTACGTTCGGGCGTTCAGGTTCGGGCGTTCAGGCTGTCCCGAACGCCGGTAACCCTGGTTGTATATTATTTTTTTTCAATTTTTTTGTTATTATTATATAAAAGGGTTACTTTATTTTTCAGTTACTGTTGCTTATTGTTAATTTTTTTATTCTTTTTTTTTAATTATTATAATTTATTAATTATTAGTTTAATTAATTGTTTATTTAAAAATATATATGTATATAGGGTTACCTGACCGAACGTTCGGGGGCCCCCAGGCTGGCCCCCGAATGTTCGGGCGTTCGGGGTCTCGTTCGGGGGCCGAACACCTCCAGGTTCGGCCCCCGCTAAAACTTCTTTCGGGGTCTAACAATACGTTGTTTTTTCTGAATTTGTTTTTGTCAGTTCTCTATGATGTACCCTACACGCCCATAAATTTTGAAGCCATTCTGCCGAGCCAAAAAAACATTAAAAATTGTCAACGATGGGGGTGTCAAAACGTGCTCGCCCACTCACTATTTTGTTTTTTTTCACTTTTAACTTTTTGTTTTCACTTTATTTCGGGGCCTAAAGAAATTTTATTATTTTTTGAAAATATTTTAACGAGTTATTGATTATGTAAACTACATATCTGTAAATTTGCAGGGCATTTGTCGATGCCAAAAATAATTAAAAATCGGCAAAGATGGCGGTATCGAAAAGGTGCTGGCACACTCACTCATTTTAATTCTCTTTTTATTTTTTATCATAGTGTTTATTTTCTATATTTGATTTTTAATTCAAATTTGGTAAAGAATTTGGAGACATTGCCTAGGCAAATATTGTTTATTTCATGTTTTTCCATAACATATGTTTGTTTCGGAATTTTTTGCAAACTGTTTTTTTTTTTTTTTTTTTTTTGGTCCCCGTTTGATCGGAACGGCTGAACGCCTTCCGAAGGGGTCCTGTACGTTCGGGCGTTTGGGTTCGGGCGTTCGGCCCGTCCCGAGCGCCGACAACCCTGAATGTATAGATATATATAATATTTTTATTTGTTTGTTTTTATTTTTTGGTTTATATTACTCTGGTTTTAATTAGTTATATGGACTTAGGCATAATTCTTTTATGTGAAAAGACATTATAGTATAAAGATTTTTTTAATGGTATATGTGTGTGTGTGTGTGTGTGTTTGTGTCTCTCCCAATTCCCTTGCGATGTAGGTCCGGGTGGGCCTGGTTTTTCTCCCTTTTTTTTAATATATATACAGGATTTAGGACTTACTATGCCCGGGTTGTGTCCTCAATCCGAACCCGGCCGATTATTGGCTTACCCATATATATGCGTCGATGTACATGTCTTTTAATTTTTAAGAGTATAGTTTGGCTATTCCAAGCGTTCGTTGGGGTTTCATTGGAGTATTTGTAATACGGTCATTGGGCGGCAACGAAATGGTTGGTATCTCTAAGGGTGCTGGAGTATTTTTCTGGTGATTCCAAGTAGTCTGTGCTTAGAGAAGCCATTATGTGTGAGATTGCATAATGCTTGCTTAATTTCGATTGCTGCGTGTTGAGGTTCAGATTCGACCACCATGATAGTAATGATTTTGGGTATAATCAGGTTAAGTGCTTGTTGCATGGGTCTATGAGAATGTGGTTGAATGAATCTGGTGATGGGGAAGTTTAATTCTTTCCTTTTGTCGTATTTGTATATTTTGTATTGTCCAGTATATCTGTTAGTAATTTGGATGGTTGTATTTAGGAATTTGGTTTTGGTTCCAATGAGTCCGTCATTGATCTGTGTTTTTTCAGTAGTTTGTTCGTTTAGAGTAATTACTTTTAGAGGGTATAGGAAGTATCGACTTCTTATGCTGGCAATGTCAGGGTTGAGGAAATTATTTATTCTTGGGTTGTTAAAGATGTGAAAGTCGTCGAAGTATCGGAAGACATGCTGGGATAGGTGTAGAAGATGTCTGTTGCTTTTATAACTCATTTTTTTCATAAGCTTATATTTATATTTGAAGAAGTAGATATTACACCATACTGGTGAGCAGCTGACGCCCATAGGGATGCTGAGTGTCTGTTTCCAAGTTTTGCTTCCGAGGGAAGTGTATGCGTTGGTAATAGTAAGCCATCTATTGATTGTGTTAACGGCAGTGTCATCTAGGGATAGGTAGGCATTGGGTGGGTTTTTGTACCAGTCACAGGTGGGAGTTAGCTCGTCACCAACGTAGAAGAATTTGAAGGCAAGTAGGACGTCAGTTCCATATTTCTTCCTGGCATGTTGAAAGGCGAGTTTTGTGAAGAATTCGATTGCACTTGGTAGACCATCCGGGCTGTCGTCAGTGGGGATGGTTTCATAACATCTCGTTATGTCTGCTGAAAAGGCGGATGTTACCTGCGGGGGTAGGTTATCGACGTAGTCGGGTATAGAGTCGATGGGCCACCAATAGGGTACCTTAAGACAAGTTTCCGAGAAGGTTTTTTGTGAGAGGTCTCCACAGTGGGTTTTAACTAAGTAGCAAATCCAGATATTCGGCAGATTAATTTTGTCTGGAATTTTCAATCCGGATGAAATTTCCGGATTAATTCCGGATATTAAAAATCCGGCCCTGCGCAAAAAAAAAAAAAATTACCGAAAAAAAAAAATCAAAAAAATCTGGAAAAAACATATGTTGTTCATGTTAATGATATGAACAACTTTTGGCTTTAGGCCATCTTTGATTACTCAACAAATATGAAGATAGAAAATAAAACAGAACAAGAAAATAATATTTAGATAAAAAATTATAAAATGAATTAAGCATCCCCCCTCTAAACCCCTTTATTCCCTAACTGATCCCCTTTGAACCCTTCCAGGCCCTATCCGGATGATCCTACCCCCCGATCATCCGGCCAGATAATCCGACCAGGTTATCCGTCCAGATAACCCATGCTACTTAGGGTTTTAACGACCTTGATAAGCGCCTTGAGTATGGAGGCGGCTAATCGGCCAGGGGGGAGAAAATGACATCTGATGCGTTAGTCAGCCAACGAAAGGAGTTTTTGTGCTTCTTGTATGTTGCAAAGAGGTAGGGTAGTGTTCTTTTACCGGCCGGGAGGTCTGGGAATGTTGAGGTAAGTTGCTCTTTTAGGTAGGCAAGTACTTCATTAGCAGGGATAGCGCAGGGTTCGAAATCTGGGTTGGAGAGTCTCTTTAGTGCTAGGTATCTGATTAAGTTTACGCATGTGATGACAGGTGTGTTGGGTGCTTTGTCAGCCCCGGATATATAAAAGTGTTTAGTTAGGAAGTCAGTTTCATATTTAATGGCGTGGCTATGTGGGTTGATTTCTCTGTGTGGTAGGCAATCAACAGTGGCAAGTTTGACGATTTCAGTGAATTCTACAAATGCTTCTTTTTTATGGATGTCAGAGAAAGGGACCCCATGTTTTTCTAGTGTGTCTGAGAAGTTTTCCCATACTTGGTTGGTTGTTGTAGTGACGTCTTTTTTCTTTGGTGTTACTGGGGGAATGTGGTTTAGACCATTGCGGATCATTGTTCGGAGTTCCGGACTGGTAATTATGCTCAGGTCTAGTGTGATGACATGTGCTTCTGCTTCTTGTGGCAGGGTATTAGGAGGGAGGTGATTAGTAAATTTTGCAAATCGTTGTTGTTGGCAGAAGCACCTGCTTGGCAGCATGTTTAGCCAATCGTCGAGATCGAAGTCTCGGAACTGCAAGATAGCAACAGGTTTATATAGTGCTTTAGCTATATGGTCGTTATAGGTCCATGAAAATGTGCAGTTATCCAAGAGGCGGACAACATTGGGTTGTGTTTTCCTAGGATCCTTTCGAAGATTTGTTTGAATTTCAGTCTGTCCATCCAACGATTTGGGTAGTGATAAGGTATTATGATTTTGTTATCCTGTCTGCTGGCTTTCCAGCCAAGCCTTCCATCCTCCATTGTCTGTAGACGAGGGCCCTGCACATAGGAAAAAACAGTCAATAAGCAGGGGTGTAGCAGTATGCTTGGTAAGCAGATTTCGGGTTTTGGGTGTGGGTGTGTAAGGTAGTGGTGGTGGGGAAAGGGGAAGGGGGGAGAGGGATAGGAATTGGGCCCATGAGTATTCTTATAGGGGTGTTAGCAGGTTTGCAGATAGTAGTAAACAGGGGCGTGGTTTAGAAGGTAATGTGAGGGTCAGGGACGAAGAAGTCAGGGTACAGGTAGCCATGGGAGCCGAGTTTGGTTAGGAGTGTGCAAGAGTGGGAGGCATGCAGGTGGGAAATTGGCATTTTGTGGTGTTGGGCATACAGTGGTGGAGGCATGCTATGTCATGTGGAGTTATCAAATTTTTTTAGAAAAATAAAACTGTTACATCAAAGTAACAAAGAGTAATACTTCTTAAAAAAAAAAATTTTGAGGGGAAAACAAACAAAAATTTAATCCGAAGAGCAGTGTCCATATTCAGGTTCATAGTTACTAATTATTTTGTGTCATAGGCAGCCAGCTCTAGGCTATCACCTAACTAAGTTGGAAGTTCTGGCAGACCAAATTGTCCAGTGGTTGGCAGTAGTTCGTAATATAGTGGAGCATCTAGCAAGTGCGGCATGGTGAGAGGTTTGGCTAGTTCTAATCAGCAGGTTAGTCTGGTAATCCAAGTCATAGCACGTGTTTTTTTTAATATATGTAAGAAAAGCAAAAAAATAAAAAGATAAAAATAATAAAAATATTTAAAAAATAAATAAAATCAGACGGGAGTCTTAGTGCATATATTAAGTTGTGCGGTGTAGAAGCCGATCATTGTTACTGGGAGATCAGTACCTCTATAGTGTTTACCGTGGATATTAGGAGGTGGGTTAAGTACCGTATTGCGTATGTCCACCACAATCCTCAGCCTGATGTTTGGAATGTCGGTTTGGGCTATCGGAAATGGTGGCGGATGCCCGCGTGCAAGAAAATAAGCGAAAGCGAGCATGAAAACACCGCAGCTCGGCCCGTCCGACTGTTGAGGGACACCATGAACAACCACCTTGGGCGCCGGGAGATCCAGTTTCGTTTTTTGACCGTATTGACAAACTGCTTCGTCACGGAGGTACTCCGTGAAGTTCGCTAGCGCATTGGAAGAAAAACCAACATCGTCTTGTAGGAGAGAGTTGTAGTACTCCAGCCGTTGTTCGTGAACACATAATAGGATCCAATGCACTCGATTTTTATGGACAGGAATCAATATCATGTCGTACGAGAAATTATTGACATCTTTTTTCCATCGCGCAACCCTTTCATGTCGAAAGCCTCCATCGACGAGCTTGGTATAGAAAAAGAGACTGAAAATGTAAAGAGAGGGATACCCAGGCAACGCAGCGTTGCCAAGCAAGGCCAAGTACGACTCTACCACCTCATCGGAAAGCCATCCCCCTTGGACAAGAGTCTGAAGACGTTTTCTGCTCAACGGAATAGAACAAGCTCCTTTGCAAACCGAGGAAACCACCTCGCGGTCGTTGCTGAAATCTCCGAAGACGTCCTGCAACATTCTCAAGTCTGTAGCGCTAAGCTCCTCAGTAGGCAAAGAAACGCAAAAACATGATGTAGCCCCAGCTGCACAATCACCCACAAACAAGTATGAGGAGTGACCAAAATCACCAGGGCGAGATGGCTAAGAACTGTGTGCCCTTTTTCCAGAAAAGTATCCCCGACTGTTGAATGTGTTCTTGGCGATGTACTTAGGATACAGGTCTTTCAAGATACCCTGTTTGGCATCGTCATCAGACCCATCAAACAAACCAGTAACGCTTTCAATAGACGCAGCCAAATGCTTCTGCAAAGCTTCCTCCTTATCTATTCCACAAGCCTTCAGAACCCTGACAACTCTCTGGGAAAGGCGAGGCATCAAGACCCTTTTAAAAAACCCTACACTTGACGACGACTTTTTCGGTAAAGCGGTCAATGACCTCCCTGAAAGACATTTCTCGCGCATGGCTTCTAAAGGCTTCATGGGCAGGGACATTGACAACCTCACACCTGTAAAACATAAAAAACAACCCACAACTCACAAGCTTTTTTTTAACAAGTGGTAATAGAGACATGACCCCATCACATCAATTTCGACGAACAGAGAGCTGGCTAGTGACAGTTATGCGAGTGCGACTATTCACAAATCTTACCGTGTTCGGGAGCCCTTTGAGGGAAATCGTCCTCCTGTCGCGCCACTGTGCCAACGTCCATGAAGGATTCGACGTTCTGCACCTCGGCCACGACTATGTCGCTAACCAGCTCGGTGGCAGTTGAGTCGCTACGCAACTCGATGGCTTCATGAAGTACCATTTTCCGACCGGTACTGAGGACAGACACTCGATCACCCTGTTCTTCACCGCAACGGGTGGACGGAGAATCATGATCTTTCCGCTCTGGATCCATCTTGATGCCGACGGCCACCTCACCGCCTTCCACGGAGGATTCGACGTTCTGCACCACGGCCACGCTTGAGTCGCTAACCAGCTCGGTGGCAGCCGAGTCGTCACCGAACTCGATGGCTTCATGAAGTACCATTTCCCGACCGGTACTGAGGACAGACGCTCGACCACCCTGTTCTTCACCCTAACGGGCGGGCGAATAATCATCATCTTTCCGCTCTGGATCCATCTGGATGCCTACCGCCACCTCACCGCCTTCCACCACGGGTTCTCCGCCTTTCTCATCGCCATGAACCCGAGCTTCCACCACGGGTTCTTCTTCGCCTTCCTCATCGCCAAGAAGGCGAGCTTCCACGAACGTCCGCTGACCTCCCTTAACGATACCCTTTCACGTCGTGGCCACAGTCGAACGACTGTGCAAAACCTCTTCGGACGTCCCGGTCACCAGCACTCATGCGTCGGGCCCCTTGACTTCGCGAGCCGGCCAGTGTTAAGTCTCCTCTTCCCGCTGCAGAGCATGCGTTTCCCCCGGAGCTGCTGTAATCTTGCTGTCAGAGTCCACGGATGCACCCTCCGAAGCATGACGTTCATACTCGCTACCCCCGGTCTCCAACACTTTGCGAGACTGCCAGTGTTGAGTCTTCTCTTCCCGCTGTACAGCATGCGCTCCCGCATAGAGCTCCTCTTCCCCGGGAGCCGCTGCACTCTTGCTCTCGACGTCGACGGATACACCCTCCGAAGCACGACGTTCATACTCGCCACCCCTGGTCTCCAACACTCCTGCAGCGGGCCCCTCCAACACTACTCGAGACTGCCAGTCTCGAGTCTCAACATATGAGAACGGAGGTCAGCAGGGGAACCCTGTGCCCAACTGAAGATGAGGGGGGCAGGACGTCACATTTTCTTGGCCCCACGGAACCGTAGGATGAGGAGCACTTCTGGCGGAAGGCCTCCAGGGCGACGTCAACAACTCCGAATCTATTCGGTGTTTGTGGTGCTCGCCGGAGCTGAGGGAACTGGCGGTCGTACCTTCGCTCCTTCGCAACTCCGAATCTATTCGGTGTTTGTGGCGCTCGCCGGAGCTGAGGAAACTGACGGTCGCACCTTCGCTCCTTCGCAATGCAGGCATACCGGCCTCCAGGCAAAACGAAGATGCAGTTCCTATCAAGGAATGGTTCCTCCGCTCAGCAGATGCTGCTGAATGCTGCAGATGTTCTCCCTCTTCTAGGAGCAATGTGTTGTGGACAGGAGACCTCTGCTGCGCACGGCGGGACGAACTCTCCTCGACATCGGGAAAGAAAGTCCTCGCAGACAAGTGCGAATCTACTCGCACTTGATTAGACCTCAGGGCGGCCACATCTCGCATGTCGGAATCCCGACTCGCTACGCAGTGGCTGTCAGTTTCCCTATACTTGGGACTCCCAGACGTTCTATGCTTTCTGCCCAACCCCTTTCCTCCTGACCCTTTCCCCCCCGATCCCTTCCCGCCCGACCCCTTTCCAGCCAACCCCTTTCCGCCCGACCCCTTCCCGCCTGACCCCTTTCCACCCGACGCCTTTTCTCCCGACGATGTTTCGCCCAACCCCTTTTCGGCAAATCCTGAGTCGTCTCCTCCATCACCTCCGCCGTCTCCTTCGTCTCCTCCTCCACCGCTTTCCAGATGCTGACCGCCTGACGGAGGTTGCGGCATGCGCCAGTCAATGCCACGAGGCGGTGCTGTTTCGAGTGCGTAGAAAGGCGCTCGAAACTCCAACATTTTGTCATTGTACAGCTCGTGGAGCTTCTGGCCTGCATACGACGTGACGTCCGAGAAGCTCCTTTCGGGGTTCATAACACTCAAATGCTCCACCAGAGCATCGCTCAGCTTTTTCTTAAATGGACCCGCTCCCAGTCTGTTCATGCCACTCCACTTGCCATCGGCTTCCTTCATTGCCATGACCCCCTTTCCAATCTTTACAGCAGGTTGGAATATCCTTGGGTGCCAGACGACATTGTGGCCCCAAACATCCTCCGACGTGAACCGGTGATGCTTCCCGAAGAAGAAGAGTCTGTCATTCTCCCGGGTATCATGGTCCCCAGGGAGCTTGTCACAAGGTTCGTAATCATACTCTCTTTCTTCCTCCCCGTCATCAGACGATTGGTCATCGACTGTTTCGCGCTCAAACACACGCTTCAAACCGGCAGGGGAAGTGCTATATCTCTGAGGAGCACCTTCCCCTTCATCACCAACCTGTCCAACCACCCGAGGAAGTGGCATGGACTCCAAACCGAACGTTTCGGAGTCGCTCAGCTCCTCCATGTCTTCAGCGTCGAAAGGGTCCTCCTCGTCAAACTGCGCCTTGTAGTTTTTTAGGGTGAGCGGTTCAGCCATCAAGAAGAAAAAGTGCTCCAGCCTTCTCAGGAAATTCGAGACAGACTCCCTGGGTGCATCGTGGTAACCATTAAGCACACCGAACACCAGGTTTCTCCGTCGATTGTATTCGAGGTTGGTCTGAGCAGGCGGTCTGGGTTGGAAGAGGAAGTCCCAAACCTCCGTCCTTTTGTTCCCCGACAACTTCCAATACATGTCACATTTGGGATCCCAGTTCCGTTCGTCGGTGGTCTGCACAAAAGAGCAATAATTGCGAGGATCTGCCATGCGTGTCTTCACGAACTCGTTAAGGTAATCGATCATCCTCGCCTCGCCCTCCAACGCAACGAAGTTCCGACCGTTGCGCAGGAGCTCCCACACGACAGACGCATGCGCCTTCCCAAAAAAAAAACAGTTTGCCAAACTCTGCAAAAGTTTTCGAGTAGACCAAGTAGATGGGACAAGTTCCGCTCCCTGTCCCCGTAAGCAGCTCCACGAACACTTGTGACGCCGTCGTCCTCGCACTGGCTACGAGGGAACTTGTCCTCGTCCGCCACGTCGAAACAGGCCACAGCCTGTCCTGACGGGTTCGATGAACAGACAACTTTCGAGTGGGCCGCCACCGCGTGTTTGGCCGGACTTGGACCATGAGCATGGGGAACCTTTGTCGGGCTGCTGGCCGGGAAGACAGCGACTGTGTTGTCTTCCAGGTTCTCGCCATTGAAAACCACGTACAGATGATCATACTCCTCAACCAGCATATTGCCTTCGGGGACAGTGGCCTGCCTTTGTGAATGGCGCACCCACTTCCTTGTCCTAACGTAATGGACGCTAAGCCTGGTCATGCCTTTCATGAAACTTAGCTCCCAACGAGACGGGAAGAAGACCACAAGTGCCCAGTGCGTTGGCGACAGTGTTTGGAGAACGCCTTGCAAGGAGGCGAAATCGTCTTCTCGCCGGTCCGAGAGGAGTGTGGGATCACACAAATCGAGGACGTACGGGTTGCACACGTAATGTCGCACAATCTCGCGGATCTCAGTGAGACGACTGTGAGCTTGGGAAGGCAGGCAACCGAAAGGAATAAGGCTGGTCACCCGGTTGAGCTTGTGCCATTTGATGTGCCTCACATCCCCGCTGACCCTGATCGTGTCTGAGACTTCTTCTTCCGTCCGTCGTACGATGGAGCGGACGGACTTTTCGAAAGATTTAGGGAACCTCTCATCATCGTACATTCTCTTCGTTTCGTCGAGGGACTCGTTCTCATACGGAAGAGTACATTTGCAAGTGTTCACGTACTCCACTGCGCCTTGGAAATGTTTTCGCAGTTCGACCTACACCTGTTTCGTGAGGCCCTGCGGCCCGAACTCCGCCAGAAGCTGCCCCTCGGTCCCCAAAAAAGGGCTCCCGTAGCGCCAAACCCCTGCGTCCTCCGCCATTTCAAGGAACAAGATGTAGTGAAACATGCGGACCATCATGCGGTCCACTTTCCTCGTCGCGACCCCATCTTTAATTTCAGGCTTATGTTGGCGTTTCAGCTGCCCGCCCGCTGAACACTCCCCTAAGTGCAAGAATGTCATCTAGGATTGACATTTTTTCAGCATCGGTCATGTCGGTGAGAGACTGCCAACCTATATTGCACGCCCGGTCACGGCCAGGGGCAAAAACTCGGCCGCGGCCACGGCCGACGGCCAAATCGGCCAGGTTTGGCCACATCCCAACGACCGAGTTTGGTGCCGAATTTTTTTTTTTTTTTTAACGCATAAAAATATATATATATATGTATATATGGGCGTGTAGGGCTAAAAAAAACCTACATGCCCATATTTCTTTTCGGGGCATTGCTGTTTTCTATTGTGTAAAACGAAATAAAAACAAAAAAAAGAAAATGAAAAAAAAAACCTGCTTCGAAACCCAGCGCAAGTATGTGTGTGTGTGTGTGTGTGTGTATGTGTGTGTCTGTGTGTGTGTATGTGTATGTGTGTGCGTGTGTGTGTGTGTGTGTGTGTGATCGGGTGGGGAGGGCGACCCCTCCCCATTAATCAATCAATCAATCAATCAATTAAAAATAAATAAATAAAAAGAAAGAAAAAAAAAAAAACGAATGAAGTGGTTCGCGCACCAAAGTGTGTGTGTGTGTTATGGTTTTACTGTGTGGCTTCCGTGACAGTGTCACAGCATGTTGTGTCACGAATTGCGTTAAAAAACAACACCACCGATCAAGTCACACCGTACCACTGCGGATTATGCAATACAAGACGACGATCAAAAT
>BFEA01000512.1:0-17691 GCA_003427395.1 Chara braunii | reverse complement strand
TATCGGAGGGCAACTCCCTATAATTTTTTCAATTTTTTTTTTTCAAGGAATAATATTTTTTTTAATTAAAAACGAAAAAAAAAAAATCAACCAGCCAAAATAAGCATTTTCGTTTGCTATTTTGTAGGTCATTTTGATTTATTTTTTTTTCCTAATGTCATCACGCTGTGGGGCTTGAGGCGAATGTACCTGGGAAGGCCTAAAAAAAAAAAAAAAAAAAAAAACACCACTCTTAAGCGGGCGGCCCGTTCACTGTGAACGGCCGTTCACAAAAAAAACACCAAATGAACGGCCGGTCACGTTCACATGACCCGTTCCGGTCACGGTCACGGGTACGACACTGATCGTTGCGCCATCTTTCTCATCGTCACGCCATCTCTCTCCACCGGTGCGCCATCGCTCTCCACCGCAGCGCTGGCCATCGCTATCGAAGCCCTCGCCATCGCTATCGATGCTATCTCAGCGCTGGCCATCGCTATCGCTCCCACTGCAGCGCTGCGCCATCTCTCTTCATCGGTCCGCCATCCCTCTCCATCGCTGATTCGTTGGGCCATATGCTGCGCCATCTCTCCCCATCGCTACGCCATTTCTCTCCCTCGCTGCGCCATCTATCTCCATCGCCGCACCATCTCTTTCCATCGTTGCGCCATCCGTCTCCAACACGGACTCACTCCATCGCGGCGCCATCAGCGCGAACTCTTCTCCATCGCTGTGCCATCTACGCGAACTCTTCTCCATCGCCGCGCCATATCTCTCCATCGCTAATCGCAGACTCTCTCCGTCGCTGCGCCATCTCTCTCCATCGCGCCTTCACGATCTCTTCACCGTCGCTGTGCGATTTCTCTTCATCGCTCCTGCGCGATCCCTCACCATCGCCGCACGATCTCTCTCCATCGCTGAGTGATCACTCTCCATCTCACTCCATCACTGCGTGATCTCTCTCGACCACCGGGCAACCTCCATCCCTGCGCCATCTATCTCCATCGCTCCTACGCTATCCCGCCATCCCAATTGTATTGTTGTTTCAGTCCGCCGTCGGTGTAGCCGCCCATCATTGTGGAAGCACACGAAAGAAGGGTCAGGTATGCCTAACGAACGTTTAACGCGATGGTTGTCACTTTGACCAATGAGCTGATCTGTAGATCAACATTAGTCAGGCATGAAATGATGTTGTGCAATAACTAATCTTGGTCAGCGCTGCGCCAAATCGCTCCATCGGTGTGCCATGTATCTCCATCGGTGCGCCATCGCTAACCATCGCTGCGCTTGCTCTCTCCATCGGTGCGCCATCGCTAACCACTGTTGCGCCTGTTCTCTCCATCGGTGCTCGATCTGTCCCGACCTTTCTCCATCTATCTCCATCGTTGCGCCATCTTTCCCAATCTATCTCCATCGCCGCGCCATCTTTGACCTTATATCCCCTTCGGTGCGCTATCTTTCTCCATTCTTGTGCCATCGCTAACCATCGTTGCGCCTGCTATCTCCATTGTTGCGCCATCTTTCTCCATCGGTGCGCAATCTCTCTCCATCGGTGCGCCATCTCTCTCAATCAGTTCGCGATCTCTCTCCCTCGCTGCGCCATCCACCTTCTTCCCAGGAACACAACGCACGTTCATTATAGTTGTCTTTAAACTGAAAGATGCCCCAAATTCAGTTGTAATGACCGCACGTTGTATTCGGGTGAAGACTCTATCTAACAGCCATTTCGTCAAAACGGACATATTATATTTTTTGAACGAAATCAAAACTGACTTTTTTTGCCAAAATCCGGTCGGAATTTTTTGCTCATGGGGGTCAAGCGTTCCCAAAACGCCGGACCCCCCTGGTCTATGGTTTAGACCAAATAAATAATAATAATAATAATAATAAAATAAAAAAAAAAGACCCTTGTCTCAACCATAGACCAGGGG
Organism: Chara braunii; assembly: GCA_003427395.1. NCBI lineage: Eukaryota > Viridiplantae > Streptophyta > Charophyceae > Charales > Characeae > Chara > Chara braunii. The sequence goes on along the minus strand of BFEA01000512.1, from coordinate 15,781 downwards.
GGTCCGGCGTTTTGGGAACGCCGGACCCCCATGAGGAAAAAATTCCGACCGGATTTTAGCAAAAAAAGTCAGTTTTGATTTCGTTCAAAAAATATAATATGTCCGTTTTGACAAAATGGCTGTTATCTCCATCTACCTTCATCGGTGCGCCTTCTGTCCATCGCTGCGCCATCTTTCTCCATGTATCTTAAAAAAATACTACGCCATCCTTCCCCATCTCTCTCTTGCGACGATCTGTGTTTCGTAGTACACGCCGAACAAGTCCGAAACATCTCGCACTTGCACCCTCAGTTTCGTAATGGGAATGTTTGTTTCAAGTGCGAATTTATTCGCTCTTGAACCAACCAGCCCCCTAAATTTGTTGTTGTATAGTCGATAAGTCACAATTAACTCGCACTTGTACTCTTAGTCTCGAAATCGAAGCACTCAAGCAGTAAAGTCGCGTCTCTTCTTGAACCAAAAATAAAGAAGTCATTTTCTATTTGCGATTAACTCGCTAGTACTGAACCAACCACGAAGGTATTTTATTTTTGCGCGGCGAAATTGAAATGCTCGTTTGAAGTGCGAATTTATTCGCACTTGAGCCAACCACGCCCCTAACTTTCTTGCTGTGTAGTGGATAAGACCGAATTAACTCGCACTTGCATCCTCAGTTTCGAAATCGAAATGCTCGTTTCAAGTACGAATGTGTTCGCCCTTGTTCCAACCAGGAACCTAATTTCTTACTGTACGGTGAATAAGTCCGAATCAGCTCGCACTTGTACTCTCGTACTTGTACTCTCGCCTGGATGCAAGTACGTCCCTTATGCTATGTGGGAGAAAAAGTGCGAGTTTACTCGGATATATCCAAACCACTTGCACATTGAACTRACTATCAGGAAGAGCAGTCGTTTTCAACCAGCACAACAGAACGAGTGGGAGAGGAGTCGGACTTGAGATACCACTTCAGCTTCAAATCAGGGTCCGAAAAAACGATATGGATTGGAATGTTGTTGTTGCACTGTTCTGTGATAAATGTTAGAAATGCGAGTTTGCTCCCTCTTGTGTATTTCCCTGACCTCGTCATACGTTGACGTGATTTTCTTGTTATACAGTTTTCTTGTGAATCTTCTCTTCAAATGGATGTCCAATCCGTCCCTTGTGTCACGCCACCGCCACCGTCGCGACAACGCGGAGAAAACAATGTTCGAGAACGTAGTTCTTGTGACAGCAGCCTGGAAGCTCCCTCTGATCGGTCTTGTGGTTTGAAAAGGGAGTTCTCGATGGTGACCCCGGCGAATCATTCACACTCGTCTACGACGTCCACTCGACGTCGTTTTGTTCGCTTTACTGACGTTCCCGACGGTCAGCGCTTATCTACAACGCTAATCCCCGATAGTGAGGGTAGTCGGGATGTGGAGACGTTTCCTGGTGGATGGATGTTCGTGGACACAAATTTTTGTGGTGTGTCCGAAACGACTGCATCAGATCTCGTGCGGACAGCGGGTAGACTGTGTGAAAGAATTGAAGTTACCCAACCCCTAGCATTTGACTATAGTAGTTCGTGGATTCGTTCATGGATCTGATCGGGAACAGTGCGGTGCGTCCGATAGAAACGGGTCTGATAGGGAACAGGCAACGGAACGTGCGTGTGAAAGTGCCGAGACAGGTAAGAGAATTGCATGTGAAGCCGGGAAAATCGACTCTCCGCCGATGATAGCCACGGGTGCAATGGGAAATTGGCAGATTGGTTTTTTAGACACAAATTTCTACAGTTCATCGGAGTCCTCCCAATCTGATTTGCCGAGGACCGCTCCCGCGGAGAGATTTGAATTCATAGATGCAGCGCATAGGTCCCCAACAAAAAGTCACCTTGGAACTCCCGAAGCAGTTCTTCAGGTTTTGTCTCATCCCCTACCTGGAGAAAGGGGAAGATATAATCGGAAAAATAGGCCGGTTAGAAGGTCGGAACATTCGAAGAGGGCCAAAAGTCGATTGAATGAAACTAACATTGCGCTCGTCCTGACACACAAATGTTGTAAGAACAAGTGTCTTCGTTTCTTGACCATTGACGATATCAAACCGGTGCGCGAAGCTTATTACTAAATGTCCCTCGAGAGGAGGATCGAGTGGTGGATGCAAACCCTTGACAATTTCACTATCCTCGATGGTGGTCTCGAAAGATTTCCAACCAGTGCAGTGCAAACGCCGTGTGTGCATCGCCAGTTGGTGTAAAATAATAGGGATATGTCGAAACACATTTCGTCGTTATAGCAAGTGCAAGTCAGACGGGGTCGTTCGTGGACGGCATGGTCGATGGGGATTGTTGAACCCGAGACCGGAGTATGTGAGCATGCTGGCTCGTGTGACAAGGTTCGTGGAAGAACATGGAGATGCTATGCCTAATAAAATAGTTGTGAGGGGGACCTCATAGAGACCTAAAGTTAGGCTCCCTGCTTATTTCACGAAACTCCTTTTATACGAGTCCATCAAGGCGGACTTGGAAGCGGCGGGTCAGACCGTTGTTTCGGAGAAAGTCTTCTACTCCATATGGAGGAAGTACCTGTGACATGCCGACCTTGCCAATTCCAACTCGTTCAGTGTGTCCGTCTTAGACAGGCAAGAGATAACACCCTTCGCCTTCGTGGCCGTAACGATTTCGACAAAAAGCACCGTAAACACCAACTAGATCAGGTTGCTCACCGTGTGGATTACGCTGACCGGAAACTTCGTTCCATTTTGAACCCCACGTAATACCTTTGTCTTATAGTGGATGGAATGGATCAGAAAAAGACAACCGTTCCTCACACCGGCATGTATAATTACTCCAAGGATCATCGACACAACATGATGATGAAAACGAACCTGACCACGGTCGTAGCTCACGGCAGGAAACCGTCTATTTATGTTTACACGTATTTGCCTTTCTATGCGCATGGTTCCGATGGCACCATGATGTGCGTCATGCGGACTCTATGTGAGTTGCAGGCGTCGGGACAGAAATGGCCACGCCACCTCCGAATCCAGGCGGCCTCTCTTCTGGTGAAATTCGGGATTTTCGAAGATGTCGAAGTGGGCTTCATGCTCTTTGGCCACACGCATACCGACATAGACGCGACTTTTAGTGTTTTCTCGAAAAAACTGAAGGACAACGATGCTTACACCATGAAGCAGTTGTTCTCGCTTATCCAGTCGTCACACAAGATACCGCCGAAGTGCACTGAGCTTGTTCACATTGCCGATTGGCGCCGGGTAGTGGATCGATACGTTGACAAAAACATTGTCGGCGTGTCGAAACCGCACCTCTTCAAATTCTTCATGCGTGACGGCAGTCCCGTCATGGTGTACAAAAAGTACTGCACCGATGCGGAATGGATGCCGGAAGGCAGACCAGTTCACTGGTTCCCGGTTGTCGATGGGCAGTACGCAGGCCCTACCTCCGCTCCACAACCATGTCACAGTGTTATTCCCCATGTCGTTAAAAAGGATTTTCGGATGGCTCGTGATATTGTCCAAAAATTACTGGAAGTCCTCGAACGGCATAGACACATGTGGCAGACATATAGGAAGGAGGAGGTCGACAAGCGGGAGGATGTTTTGTCTTACTGGAAAGCCATCTTCGTCGAGGCGGACGATATGATCGAAGAGGAAAAGAAGAAGGAGATGGGAGAGGGTGAGGAAGAGGATGTCATGGGGGCAAAGGAGCCCGATGTCTACCCTCACGCCTTGTGGCCACTATCAGTCGAAACTGTGGATGACGTTCAAGAAACCAACCCTCCTTCGCCAGAGGCTTCGCATACATATGTAGGACCGAGGGCGGACCGTCCAAAAGTGGACTTCGACCCTCGGCGCCATATACACAAAGGTGATTTTCTGATTGTTAGGCCGCCCGATGAGGAACTGTCTCAAGGTGTCCCGTTCTGGGTTGGCAGAGCACAGTCTGAGGTTGTGGACGACCGTTCCTCGCCTCATTTCGGTTGTTTATGTATACAGTGGTGGGTGCCTACAGGTCACTCGTCCGATCTTCGCGAAAGGTACTCCGACAGTTGGACGAAGAGGTGGAAACTTTCCGCTTCGGACGAGGAACAATGGCAACGCGCCGAAACCGTGGCTGATTCGTGGAGAAGACCCTTTCGCAAAGGGACGGATGAGAGCAAATTTGTGACAGGCCTTACAATACCGACATCCGTTTGCAAGAAAGCGCTTGTGGCCCTGGGGGACTACTGTCTTTCCGGTCCGTCTGACGTGCCCGTTTAGTTAAATGCGAACTGATTCGGATTTGTTAGCTACGAACTCCGCAAAGATAATGACGAGACGTTAACTGCGAACTAATTCCGTTTTTTTGTCCTGCAGGATGGATGACGACGACACACCATCGTGCGACGTTGTATACGAGACAACGTCCTACGAAACCTCGTCGTACGCGAGCGAGTATTCCTTTTCGATCGAGAATGTGGACAGGGATCTTATCATCATGAACAAATGCATTTGGGCACGAGGAACGGTCAGTCTTGACAGCGATTATCTGCATATCGAAGTTGGGGTCGACCTCGACAGTTACATTGCCCCCGAAACACGTGTTGTTGGTGGACAAACTACAATAGTTCGTGATAGAGGATCAAATATGTGGTACCTCTACTGGAGTTTAGAAGAAGTCGAACTTTGGGAAGTTCCATCCAGTCAGGAGGAGAAGGTCGACGTCGAGGATATGGTAGATTCTTGGGACTCACTGCGCTTCGAACAAGACTGGGATTGTATGGACGACCATCATGCTAAACTTTGCGCATGATACTGCATCAGGAAGCCGCAACTGCGTTTTCCTGTGATCATAGACTACCATGGCCGAATTCGTCTGTTCAACCATGGCATCCCTGTACTAACGCTTTTCACGGTGGCCAATATTTGTGGTAAGCGAATGAGAGTTTTCTTCCTTGTGAGAGAAGACTTTCGCGAGCCCACGTCCGCGGGTGCTCTGAAGCGCTTCCATGAGCGATTCGAAATAGATCCTTCGCTCGCAAAAGAATTCAATCTAATAGACAGTTTGGTGCATGCCCAACTTCACTTCCTTTTCGGATTATGTGAGGAGATATTCTTCACTTTGGAACACAAGGACAACTACAATGACTACACTCTACGAAAAGTTTCGCATCACCGTTCGGATGTCCAAACATTGGCATTCGTAGGTGGTAGGCGGAGACAGATCTACGATTGTCCTTACTGTGACGATGGACACCAGTCGCCCTGACTTGCTATGTGAGCCTTTCTATTTGGGGATTTCCACAACTCCGAGTTAGTTCGCACTTTGGTGTTGTCCTCATAGGAAAACCTCGCGGTTCATCGACGACCGTTTTGTTCACATAAGTCTGAGCTAACTCGTCATTGTTGTCAGGAAAAGTTTCGCATCACCGTTCGGGTGTCCAAACATTGGAATTCGTAGCTGGTAGGTGGAGACAGATCTACGACTGTCCTTACTGTGACGATGGACACCAGCCGCCCTGACCTGCTATGTGATTCTTCCTATTTAAGGATTTCCACAACTCCGAGTTAGTTCGCACTTTGCTCTTGTACTCATAGGAAATCCTGGTGGTTCATCGATGACCGCGTTGTTCACAATAGTCTGAGTTAACTCGTCATTGTTGTCACTTTTCCACCCCGTGGTCCTTAATAGTAGAGTGGTCTGACCGTTCCACACGAATGACGTGTTGGAAATGAGTCGAGATCAAGAGGTGGTTGCAGGACTTGCGCTCACTTGCGAAGTGCGGATCTAGTCTCACTTATCGAACCACATCAACGACGTGTAGAAAAAAGGTCGAGATTAAACGGCGGTTGTAGAACTTGCACTCTCATCCGAAGAGCGAACCAATTCTCATTTATCGAACCCTTTCGTGCACATCAAGATCCTGTATTTCTTGCCTATGCACTAGGTTCTTTTTTATGCACTCGGGAGAATCGCAACTGACACTCTTCCTTGCGTTTCTCCGCAAATGCAGAATGGATATCGGTACTTCGTCGCGGAGTACGAAGTCCTAAGCGCAGGACATCGATCTGATCATTTTGTCAAAGAATATTTGGGAAGACATTGAGCGTTCTACTGTGGACCGTGCCTACCTGCACCTCGAAAATGATGTTGTCCCCGACGGGGAAATCCCTTCGTGGCAAAGTGTGGACGAAGGACACCTTCGGATTTGCCGTGATGCAGGGTCGAACTTTTGGTACCTGTACACTCTGATGAAGGATGTACACGCATACCCTTTCGGGTTGGAGCCAATTATGAAGAGGGAACCCGTCGAAGAGGAACCCGTCCAAACTTCTGAGATGGTTGAAGCATGGCACATTCTATGTGAGAAACTAAAGTGGACGTCGTTGGACAAGTTGCATCAAAAACTGTGTGCCTGGTTTTGCCTCGGGGAACCAATGAAGTCGGCGCCGGTGATCATTGACTACTTCGGTCGAGTGCGGGTGTGTAATCGTGGCACCACCGTGGTGACGCTCTTCACTGCCGTGAAGGTGGACGGTCGACGAATGAGAGCTCTGGTTCTCGCAAGGGAGGAATTTCACTGTGTCAAACTCACTTCTTTTCAAGCGTTTCACACATCCGGCTCTATTGGTTCCCATGCGCGGTTCAAAAACAGGCTAGCCATAGATCAAACACTCAAAGATGAGCTGGATTTGTGGGTTGATTGTTTGGTGCACCAACAACTTCACTACCTCTTCCATAGCTGCGACGAAATAAATTTCACAGTCGAACATAGGGACAACGAATTGCGAGTTGTTTACCGTCGTCTGGATTATTCAGCCTCAGGACCTCAGGATGTGATACTGCGCAACGGGAAGACGAGATATGTGCGCGACTGCCCTTACTGCGATGGTGGACATCCACATCTACACCACCGGCGTTAGACTCGCACTACGGGTACATCCCATTGAATTTCGTTGAATGCAGACGACGGTGGTCGGCGAAGATTAGAACAGTCATGGTTTAGAGTGGGTTGGGAACACTGGGATTGCTGGATAACGCCACCTTCCGGTCCCATATGATGATGACTGTTCGACTTTCTACGGAGGGAAGATCATGGCAGTCCGTCGTTCTGGGGATCCCATTTTCCGTTCCAAATCTGTAACTCGACCAATTTGAATTGAATTTTAAGAGATTTCCTCGTGCGCGACTTGCGAAATATGGAATTAGATCTTCAGGCCCAAATTCCCGAAGCAAATCGCTGGCCATCGAGTTCGACATAGACGACCGCAATGACGACGATCGCGGCAGCCTACTCGAAGACTGTATGTGCTGCTACCATCGAGATCGTGCCAACTCTTTTCGTGTGACGCATGATACGAAGATAGTCATCGTCTCGGCATATTCGGATTCCATATGCGAATAGACTCGCATTTATCACCTCATGTCTTTTGCGAAGGGTCTAGCCGTATCACATTGTGGACATCGTGTGGGGCTTGGATGAGCTTCTGTGTGGGACTTGTGTACACAGGTGAACATCGTGTCGGGCTTGGATTAGCTTTTGTCTACTGCAGGACTTCAGCAGGAATCAGCGTTTGTGTACGTCTTCGGCTTGAATCAACTGTACATTCTGCTACCATGGAGATCGTACTGACTGTTTTCATGCGACTCATGATACGAAGATAGTTATCGTATCAGGGTATTCTGATTTCATATGTGAATAGACTCGACTTTACCACCTTGCGATGGGTCTGGCCGTATCTAAGAGCTTCTGTATGGATCTTGTGTAGGCAGGTGAACATCGTGTCGGGCTTGGATGAACTTTTGTCTACTGTGGCACTTCGGCACGAGTCAGCGTTTGTGTGGGTCTTCGGCTTCAATCAGTTTTTGTGTAGGACTTCCGTTGAACTTGTGTTCGACATGTGCGTGTTTGAGGTAAGGCATGGTTATTTCCAAGTGTAATGTAGAACTTTTCGACGTGTGTTTTGTTTCGGTTGAGCTTCTGTTCGACGTGACCGGAGCACGTAGGGCTTGTGTTCGACGGTTCGTGGATCTGGCGACGAGGGCGTGTCATGTAGACTTTTCGGAACCGTCTTGTGTAGATGAGGGCATGTCACGTAGATTGTACGACGTGGCCTTGAATGACATTTGGAAAGCCTACATGTACCTTAGAACATGTGCTTCAATGATTTTTGGAAAGACTCCATGTACTTTGTGATTTCTGGAAAGCCTTTGTGTACTTTGCAACGTGGGATGTAATATTTTCTTGCATTGAATGATTTATGGAACGCCTCTGTGTACTTTGCAATTTGCGATTGAATGATTTTTTCGCATTGACCTTGGGAAAAACAACAGGCTACTTGCAAGTGTTACCCTCTCTCCATCCCTCCGACTTTCATAATACTGATGTTGCAAGTGTTTCGATCTCTCATCTTCATGTCATGGCATGCATGTATATTTTCGCTGAAAAGATGATCATGTGAAGGAGGGGATCGTTGTTTGCGATGACAAGACTGAATGTTATGAATCGATGTTGTCGATTTGTCAATGCAAACGTCCATATTAAATCACCACGCGTATGGTGTGTGCACCTAGCTCTCCATCTAAGTGCGAGTTCACTCGGACTTGTTGTGTAAGCCCCGAGTGATGAACTCAAGTGAGAGTTCACTCGCACTTACCTTAGATAGGCATGTACCATCACTGGGAATTAGGAATGGAGAAAATGTCGTTTGATTATGGGAAAAAAAAGTAAGTTACACGAGCACATCGGGTAGAGCTGCATGCTCGTCTAGTAGTACAGTACCTGTACTTCAAAGCATGTAGAAACCTTGTGAATACTCAGTTAGGGACCTGACGACTGGGTGTAGGCCTCACGAGGGGAGTTATCATTTGCCGACTTTTTTTACAAGTGCCTACATGTCCATATGTGTCGTTTGATATGTGTGTGTGATGTGTAGGGTGCATAATGTCGTTTAGAGCGTCGAAAAGGATGGGCATGCGTCCCGAGACGCACATGCGTTTAGCTGAATCGTTTCCTCCTTGTGCGAAATCGGTGCGGCGTTGTGACGATCATGTTTCGATCCACGGAGCAACCACTGAGGACTTCGAAGAGGACCCGTGGATGACCATCGTCCCGTTCTTGAACCGGCATCTTGACGAATGGTGCGAGGGTAATTGGGAGACGATGGAGAGTGTCTGCCCTCCTGCGAGCCATTACAAGTTTGCCAACATGTTAGAGTCTGGGAACCTCATTGCACTGCCTGATGGTGTCCTTGAGCACAAGTTCCTGAACCGTATGCGCAAAATAGTCCGCTGCATCAGCCGCCATTTCAGTCGCCTCGACTGCCACTACATCAGGTCTTCGCCACGAGCTTGGGGAAGGTCGAGGAAACAAGAGTTGGTGGAATGCGCTCGTCATTGTCCATTCTTGAAGCAGTACCCACTCCGTTGCCCCAGGATTTCTCCACAAGCTGTGCCGTACTGTTGTGTGCGGTTGACTGTATCCGGATCTGATTTTGCCAGAGTGCTATGTGTCGCTCTTTCGGACAAAAGTAGGAAACTCGTCGATGCAGTTGTGCGTGTGTCATGCAATGAGGTGGTAATTGAGGGGTCCAAGTTCGTGCCTATGCGTGGGCGTCCTGGTGTAGATAGGTGGTCAGATTTGGTGATAGGAGGCCCGGTCACAAATTTTTCATTGTATCTGTGTGTGTGTGTATGTTCATGTGTGTTTGTGTGAGTTGTGTGTGTGTGTGTTTACGTGTTTGTGTGTTGCAGTGGCGGTACCGTGAACATGACTGGCCGGTCATCGACGCCAAAATCCGTGAACGACCGTTCAAAGGTTTTCCGCCCACATGGACAGCGGTGCGATCAGGATCGGGGCGGAAGGGGGGTGGTGCGGGGGCGTTCTACACCCCCTTGCCTTGAAAAAAAAAAAAATGGGGGGGATGGAGGTCGGGGGCGGGTTGGCGCAGGTGCCGCAGAGCCCCGTCAAAGAAGCACCATGAAGCAAGGAAAAAGAAAGAAAAATTTATGGGGTGTTACCGACACCCCACATAACACATATACCAACCCGACCATAACCAAACTCTCTCTCTCTCTCTGTCTGTCTGTCTCTCTCTCTCTCTCTGTCTGTCTGTCTCTCTCTCTCTCTCTCTCTCTCTCTCTCTCTCTCTCTCTCTCTCTCTCTCTCTCTCTCTCTATGTCTCTCTCTTTGAGAGGGCAATGTGTGACGGTCCCCGTTGCGGACGCCAATCGGTGCTTTATGGGACCACGTAACGAAAATGGCCTGGTCTTCGTGTGGTCAACCTGCGCCTATGGAAGGGCCAACCCTCCTGTCGGGAAACGAGGCCCGACCGATTTTTTTCTTTGCTTCTCTTTTTTTTTTCGGTTGTATGGCGCTAGCGTAGGGTAATGATGCCATCAATTTATTTATTTTTAGGGCCCAAAACACCCTCCGAATGCCCCACACAACCGACGAATGCTATGCTTAACATAGCCGAATTCGATTTTTTTTTCAATATATATATATATATATATATATATATATATATACAGGGTCACCAGCCCGTACGTACGGAGGTCCTCGGGCAGGCCTCCGTACGTACGGGCGTTCGAGGTCCGAACCCGACGGCGTTTGACCCCCGCCAAAACATTTTCCGGGGCCTACAAATAATTAGTTTTTCCTGATTTTTGTTCTGTCAGTTCCCTATCATGTGAGGTACATGCCTGTAAATTTTCAATTCATTTGGCTAATCCACATAAGAATTAAAAATCACCGAAGATGGCAGTGTCAAAACGTGCTCGCCCACGTATTTTTTCACTTTTTACTTTTTGTTTTCACTTTAGTTCGGGGTCTAAACAATTTTATTATTTTTTGAAACATTTTTAGTGGGTTTTGTATTATGTGAAGTACACATCTGTAAATTTTCAGGGCATTAAGCTATGCCAAAAAAAAAAAAAAAAATCGCCAAAGATGGCGGTGTCGAAAACATGCTCCCGCACTCACTAAATTTAATTCTCTTTTTATTTTTATTTATTTTTATTATTAGTATTTATTTTTCGTTTTTTTTTTTTTTTTCCAAATTTGGTAAGGAATTCGGATGTAATGCTCAGGCAAATCTTCTTGAATTTATTTTTTTCCATAATATATCTTTTTTCAGATTTGTTTGATGACTTTGTTTTTTTTCTGTTTTTTTTTTTTTGGGTCTACGTTCGGCCCGAACCGCCGAACGCATTCCCAAGAAGTCCCATACGTTCGTGCGTTCGGGCTCGGGCGTTCGGCCCGTCCCGAACGCCGGTTACCCTGTATATATATATAGATAGATAGATAGATAGATAGATAGATAGATAGATAGATAGATAGATTCCGATAAAAAAAAAAAATGAGCAGGTGCCCGTTGACATGAACCACAAACCTTTACCAGACAAATATGCCCCTACCATATAAAAAAAAAAAAAAAAAAAAAAAACGGAGTTCTTGTTCTGTGTGAGCTCCGTGAACTCCAACCGTCACATTTTTTGTGATCGGCGACCGACTTGCATTCACCACCTGAGGGCAGTGAACGGTGAACGGGGGCACAACACAGGTGTGTTGTGTGTCTGTGTGTGTGTGTGTCTATCGTTTTTTCCTTTTCTTATTTGTTTTTATGGTTTTTATTAAAAAAAATAAGTTCAAAAAAAGTAAAAAACAAATGTTGTCGTATATCTTTGAAAGATCTACAACCAGGGTTGCCGACGTTCGCGACAGGCCAACGCCCGAACATTCGGCACCCCCTCTCGACACGTTCGACTGTTCAGCGGAACGCGGATTAAAAAAAAAAAAAAAACCATTGATTTCCAAAAACTATAAAAAAATATATATGTCATGCAGAAGAATAAACTAAACAACATTTGCCGCAATGTTACATCCAAATTCTTTACCAAATATAAATAAAAAATCAAATATTTAAAATGAATAATAATAATAATAATTAAAAAAAATAAAACAAAAATAAAATTATTAAGTAGGCGAGCACGGTTTTGACACCGCCATTTTTGGCGATTTTTTCTTTTTTTTTAGTAATGACCAGGGTACCGGCGTTCGGGACGGGCCAACCACCCGAACCCGAACGCCCGAACGTATAGGACCCCTTGGGGATGCGTTCGACCGTTCGGGCCAAACGTGGATCCAAAAAAAAAAAAAAAAAAAATCGTCAAAGAAATCTGAAAAAAAGATATGTTATGGAGAAAAATATATTAAACAAGATTTGCCCGACCATTACGTACGAATTCTTTACCTAATTTGAAATAAAAATAAAATACACGGAATAAATACTAATAATAAAAATAAATAAAAATAAAAAGAGAATTTAATTTAGTGAGTGCACGAGCATGTTTTCGAAACGCCATCTTTGGCGATTTTTCAAGTTTTTTTGGCATAACTAAATGCCCTGAAAATTGATAGATGTGTACTTCACATAATACAAAACCCACAAAAAAAGTTAAAAAAATATAAAATTGTGTAGACCCCGAACTAAAGTGAAAACAAAAAGTCAAAAGTGAAAAAAAACGTGGGCAAGCACGTTTTGACACCGCCATCTTTGGCGATTTTTTATTCTTATGTGGCTAAGCCAAATGACTTGAAAATTTATAGGCGTGTACCTCACCTCATGAAAAACTCACTAAAAAAAATGCAGAAAAAAAAATATATTGTTAGGATCCGAAATAATTTTTCGCGAGGGCCGAACGCCGTCGGGTTCGGGCCCCGTACGGGACCCCGAACGCCCGAACGTACGGAGGTCCGCCCGGGGGCCTCCATACGTACGTGCTGGTAACCCTGGTTGTGACAAATGCCATGAAAAGTTATATATGTGTATCTAACGTAATAGAGAATCTACAAATAAAGTTTGAAAAAATAATCAGTTTTTTCGTGCCTCGAAATAAAAGAAAAACAAAACGTGAATAGAAAAAAAACAAATTTGTGAGTGGGCAAGCAAGTTTTGACACCACCATCTTTGCCGATTTTTTTCAGTGTTTTCTGGCTGAACAGAATGACTTCAAAATTAAGAGGGAGATACCTTCCATCACAAAGAACTCACTAAAACAAATTCAGAAAAACATAATAATATTTAAGTGCCAAAATATTTTTTTTCGGGGTCTGAACCCCTTCAGGTTTGGGTCCCCTACAGGGACCTGAATGCCCGAACATTCAGGGGTCAGCTTAGGGTCCTCCCTCTCTCTTTTCTCTCTCTCTCTCTCTCTCTCTCTCTCTCTCTCTCTCTCTCTCTCTCTCTCTCTCTCTCTCTAAGAGGGCAATGAATGACGGCCCCCGTTGCGGACGCCAATCGGTGCTTTATGGGACCACGAAACGAAAATGGCGTGGTCTTCGTGTGGTCGACCTGAGCCTAAGGAAGGGTCAACCCTCCTGTCGGAAAACGAGGCCCGACCGATTTTTTTCTTTGCTTTTCTTTTCTTTTTTCGGTCGTATGGCGCTGACGTAGGGTAATGATGCCATCAATTTATTTATTTTTAGGGTCCAAAACACCCTCAGAATGCTATACTTAACACAGCCGAATTCGATTTATATATATATATATATGCATTGTCACAAACAGAACTGCCCGGTAAACCGTAGGAAGAGAGAGAGAAGAGGACAACAAACGAGGGCTGTCTATATATATATATATATATATATATATATATATATATATATATATATATATATATATATATATATATATATATATATATATATATACATATATTCCGATCAAAACAAAATAAAATGGGCAGGTGCCTGTTGACATGAACCACAAACCTGTGCAAAACAAATACCCCCTACCATTAAAAAAAACAAAAAAAAACGGAGTTCCCGTTCTGTGTGAGCTCCGTGAACTCCAACTGATATCGTTTTTTGTGATCGGCGACCGACCCGCATTCACCAGCTGAGGGCAGTGAACGGTGAACGAAGATACAACACTTGTGTGTTGTGTATCTGTGTGTGTGTGCGTCTGTCGTTTTTTCCTTTTCTTACTTATTTTTATGGTTTTGAAAAAAAAAAAACCATCGAAAAAAAAAAAAACATCAAAAAAAATAAAAAACAAATGTTGTTGTACATCTTTGAAAGATCTACAACCAGGGTTGCCGACGTTCGGGACGGGCCGACGCTTGAACATTCGGCACCCCCTCTCGACACGTTCGATCATTCAGCCGAACGCGGATTAAAAAAAAAAAAAAAAAAAAAAAGATTTTCAAAAACTCTAAAAAACAATATATGTCATGCAGAAGAATAAACTATACACCATTTGCCGCAACGTTACATCCAAATTCTTAACCAAATATGAAATAAAAATAAAATGTTAAAAATCAATAATAATAATAAAAACTAGAAAAAATAAAACAAAAATGAATTTATTAAGTGGGCGAGCACGTTTTTGACACCGCCATCTTTGGCGATTTTTCTTTTTTTTTTTGGTTGTGACAAATGCCATGAAAAGTTTTATATGTGTATCTAACGTAATAGAGAATCTACAAATAAAATTTGAAAAAATAATCAGTTTTTTCGTGCCTCGTAATAAAGGAAAAACAAAAAGTGAAAAGAAAAAAAACAAATTAGTGAGTGGGCAAGCAAGTTTTGACACCACGATCTTTGTCGAATTTTTTTTAGTTTTTTCTGGCTGAACAGAATGACTTCAAAATTAAGAGGGAGATACCTTACATCACAAAGAACTCAGTAAAACAAATTCAGAAAAACATAATAATATTTAGGTGCCAAAATATTTTCTTACGGGGTCTGAACCCCTTCAGGTTTGTGCCCCGTACAGGGACCTGAATGCCCGAACATTCGGGGGTCAGCTTAGGGGTCTCCGTACGTTCGGCCTGGCAACCCTGTCTAGAACCCTATATTTTTTATTTGTTTTTCTGTTTTTGTTTTAACCCTTCAAAATCTTTGTGAAACCCAGAAAAAAACACTCATTTCTTTTTTTGTTTTTGTTTTTTTATCGTGTTTATGTTTTCGATTTTTTTTAAAGATACTCAGGGTTCAAAAAATAAAAACAAAAATATGGGGTTGTAGAGCTCGAAAAGATCTACCCCCCCCCCCTTTTTTTTGTTGCGATTATGTTTAGCCAAGGAAAAAGAATCATCACAGACTCTGTTTATACCCGTCCAACGACCGTTTTAACGGGGATTCAACGCGGATTTAGCACGCGTTGAAACTTTCGATGCGGATCCCCGTTGAATCCATTTTCGGGCACACAGATAATGACCGCGCTCAGTGGGTGGAAGGAGGGGACCAAGGAAATCCATTGAGATGGACTACCAACGACCCAAGAAACATTCGGTTCCGGACTAGCCTAGACCATATAATCCAACCATGGAATAATCCCGATAGGTACTCTGGCGTGGAAACGTTCTGTTCCAGACTAGCCTGGACCATATAATCCAACCATGGAATAGTCCCGATAGGTACTCTGGCCGGTCTAGAGTTGGCATAGGTGAGACGGTGCCTAGCGTGGCTCCGGGGAAACGTTCGGTTCCGGGCTAGCCTGGAGTGGCACACAGGTTGGTCTAGAGTTGGCTTAGGGACGCTGCCTATGGTGGCTCCGAGGAAACATTCGGTTCCAGACTGGCCCAGAGTGGCACACATACCAACTGTAAACATCATCCCAATAGGCGCCCAGACTGGTCTGGAGTTGACTTAGGTAAGACATTGCTTAGGGTGGCTCCGTGGAAACATTCGGTTCCGGACTGGCCTGGGATCATAAACTCAGGGCTAATAATAACCAACTGAGGGTGCAAGGGGGGATGGGCCGGAGGTCTTCCCTGGCAGGAATCGGCCCTGCGGCGAACTGGTGCGGGTTACGGAAT
>BFEA01000511.1:1103467-1113655 GCA_003427395.1 Chara braunii | reverse complement strand
TGCCGGACTGGACTGCAGTTGCAAACTCGGCCTTGCCACTGTTGTGCATGTAGAGAGTTTCGACTGCAGTTGAAACTTGGGACCAGACTGGACTCCAAAATGGCAGTTCGAAATGCATTTACAAACTGCTTTCGTGACTGCGCCCTAGTTACCCCAAGAAAGAAACGGCCATGTGCCTGACTGAACTGCTAGAAAAAGCCAGCCCCAGTTTCAAACTGCTAAAACCCAGTTTCAAGTGCAATTACAAACTGTAACCCTGACTGCGCCGTAGTTTTCTCAAAAAAAAAAGGACTCAATGGGTACACCCTGGGGCCAAGTCCCACAAGCAGCGTTGAGTTTCCTCAACATCCGAATCTGGACGTGTTTGGGGAAATGTGCAGTTGAGGAAACTCAGGGCATACTCACACTAGCACTTTCCAAAATGCATCAGACCGCAAGTTCCGCCACATCTGTACGCATCTGGCCGCAATTCCGTCCAGAAATAAGTAAAAAAGTCCTAGTGTGAGTATGCCCTCTATGTGATTTTCTGCACCTGTTCACAAACACGTCTAGATTCAGGCATCGAGGAACTCAACGCTGCTAGTGGGACTTGGCCCCTGACCTGTTGAAATTCAAATTCAGACTCAACTTCGAATCCTGATACCTTCAGATGAAGAGAAGAAGATCATTCTGAATCGTCTGGCGCGGGTCTGTTCAATGATGATATCTTCTTTTTTTTTTTCTTTTTTTTTTTCTTTCGAAATTGCACTTTTATTAACAGTGCCCAGTGCCCAAGGCAATTACATGATCAAGATAGGAAAAAACAGGGACTACAGGTTGTCCTGCCCCACCAGGAGCCCGGAGCCCCATCCCTGCGTACACAATATTCACGCTCTTAACCCTAACACGGCACCAGCCCTGCTACGAAAACAGTCACTACTACAAAAACAATCCCTATTCCCACCTCAGCCTTGGGCACTGGGCCCCTATTAAAAAAAAAAAAAAAAAAAACCTCCCCATCGGATAATGTTCGAACAGCTTCTGACATTCGATCTCCTCCATCGCGTTAGCTTCTGTTCCGACGCCATGGCTGCAATACTTTCTTCTCCGACGCCATAGCTGCATCTCGATTATCTTTCTACGTGATATCCATCCTACAGGGTTGTATAACACCCGTTCAGGACTGCACAGCTTGCCAGCCATGACTAACTCCATCGGAAGCACGATGCGCCTGGCAGCGTTCTTCAGTTCGAAATGTTCTAAAGATTCCATCAGATGGTGCCATCTCTCTCTCGTCTTGCTCCGCACCTTGAAATCTATCTTGAAAGTTGTCATCTGTCTCTCATTCTGCTCCGCAGCTCCTTTGTGAAGACCCAATGTTGTCTGCCTCCCCTCCTCAGAGGGACCCCCCACTCTCTCCTCTAAGCCCTGGACAAGGTCATGTCTCGGTTGCTCGAGCTCTCCCATGTGGCTCGACAGCTGCAAGACCCCTCTCCCCCGTGCTGTGCACCCCAGGGAATGGTGGCTAAGCTCCACGCGGCTATGCGCGTGGCGTGCACGCCGCGCGGTTATGGAAAAACCCTAAACTATGTCGCTCGTGTCAAGGGACTTGAGCGCTTCCTCCCCAGATCACACCTAATTTTTGTTTTTTAGACCCTAGTTGCTTTGGATATTAGAGAAAGGGGAAGCTGGACCCGTTTTCCAGCAGTGCCAGAAAGGGTAACTCCAGGTTGAATTGTGGGGACATTGGAAATAAAAGTGCAACTTTCCAAAAAAACAAAAAATTCCCAGGAAGGGAATCTGATTATTAGCCCATGGCTGCTTCCTCGGGCTAGAGGACAGGTTACGTTTTAGATGGAATAGTGGTATGGTCGTTGCCACCCCATCGCGGTTTTTCCTTCTGTCGTTTTAGACAGACGCTAGAATTATGTTGTGGAACTGTGTTCAGACTTCTGTAGGGAGAGTAAGGATGCGTTTTCAGATGCAAGGGACAAGTTAGACGGTTTTTGGATGTAAGTTGGTAAAGGGTTACTGGGTGGAGTCATCAAGTGTTCAAATGATTCGGCGCTTCAAGTTTAATTTGGAAGAGTTGTCAGTTGGGAAGTACCGGGGACACTGGACCCAGTTTCCAGCACAAGCCTAAGCTGGGTAATAGCCCCAGTTTTTTTTGTTTTTTTTTTTTCACTCAAATGGCACGTGTAGGGCGTTTCATTATAGCTCAACAAAGGGGAGGCCGGGGACCTCACAATTCAACCCGAAAAGCAGGAATGATCATCATCATCATCATCATCATCATCATCATCAATCATCATCATCATCATCATCATCATCATCATCACAGTTTCTGTATTCATTTTTTTCATCAATCAGTAGTTATCTTTGTGTCGGTGGTTATATTCTCATCTCCCAGACAGGCTATGGTCTACTAGTTGGTAGGTAGGTTGGTCAGGAAGGGAGCGATACTCCACAGGGGTAACACAAGGTGGGAGGTGATTGCCCTCCACGGAGTAGACGCAGATGATGGGAGCTGACCTGGGCTGGGGCTGGGAGATATGTATGGGGGGCGCATTATCTCCTGGCAGAGGCAGACTAGGTCAGAGTGTTAGTTTTGAGGTACACCTTTTGGGGGAACTGGTTACCTCAAGGTAGAAGGGAATGGGGAGGTTCTCCCTCTCTCGTTCGGGCTGATAGGAACTTCATGCTGATAGCAGGGTTGGGCTCAGCGCAGGCAGAGAGAGGAGAAGAGGAAATGAGGGGAGAGGAGGAGAATACATGGAAGAAGGGGAGCGGTGGAGAGAAATAATCATCAGCGTCGTCATCATTATCCGTCATCTTTGTGATCATCTCAGGGTACTCGTCAAATTTCATCATCTGAAAGTTTTGCTGATGAGGATTCTGATGTTATCGGATCCTTGATTTCTGGTTGGCATTCTAGATTAGCTAATTTCCTAATTGAGTCTTCTTGTGTAATGGCTAGGTTGAGTTGGCGCCAGAACGACGCTAGCCGGCGCTGGGGCAGTGCCCTGTAACCTGCTTGTGTAGGAGCTTGAGGCTTTGTATAGAGGTCTGGAATTGCCGAGGGAGGATGGCAATCTGCAAACTTGACTAATAACTACAATCTGGCCGACAATGGTCAGAGCTGGGGTGGGTAGCGCTGCCCTGTAACCAAGCCAGATTGGGGTGTGAGACCGGGAAGAGGCCTGATTGGTGCACAGCACGGGCTCAATTGTGATTGGTTGTTTGGAATGGATACAGGAAATTAGGGATAGGATAGTAATTCAGTGTTGAGTAGACAATCTTTCTGATTAGACATCATCTAGCTATATTTCATGACCTCAATCACCCACTCTGACATCCTAAATCATCCTAAATCATCCAAAATGATCCTCAATCATCCCAAATTTTCATCAATTGTCAATCATCAATGTATTCCCATTATAAGGGACGCTGGGCCCGGTTCCCAGCACGTGATGCTCCCCACGAACAGATTGGAGCAATTAAAAACAAAAAAAAAGAATATCTAGGCACAGAAATAGCCAACCCTAGACTGCTGACCTGAAACCTCATTCCTAGTGAAACATAGCACAAGCCTAAAAAGTCGAACAATTCAAAGTTAAACTACAAGCATACCCACACTATCCTATCATGTACTTGTAACCCTGTCTAAGACGACAGTTGGGCCCAGGATGGGACCGAGTAACCACTTGGTACTCCCTCTGCTAATCCTATCCCCCTGCCCTCCTCCTGTGGAGATACAACCAAGTACCCAGGTATAGCAACAAATTATGCCATAGGCCAAATTCCCAACAAGCCAAAACAAATAAAACAACCATTTTGGGGCTGAGCCCCCTCAAACCTGTTTCGAAAACCATTTGTCCAACACCAACTTCCCGTCTACCAATGTCGCCAGCTTACCTACCAATCCCCATGTATTCCGAAACCAGCGCGTGGAGTTCCCCCTGCCCTTTCTTCGCCAGTCTCCATGAATAGGGCGACAGAAGGAGGATTTGAACAGCCTTCTAATTTTCTTATTTGACATCTCGTGGTTATCGAATATTCGTCGATTCTCTTATTTCCAAATTACATCGCAACCAACCGCTCGTGCTATGTAGCCCCAACCACTTCCTGTTTCCAACCAGTCTGAAAGTCCCCCTAGGAGAACCCATTCCCTGTCCCATGCCATACAATTGTCCAAAATTGTCACCCAAAATCTCTGCCACCAGCCCCAAATTCTCTTAGATGCCGGACAGTCATACCAAAGGTGAACTATGGACTCAAAGGCCCAATCACATCTCTTGCAGGTTAGTGCCACCTTGAGTCCCCTCTGCGCAAGATTCACTGCAGATGGGGTAGCCAGGAGAAAAAGTGACCATAAGTTGGCCGCTAGACAAGGGTTTGGAGCGATAGCCAATTGTTGCCAACATCGTCTCAGCGCCTTTTCTGGTCTGCCTTTGTTGCATACTAATACCTGACTCCACCGTTTGGTGGTTGTTTCCAATGTTGTGTGTCCTGTTGTCAGAGATTCATATCCTTGTGCCATTGTGTATGAAGAAAGCACTAAATCCTCCCTCCATCCCCACATTTTAGGATTCAATCTTAACTCTGAGATAGTGGTCCAAAAAGCGCGGACTTTGCAGGTCCAATTACCCTTATCATCTTATGTCTCCCACACCATAATCTAAGCTAGTTTAGTTGTTAACGGAGGATGTGTCAGGCCTTCTTTTTGTACCAGAAGGTTTGGTAACTTCCTCTACATCAATCAGTTCCCAACACTGGAACTGTCTTCTTCCTTCTAAATCAATTTATATTAACTTCCGAAAGGTTGGGGGTTCCTTAGGGGCGTGGCCCGAAAACCACGTACCAGGGGGGTCCACACCTTCAGGGCCAAGAATGAGTTTCCATTGGTCTGGGCTAGACTCAATGAGTTGGGCCAATCATTCTTCCACATACCACAGTTGACCCAGCCGTGCCCTGACGTCTGCAGGGGGAGGCCATTGGTTATCTGGCTGGTTTCATATATCCTCCATCCGCAATACTCCTTTTTCTATCCACCGTCTCCCAAAGCTGTTGCTAGCAATATCCGCCGCAGACCAACTACCATCAGACTTTCAAATATGTGGGTTCTCACACAGAGGCTGCATAAGGACCTCAACCTTAGTTACCGGTTGCAACCAAGAATTTGGTTTCAATTTACGCCAAGCCCATAACACAGTTTTCCATAACTTAAGACTTTATTACACGATTCTGATAGGAGGTCAACAAAATGCAAGTCCACACATCAGCGAGTCTTTGAAGATTTCATTCCAGCGCAAAAATTTGTTCAGCCATAAGAATCCAATGCTCCTCCCCGGGGGGGGAGCAAGCAGCCTTGATTACCCAGCGGACTAGCATTGCTGTGTTTTTCCGTTGGGGGTCAGTCATCCCTAAGCCTCCCTCTGCCTTTGAAAAACATACTAAATCCCATGCAACTTTAGACATATACCCATCTTTGTCCCCTGTAAAAGGCTTCCACAAAAATTTCGTTGCACGTCTGCGAATGAGACCGCACAGATGTCTCCCTACGGGTCTGACTGTAGCCACAAACCAAAGCAAAGCAAAGAGGGTGTCGTTTATTACCATTGCCCTCCCATAAATGGACAAATGGGGGGCCTTACCCCATGTGGAGACCCGCTGCAGTATTCGCTGTAACAAAATCTCTTCCTGGTTTACAGTGCATGAGAGCAACGAGACCTGTACCCCCAAAAACCTTTCGGAACTGTCAGAGCCTATACGCTTCATCCCCAATTCACCGAAGGGGAATAGGAGCTATGAAAAAAGTAAATTGATTTTGATCAATTGACGGAGGCTTCTGACAACTCCGAATACTCATCCAAACATCTCTTCAGAGCATTCATCGAAGGAACTGAGTTCTCTGAGATGGCAAACAAATCATCAGCAAGGGCCTTAACCTTACACTGCGTCGGACCTATGTGAAACCCCTTAATCTGGGGGTGAGCCCGAATGTTGCAAAGCAGATTCTCCATCCGAATCACAAATAGGAGGGGGGCCAAGAGACAGCCTTGATGTAAGGATCTGGTAAGTGGAAAGGACTCGGATATGTTACCATTGACTATTACAGACGCTGTGGACTGAGAGTACAAGGCCACTACCCAGTTGCAGACGTTTTCTCCAAAGCCTAAGTGTCATAAGGTGGTTAGGACGTATGTTCAATTAACGCGGTCATAGGCCTTTTGAAGATCCAACATAAGGATTGAGACATCTGCATTTGTTCTTTCCACTAGTTCGCGCTTTTCAATGGCCGTTACAATATTCTCAAATATTAAACGGCCTTGCACAAAGGATGCTTGATCATTCGCAATCAAGGATGGTAAGTATCGTCCTAAACGTATGGCTAGGATTTTGGCCAGAAGTTTATACGAGACATTTACGACAGAAATCGGACGCCAGTTCCTAATCTCCGAACGGTCTCCCTTCTTATAGAGTAAGGAGATAATACCATTCCTCATTCCTTTCGATAAGTTACCTCCTAGCATGACCTGATTATAAATATCCACCAGGTTGTTTTTGACTGAATCTCAAATTATCAAATATACCTCTACCGGTAAGCCATCATCACCTGAGGCTTTCCCTTTTGCCATGGATTTTAGTGCTTCCAATGCTTCGTATTCTGTGACAGGTCGATCAAGGTCTAATCTCCCTTGAGGGGACAGTTTAGCTGAGAAGTGGGACCAATGATAAGATCCTTCTGAAAAATTTGTGATGATGTCCTCATCTGGATGCCTCGTTGTAAGGATGTCATGATAGTACAGGGCTGCATATTCACAAAGTTGAGACTATTCGTTTGCAAGTGGAAGTTCCTGATCAAATGGATACTTGAGTTCACTCAGGGAAAGGACTAGGCGCTTTGGCAACAGTCTCTGGAATGACTCCCTAGTCATCCAGTCATAAACGACCACCCCTTTCACTTTCAGACGTCCAGCCCATATATTCGACTGTTCCTGCTGATATGTGTCTCAATCTTCCATACACTTTTCCCTAATTGGATTCCACACCAGGTTGGAGATCGAGTGGATGCTCATCCAGTACTCCGCATACTCAATCTTATGGACGAGGGACTCTTCCTGTTTTGCCCTCCCTGCGGCTAGTATGCGTGATAAAATCTCAGGTGCTTAGAGAAAATACAAGACCCTGTATCCCACCAAGCATCCTTGGCTGGGCACGAGTCCAAGTTCTGTTCCCAGCTTTCCCAGAATCTTCTCATCCAGTCACTAATGTCGGGGTCCTGCAAAATCTGAGTATTAACTCTATAATAATCAGATCCTCTTTTCAGTTCACCAGAGTTGAACGAAGCGGTTACTGGTTTATGGTATGTCAGTTTTTTCCCCAACTTTCCCAGAATCTTCTCATCCAGTCACTAATGTCGCGGTCCTGCAAAATCTGAGTATTAACTCTAAAATAACCGGATTCTCTTTCCAGTTTACCGGAGTTGAACGAAGCGATTACTGGTTTATGGTATGACAGAGTTTGGGTGTCCACCTTTATATCCACTGTGGAGTGTCACGCGGCAGAAGACAAGAGAAAAAAATCCAGCCTTCTACATACGCTTCCCCTTCCTTCTCGAATATTAGAGAACCATGTATACCCTGGCTTACCAGGGTGCAACAGGCTATATGGTTTTGACAGATCTATATCTGACATTATTTCTGTCAGAACTTTTACATCACTGCTGCCTCATACCTTATCGAAACAGTCTAGGGATGTATTCCAATCACCAGTAATAACGAGGTTCTCACATTCCAGTATAACCAAAGGCAGATCTGAGAAGAAAGATTTCTGTTCATTACAATCGGTTGGTGCATAAATGGTCGCGATCACCGCCGATCACCCATTCCAGGCCATTAAGCCAGAATTTGACCCACGTCCATCTACGTCACAAGTCTGCAAAATAATCGATTATTTTTTCCCCCAAATCTTGATGGATCAATATAGCAATCTCACCTTTCGACCCTCTTGCAGGCGCCCAAATTTGTGCGTCGTCCCACCACACACCCAAGTCTGCAATCTTAGCTTCGGACAATTTACTTTCTTGCACACATGCCACATCCACCCTTTTCTTATGCATCCAACTCTTCAATCGACCCATCTTATTACGTCCCAACGAGTCTCCTAGACCACGAATGTTCCACGTGGCTATTATAAGTCTGCCCATTGAGGGCATCAGCCCCAGTTAACTGGATCTGGGGTGAGCCTGCAACAGATGCAGGCACAACCAACCATGGCTCAGTCAGGGTTCTCTCCTGAAAAATACCGAGTCCAATTTCTTGTCTTTTCCCAGTTTTGAGTTCAGTTCGTACATAAATTTCGTGTTCAAATTGAGAGAAAATATTAACCGACTCAAATCTGTCTTCCGAGCTTCCAAGAGTCAGTTCAACGAGATCAACCGCAGCCCACTTTGTTCCAAAAGCTCGAGCTGACTGGGGGTAAATCGGGCATCACGAAGCGGACCAAAGAATTTAACTCGATTCCCGTCAACATTGATGAGGAACCTTGGCATAGCAATTCCGCTATAATTCGAAGTGAAAACATGTTCTGAAATAGGGATCGAGTCAAACCCTCACATACGTTCGGCATAAGAGAATCAGGGCAGGGGTTATTAAACAAATTCGGTGTGCCATCTAACCCTGACCAAGCAATAAACCAGAAGGAGTTCCTTACTGCAACGCATACTATCGGGAAGATTCTGATTTCCATCACCGATTGACCCCTTGACAGAGCATTAAGTCTAACGTGTAAGGTTTTGCGGTTACCTGTAGCCCAACAGGGGTATGTGCTCCCCCTATACGGGTCGAACCCACGTCAGAACTACCTAATGATTCGACTTGCAGGCGATCCATTTGAATCTCGACGCTAGCCTCCCCACCGAGTTTGCGTTCCTTACCTGGCGATTCACCTCTCATTCGGTTTCCACCCTGACTTAACAACCGAGTTCCAAGTGGTGTTGAAGTAGGCTGACGTGGAGGTGGGGTCGTCCCCCTTGATTGATCTTGAGGGACAACACTTTACCCTTGGTTCCATGGAACGAAAGCATGAAGATTAGCAAAGGAGGGGCTAACCTCTAGACCAGCATCTGAGGGCATCATCCCTTGCGATAAGAAGGGGTGGGGTGGAATCCCCTGAAGATATGTGGCCCAAGCAGCACTGATAGCGTGATTCAAACCACCAATTCGAGCCAGATGCCCTCCCAATCCACATTGTCCGCCTGCAATTGGCGAGAATGTCGGATTATTGCGAAATGTCGTCCTGCTTGGACCGTTGGATGAAGCTGTTGTCATCGTTGCAGCTGCCATCGGGTGATGTCCTTGTTGCATTGAAACTTCAGAGGCCTGCAAGACCCTTTGGTAGATCGTCCTTGCGTTCGCAGTGCCACCTGAAGCCGATGTTCCTTGCGGTTGACTAACCGAGGGGTCGCCTTGATTTTGTCGCCCTGCACGCCTACACGTATCTTCTGTGTGGAAGAAGGTTCAACACCTTTTGCACCACTCCGATTCTGCGCATGCCATCCTGATCTCAAGTACATCACCTTGATGGGTTTGCACCCAAATCTTATCCTTCATGTTGGCCTTCTTTGCAGGGTCGATATCAAAGCGAAGGTTGACTAACTTGGGATCTGCTTCATCTGCCTCGGGCTTGTGCACCTTGACGATGTGGCCAATACCAGCCTTAACTGGAGCGTGCTGGAAGGGCATCTCATCGAGAGGCACCCCAACTACCACCACCCAAAACGTGTCTCGTTTGATCAACTTCCTCCAATCCTGTACTTCAGCATGGATCATCCAAGGCTTAAATTCTATGCGGTAGGTGGTGCCGACAAGGTCGATGTAGTCAGACTTCTTCCAGTGCATCTAGTTCGTGATTTCTTGAGATCTTGGTATGTAAGAAATCACGTTTAGACTCTCCACTTTAATTCTTCCTCGCTTGAATTCAGCTCCAAAAACCTCGTCTCTAATCCTGTGACGAGCTCTTTTCTGACAAGCGCCATCTTCTGCGCAACCGGGATTGGGGGTACATAGAGGGGGTCGGGGATAAATTGCATGGCAGTCCCTCGTTCTTGGTCCTTTTTTTTTCTTTTTTTTTTCTTTCGACGTTTTTGGTCCTTCGACAGAAAGGGGGGGGCGGTGGTTAGGAACTTCGGGAAGTTGGTTCGCGCTT
>BFEA01000511.1:1066244-1101244 GCA_003427395.1 Chara braunii | reverse complement strand
AGCGATATTGCAGCTGGGCTTATGTGGACGCGCGTGTATGTTGCAGACTCCGCTGCCGGACTTGCTGTCATACACGGGCGCTTGCGCAGGTAGACTGCTTAGATCCTATCTTGTCGCGCGGATAAGTCGGTGGTAGTCGCTTTTGTCCGTGCGTCCGTCTATCCCGTGTGCATGCAATAGTCCTTCTCATGCAACCATCATCATGCCAAGTGAAATCCAATCATTATATGCCAACGACATGAATGCTAATCACGCACAAGGGGAAGTGAACCTCGCTGGCCCCGCGCCTCCACAGTCGGCACGTATCCGCACACCAGCAGCTCCGCCGGATCTATATTTGTTTGACCTTGCACATCATTTGGCAGGAGCATGACTTGCTGCGCTCTGAGCACAACAATACGACGACGACGAAGCCAGGATCAATATTCCGGCCCGGTTAGGGGGCGACACCCACTATTGGTTTAGTACCAATGTATGGGTTTATCTCCCTACCTTTGAAAGAGACTTCCTCCATAGATTTGACTACATTCACCCCGAGCAAGCATTCTTCATGATTAAGGACTGAGTGGAGAAGCCCCTCGAATCCATCGCAGAGTACCGTAGCAGATTGTACCGATTATTCATAAAATCCCAGAGGGACGAAAAAGTAGGAAGGGACTTCTTCATAAACGAACTCGGAAGTAGAGCAATACGGGTCAAATTGCGAAAGCAGTTTTCCCCCACCACCTTTATTATGACGCAGATTATGAACGTGGTTGAGGAAATGGAAAGGAAGTTTGCCGCTAGCTTCCTCGAAGGGGAAGACCACGCTAAGGAAGGAGACTCTTCGGAACTAACCAGAGCAAAAATAGAATTAGCAGCGCTCCAGCACAAATTCAAAAACATGGGCTTTGTATCAGGCCCCCTAACCTACCTAAAACAGGTGGCAACCCAACGGCCTCCTCCAGATCAAAGTGCAGGACCCTCGGTGGTAAGAGTACCTGTTTGGACACCTGCCTCGACAGGAAAGGCAGATGATTCGAATGCTGTATTAGAGCTCACACGCACATTAGTAAGCCTCCTGCAGGAAAGCAAGAGGGAACATCATGAGTACAATACCCGAATGGAGTCGCTAATGCGCTCCATGCGCCCTATTAATGTCTGCGCTGCCCCCTTTCCTGCCGGAGCATCTGCTGCGGCAGCAGCGGCGGGAGCTGGTGTAAGTACTGCACCCAGAACAGACATGTGTGTTACGCGTGTCACCAGCCCGGCCATATGGCAAGAGACTGCCCCCAGCGGCAGGTACGGATAGGAGTAGCCCCGACGGTGGCAACTCCCCTGGCTAACGAACCAGGACGGGTAGGGATGATGGTAGAAGAAACCAACGGGGCAGTGTCTGCAGTGGTCGTCGCTGAAGAGGCCGCAGAGTTTATCCCGCTCGATCAGATTATATCCTTGGGATATCCGAGGTTGGGCATGATTGGGGCAATCCAGCCGGCGGACGAAGAAGGAGAGGTTTCGGAATGGAGACCATTACGCAGTGAAATGGAGTCCGGTGGTCCCTCGTTCATTGCCGGGGAGATCAATGTGCTCAATATTGTTCGAGCACTAGATCAACGCATCCCACTCTTGATCGGACAACTTCTGTCTATATCGGAACAAACTAACCATCGCAAGTTGCCGCACTGTAAAGCCAATCCAAAACGGTTCGCACTCGCCAAGCTGGCAACGGTAAAAGGGAAAGCCTCTGCGAAAGAAGCAAAACCTGACGCACCGAGAACCTAGAACCCGTGCACCTGGGGCTATTTTTTTTTTTTTTTTTTAAGTCAGCCCGAGTGGCTGCTAGGGGTGTTGATAAGAGCAGRCACCCCTAGCACCATCAGGGAGGCTCCATCTATTGGTGGGGAGCAGCACCTGCTGGAAACCGGGTCCAGCGTCCCATTGATACATGTTTGCTGAGAACCAGGCTCAGCGTCCTTTAGAAGTGCGTCGATGAACATAAGATGAACATAAGAGAATTTAAKAAGGASGATACGAAAGATCATGATCGTGCTACCYGCTGGGAAGGGCCCTATTGCCAGACCGGGTCCAGATGTCAGGGGCCAGACATACTGTTCCTWTACACTGGGTCCTTCCCCATCCTGCCATCACAACCCGTAGCTAGAACATGCCTGCCAGCATTGTTTGCTCCGGTAACCAGAGGGTTAACGGAGCAGGTAAAGAAGTGTCTTGAACCGTGGGCTTGGTCAGGAGTTCGGGAGGAGCCACTGGGGGGCACCAGTGGGTTGTCCTTCCATCTTCCTGCCTCGGGAACCTGCCCTTCGTCATCTGTTCTAATGAAAAAAGCAGCAACAGCGCAGCCAAGCACCCGACGCCAGCGCACTAGCGCAGCCAAACATACAGAGCAAGCAGAGCAAGCATCGGATCGAATCAGAGAATTAGCCCATCCATCTCACATCTAGGGACAGTGGGTGGGGCGGAAATGGGTCCGGAAAGTCCTCTGCAGGCCTAAGAGGGACGTTGCAGTCAATGGACATCCAGTCTTTAAACTGTAACCGATAATCCCAGAGCACTGTTGTCTCCTCATCTTCATTCCCTTCCCCTGACCAACATACCTTTGCTACCTATCCCTCCCGGTCCCCTCCCAGCCATTCCTTGGAAAACTGTGTTATCCTGTCCTTGATGTCTTTTGCCCTGTGGAGAGTATCAAGAGTGTGTTTGACCGACTTCCATCTGAAGTCCAGTTCCATCTGTATGTAATGTTTGAACTGTTCCACTCTCTCCTCACCCTCTACCCGAACTCGGTCAAAAACCAAGGCGCAACGCTGCCACCATAGTACCCATAGGACGGTTCTTCTGCCTTGCTGGAACATGTTCCAGGCAAAAGTGTCTCCTTGGAGAGGCGAGTAGTGGCCCAACAGGATGGCACGCCAGTCCCACGGCCATTGGTGCCCGGGCACAATTTGCTGCCACACTCTATCCCACCATCTCCAAGTTAAGACAGTTGTCGGGCACTGTAGAAAGATATGCTCTATTGTTTCCGCTCTCAACTTCTTGGGGAAGCCCGACTGACAGCGTGAGCACCACGGCAGGGCCCGGCCCTGTTGTTCCAGCTGGGAGTGATCTATCAGCCAATCGTTTGTAGGCAGACAGAGGTGCAGGATCTGCCACTGCAGTGGCGTGATCTTCGCAGGTCTGCACTTAGTGTCTTTAAACCACCGGATTGGTGTAAGGAGCTGCCGGTCCACGTCGAGGTGCCTCTGCCATCTATCCATCACGACGTCTTTCAGGCAGCGCTTGGCTCTGATCTTCCTATAGGTGGCTTTTACATAAGGGTCCACCAATGAGGTGGAGGAGGATTGCCCCATTTTGTGGCGCTCCTTATGGGTCCAGATCCATTCCCGTGGGTCCATGGGTAGGTCTTGTATGGCCAGCTCCGGCATAAAAGCCCTCCGGTTCTCTCCCTGAAACCACTCTATTAGTGCATCCTCCGGTCGGACTTGGTGTACACACCCCACTGTAGTCCTCTCCCCATCCTTAGATACCCAGTCTCCATCCTATAACAGTGGCCCACTGCGTAGGATCAGCCGCCATCCCACCGGGAGGGCTTCTATGATGTCTTCCAACGCAGTTTCAATATTGTGACAATACCTCAGGCGGTCCCTCATCGCCTTCGGGCTCCTCCACTCATTTTCTTTTGCGTCCCACAGGTCTCCCACGCGTGTTACCCCATTCTTCACCCATCCTTTCCATGGGGAGTCCGAGCTACAGTAGATTTGGCTCTGGCCATTGGTAATCCAGCGGTTGCCGAAGAGGGGTTGTCTTGCCACCTCCTCCCACCTGCACGGGGGTGGGCGGTCCGGGGGGGGGAGTCGTCTCCAGGTTTTCAGCAGCCGGGGCCAGAAGTCATCTCCCTTTCTCAGACCCCCTCGAGGGCGACGTGGCACCCTCCAATAACGGTCATCCAACCACTGAAGCGGGTGGACGGTAGGGGGGGCCTCTGGGGCAAAGCGTGCTAACTGTTGAAGGGCGAGGGGTCTCCACGTCAGCGGGTTCGCAAAAATTAACCTCACGATCCATTGTAGGCTGAGGGCCTGCATCTGAGTGAGGGGGTCTAAGATGCCAAGCCCCCCTTGTGTCTTGGGTTGGATGACCGAGTCCCACGCGACCCGGCTAATGGCGTGGGGGGTTTCACTGTCCCCTCTCCAAAGGTAAGCTGCGCTGTCCCCTCTCCAAAGGTAAGCTGCCACTTTTTTCTTCAGGGACTTGAGGGCCCCTTCACTCAGTGGCCAGAGAACCGCCTTGTACCATAAAGATGCCAGRACCACATTATTAATGATCAGCGCCCGTCCGAAGAGTGACGTGTTCCTGTGGTTCCATTGGGAGAGTTTGGCAAGGGCCGAGGCGGATATCCATTCATCGTTCTCCGGGGTGTGCACCTGGGGCTCATTCAAAAAAGTGATCACTTTTTGCGTATCAAAGCCATCCCGTGGAAATCCGCGGAGTGTGTCGATTCTGGAGCAGCCGTATTAGCCATATCTCTGGGAGTAGTAGAGAGGGCAGGGAGACAGAAAGATTTGATTCCACTAGCCGAGGGAGACCGTTTGGTCTCCGCATACGAAGAAAAGATCCGAGCGGTCTGGAGAATGGCAAATGTCACTTTTAGAATGGGAAAAGTCCACGCCTTAGGAGATGTAGTGGTCCTCAACTTAAACTCGTACAATGTACTCCTAGGACTACCCGCCTTAAACGCCCTTCAGGCCAACCTGGACTTCCAGCGACGTGTAGTTCTCAAAAACACGGGTGGCAAGCCGTACACAATCCCTATGCGTCTCACCCCCCGCACGGCGCACGACGGTCGGCTCGACACGTAGAGCCCATCCGGATACAGTTGGGCCGATCCGAATGCTCACATGGGAACGATTGGCTGACGATTCGAAAACATCCAGTAAGGAAAAGATGTCCTCACCTCCTGAGGACTTGGAAAGTGAGGAAGAGACAGACCCGATGATCCAAGAGCTGACGTGGAAGGTAATCAATTACCCAGTCCGACAAAAAACGACAAAGACGATCGGGCTTACCGAAGAGAAAGTCTGACCGACCCGGACCCTTTTCATAGAGGAGCCGCTAGTACAAGTGTCGAGGATGCCCGATTCTTCGGAACCCCCTGGAACCCTGTACGAAGGAGCTGACCCGCTGCTGCCATGATACCTGGACAAACACTCGTTTTGCGATGCTACGGACTTACCTCCCCGATCGCTTATCAGTGTTATCACCATGGAAAAGGAGGTACGATTACTGCGCCGAGGAGCGGAAACACAAGCTTTGAAACCCCCTGGGTACCCCGAAGCCTCGCTATTCGAGATTAGGATAAAAATCGTCAAGAAACCGGTGGACCCTCGGGACATTGAGGACGGGATAACCCCCGAAGAACACGTGGTCATCCGAGAAGAAGAGGCTCAGATGGTGGCCACCGTATTCTCATGGTGGTCGGATAACTCTTTTATCTCTTCCCCACCACCCCGGGACACGAAAGCGATACACACTAAACACGTGTCGGTCATCATTCACGGACAACCCTACGAATTACATGTGCCAGAATGCATGCCCGACAAAACCCACCAACTAATTGCGGATATTCTCACTGAGCATCAGGACACGATTAGCGTCAAGGATGCAAACATCAGATTGTCCTTGAACATACATCACGAGATTTGGACCAGTAACCACCCACCGATCCACTGCAAGCCTTACCGGTACTCACTCGCGAAACGGAAGGCGGCATTAGAGCGCATCCACGAGTTCAAAGTCAACGGTTGGATCGAACCCGCCACAGGTCTTTGGCCCTTTCCGGTGGTCTTAATTCCGAAGAAGAATGGATCTATTCGCATTTGCATTGATAATCAGAAACTAAACGATATCACGATTAAGGATGTGTACCCTCTCCCCCAAATTTATGATTTGCTGGATGCGATTGGATGTGCTAATTATTTTAGTAAATTTGATATTCGGCATGGATTCCACCATATCCTGGTAAGGGAAGTGGACCGACCGAAGACGGTCTTTATGTTCGATTTGTTTGAATGCACGTGGCAGTGGATTCGTTGTCCGATGGGCATATGCAATGCACCGGCGACGTTCGAGAGAGAGATGAATATCACTTTTCAGAACTTCGTTAACAAAACCCGGCTGACTCAGGGAATGATCAATTTTTGCGTTATTGTGTACATGGACGACATTTTGGTGTATTCTGAGTCGTTCCATGGACACGCGCAGCATATCGAATGGACACTTGGAGCGTTGCGGGGCACTGGCTTCAAAATCGTGTTGGAGAAAAGCGAATTTTCCTGCCCGAGATCTCGTTCCTTGGGTACGTGGTAACCCGAGGGGGCTTGAAACCAGATTCGAGGAAAGTCGAGGTGGTTCGGGAGGCACCCACGCCTACATCACTGAGCAGGTTCGAGACTTTCTGGGACTGGCCTCGTATTACTGATGGTTCATCAAGGGATTCGCGGCAATCGCTCGGCCTCTGACGAACCTCCTACGGAAGGACCAACCGCTGAACTGGGACGCAGAGTGTGAACGGGCTTTTTCCACTCTGAAGGAGGCCATGACCTCGGCGCCTATTTTAATTCGGCCCGATCCCGAGCGACAGTTCAGACAATTCCTACTCATTACCGATTGGCAGCCCGAAGCAATCTCCGCTATCTTGGCTTAGAAAGGAAAGAACGGGCGAGAACACGTGGTCGAGTATGCTTCTCGGACGATACCAGACGAAAGGAAGAATGACTCGGCGCCCCAAGAGGAGTGCTATGTTGTAGTCTGGGGAATCCATCCCTTCCACCTGTATCTCTATGGGCAGAAGTTCCTCCTCGGAACGGATCACGAACCCCTGCTGGCACTCAAGGAGCTCACCAACTATACGGGTATGATTGGTCGATGGGCTGTAAGGTTGCAAGAGTACGAGTTTGACATCGTCCATCGAAAGACGGAGAGGCACGAGAATGGGGACGGGCTAACGCGTCTGCACAGGCCAAGCAAGGTGCCGCGTTGCGAGGAGATCACCCCATGGAAGGAGCCGGAGCCGCCCAAGGGGCCCGGATACGGCCAGGTGAAGGTGCTCCCCCGGCAGGCGAAGAAGTGACATGTATCCTCATGGCGGCCCAAGGAGAAGGAAACGTTGAAGACCCACTCTCTCCTTCCTCTTCCTCCCTGCCTTCCCTACCCGACCGTTTTTGTTTTCT
This sequence comes from Chara braunii, assembly GCA_003427395.1. Classification (NCBI taxonomy): domain Eukaryota; kingdom Viridiplantae; phylum Streptophyta; class Charophyceae; order Charales; family Characeae; genus Chara; species Chara braunii. Next base: position 1,094,021 of record BFEA01000511.1, on the reverse strand, counting down.
CTGTGAGTCCATCTCTCGAGTCTATTCGGTGTCTATGAAACCACAAGGCGAAGGATACGTGGAATGGGTAGATTGTGCTAGTAAGTGTGTAGCAAGAGTCCACGGGGCATGCATCCAGCATAGGAATCCCCAGAAGTCATGGCTCTGCCCTCTGTGTCGTACTGATAAGATCTCGACGGAGGCTCGATTCCTGGAATCAACGTCGGAAGGTTTAGAGAAGATTCGACTGTCTAGACGAGCAGAGGTGTGGACAGATGTCGCCTTAATAACTCTAATTGTCGGGAATTATCTCCGAGAGTTCTCTAAGGAGGATCGGAGACGGGCCAATGAAAGATCATGGGATTATAGGTGGAACGGAGGACGGTTAGAAAAGCGAAAAACCGACGGGAGCGGGATCTGGATGTCGGTACCACATCCGTTCATAAGGTATGACTGGGTGAAATCCACCCACGAGGAAACGACAATACATTTCACTGTCAGAATTACTGAGGCGGCCATCGACAAAAATGAGTGGTATTGGTCCAATATTAGGGACAATGTTAAATTTATTGTTAAAAATTATCCCGTCTGTGCGACAGACAAGGCGCCGATTCAGCCACCTAGGTCGATAGTGCCCACCATAGTCCAACGCCCATTTCAGAGGGTTAGCATGGATACGACGGATATCGTCGTGCCCCCTGGACCGAATAGCTGCGAGTATTCAATTCTTTTGGTGTTCGTCGACCACTTTTCAAAGTGGATTGAGGCCCACCCAGCCGGACAAGACAGACGGCGGAAATAGCGCGGTATGTAAACCGTTTCCTCGGGATGCATCCGGATACCGAGGAAATCCTTACGGACAATGTAGCAGAATTCTGAGGGAAAGTCATGAGAAATCTAGTCATACATGGGGTCTCTATTCGTAATACCCCCCCCCCCCCATATGTCTCAGTTGAACGACCTTGTAGAAAATGCTAACTGAGTAATCAAAACGACACTCCGACAAAATATCGCAGCTAGGGACACGTGACAGTGGCCTGATATTGTAGATCATATCCTGGCCATACACCGAGGGACCCCGCATGAATCCACAAGACTTTCGCATTTTCAACTACGAACCAACAGCCTAGCTTGCGTCTCGATACCGAACCTGAACGATGAAATGACACTCGGCCGACATCCCACAAGAGCGACAACCAAGAAAAAGGTCAAACGTCATTTGGAACTTATGGAACGGGCCCTTCCGAGATTGGCCCGAAAAAGGCAGAGACTGACCGAATTGGCCCACGGCCGCCAGGTCCATAGTTATGAGGTCCGAAACGGAAATGCAGGTCCCCGGCCCCAGTATAAATTGGGGGACTTGGTGCAGGTGAGGAAATGTGCTTATCAAGGGAAACTAGCGCCACGATTTCTCGGGTGCTTTCGAGTGATCGAGCTTGGGCCTAATGGTGTGAACACTATGCGCCTCACTCCCGAAGTGTCGGGTAGCCGATCTGCTATACCCATAGTCCGCCACGTACCCTATCTTCGCCATCTCCCTGCTTCCTCCCCTCCCTCTCCAACTGGTTCACCTTCGCAATCTGAGTCCGAGTGGGAAAGCGATGATCCCATTCTTTTTCTTCTCCCCACTCATCGTCTCCCTCTTCTTTGCCATGAGTTTTTCCACGGAGTAGGTACTCAGTGAGCGGATGCTAGCGCCACGTGGGCACATCTCGGTGATCAGACAAGTTCATCATCTGCGTACCAGCCCGGACGTCATCGGATTTGCTCAGTTTTTCAGCACGGCGAGCGTGCATGCGGCAGTAAAGTTCCGATTCATGATACCCAACAGCAAGGCGCACGTGCTGGTCGAAGCATCAGCCTATCTGCGGCTCTCGGCGCCAGGAACCAGCCACATTTCGACAATTGTCTCCTTCAGCGGAGACATCACTATCGTGGATCCAAGGGCGCATCCGAGCATCCTCATCACGTTGCGAGATTCGGGAGAGGAGTTGGCGGGATCCTGGAGTCAGCTGCTTACAAGGAGGGGGGAAAACGTCGTCAATACTAATAGTATTGACCTGGACGGCATCCGTGCTCTCCGACAAAATCCCGCAGTATCTCTCCCTGCGCTCAACGCTGTCTCGCGTCCCCAATGAACCATCACAGGTTCTCTACCTTCAGCCTCCCCTCTGTCTTCCCTGTCTTTTGGCAGTCGGCGCTCCATCTCTCTTTCTACGTGCGGCCATTGACAACCCCTCTCATCAAGCCCATACAATGGCAGGGGTGGTGGTGAACCTATGCGACTCTTTCTCTGTGCTTAGTCGAGATCGAACTGAAGTGGACCTGGGACAGTGAGCATAACGCCGTGAGCGAAGACGTGGAATTGCTCATCATTCAAGCTTGGAGGACAGCGGTAGAGGGAGATCTGTTGGGATTCATCTTCGGAACGGTGGAGGCGGGACATCGGCAGCCGATCATAGGAGAGTTTCTAATCCTCCTAACGCAGCTGCTGGACACTCTACCGATCGACATCATCTCACACTGCGACGAGAGTCGAGCGCCGCATATTCTTTCACGCAGCTTGATGTCGTACCTACAGTGGTCGGCGTGCTTGGAGGGCAATTGGGACAACCATAATTACCTGTCGCACGATAATTACATGAACCCCGTGGAGATAATCGATATTCTCTTTTTTTATCGGGGCGAGCCGACGTCGGAAGACGAAGAGGAAGAAGACGAGGAGGAGGAGGATGAATCGGAAGATACCCCCGAGGAGGACAAATATTATAGTGAGCATAGTAAACACGAGTCGGGGGCGATACGCAAAGAAGAAGAGGAAAAAGAGGCGGAGGGGGCAGGTGAGGGGGAAGAGGCGGGACAGGCGGAGACGCAGAAAGAAGACCTTGCGGAAGAGGATCGGCGGAGGGCAGAAATAGAGGAGGGAAAGCGGTCATTGGAGCAGTCGGTGGGAACCGATCTGCCAATTCCGGACGACCCGACTCGAGATCCGGAACCGCCGGCGGAAGAAGATGAGTATCGTGCTGCAGAGACTTCGAGCTCGTCGACGCGGAGGCAACGGAGCCGCTCCCCCTCCCTTCCCCCCGTTCCTCAGTTCCAATACGGGGCATTGGGCTACGTCCCAGATTATTATCTCACCGTCCCCTTGATTACCTCACACTACAGCAGATCGATACCCCGCTCTCATTCCCTAAAAATTTCTTCCCATCTTCTCTCTTCTACCAATTCTACGCTACTCGCCTCGTCGTCGTTGTCGGCGCGAATACCCTTACAAGGGTATCCGCCCTGGGTTTTGCAAGTGACAGAAAGGCTCGGTTAACCTGGATTTTGAGTGCCCGCGCGGGAAGTGCAAGGGTCGTCCGCACGCGGGCAGAGGTCTGCCTCGTCCTGGTAGGGAGTACGTGGGCGCGCAATTTTAAGGCGCGCATGTGATTTTTCTGATTGAGTGGGCGGCCGGGGTAGCCAACTGACCCGGATCGTGTGACGAGTTTGGTTAGGGGGTGAAAGCTCGTTTTTGATTGGCACGCGCGACCGGTGGTGGCGCGTATGTCGGCGCACGGGACGGCCACGCCACGGGGGGGGGTAGGCCGGCGTGCGTACCTAGGGGCCCTGGGTATGAAGGTGGGCTGAGAGAATGGCTTAGGAAATATCTTGGCCCGCAGCGCCATACGGTATCATCTTACATGGGAGGCCGCGCCTGCTGGTCTCAGGCTTGGGCTTAGCCCTATTGGTTACAGCATCGGACTGGTATGCAGCGGACGCAGGGATCGAGGCCACCAGCAGGCAGTGAAGGAGCGGAGGAGCACGGCGAAAAGGCTGGAGGGGTTGATGGGCCGGTAGGACCATCCCCCTCGCCTTTTGCAATTATGGGGGGCCATGGTTTCCGCCCGACTACTGCACGTTTTGTGGGTTCATATATTTATATATGTATAATCCTTTCTATGTTGAGTTCTCTGTTTACTTTTCACGACCGTACGTGGGCGCGAGGCCGTAGCGGTACAACCGCGAGCTGCGCAGAAATGGGCCGCGGGGTGAGCCAAGACAAGGGAGGTTGAGGAGTAAGGGCTAGAATTTTTGAACGACCCCGAGGTGGTCGGCCCGGCGCTGGCACCCCAAGGCCGGCGCGTGACGCTCCAGTGGGAATTCCATCGGGAATCAGAAGAGAACAAAGAGGGTTGCGTGGCCCCAGCGGAGGGGTAACGTGAGGAGAGACCGGGAATGAAACTGGACGTGTGTCAGGCTAAGTGTGCACCCGGGGGGGCAGGAAAAGAAGGCCGGATGGCCTTTGGAGACGTTGTGGGGTGCCTGCCTTGATGGAAATCCTCGTGGGCTCTGCCAAGATCGGATCGGCGAGATCTGCTTGACAGTTGTGTAGAGGCTAAGGAGTTTGAAAAGGGGTGGGTCTCTTGCTGATCGGTCGAAGTGCCTAGCACGTCGGCTGCCCGAAGCTGACCCCGGAAGGAAGCTACATCCGCGTGGAGGGGACATTGGGGGGAAGTTAGCACTCGGGACCGTTTAGTTGTGAAAGGTTGTGGGGCGCCGTGTGGGGCAGACCCTTAGGAGCGTCCGAGCTTGGCACGAGTTGGAGGAGGCGGTCGTATGATCCCGTCACGTGGACCGCTATGGGCAGATCCTTCGGAGCGCCCGCACAATCGGAGTTAGTAAGATTCGCAAGCAGTCTGGGGACGAGCCCGGACATGATATAGGGCAGGTAAGTGCGCAGAGGAAAGAGGAGTTGGTTGCCCGCGGAGCCAACTCGGTCAGGAGAGGGGTGGGGTATCCCGTGGATCCGACCGGAGAGCCGCGCCAGGGGGCGGGCCCGAATATCGACTAGGCCGGATCCTTAGAAAAGGAGGGTCGGGGCTGTACCCGGTTGCGAAAGGAGGCAGGGAGGGGTGCACAGGTCCCTTGGGTCAACCACTAAGGCCGAAAAGATACGGACATAGTGCGAGGGTCCGACAGACGAGCGTTTCTTTCGCTCTTTGGTATCCGGTTGTTGTCGGACCGCGCAGTGTTGGAGAGGCGAGGTTGACGTCAACGAGGGCTGGAAGATGGAGATGGAGGGCAGACAGGAGGAGCGCTGTGAAAGTGGGATAGTGCGCGTGTTCCTCGATAGTTTTGAGTCGGGGACACGGCTACCTGGGGGTTTTCGAACATGGCAACCTCGACTATGAGGTCAGTTCGAGAGGAGGGTAAGTGAAATAGGAGGCGGAGGGGGAATGGGCTGCGCGAAAAGCAATGGGGAATTCGTAACTTTCTCACGTCTCATCAGAAGCGGGTAAGGGAAGGTGTTGACTGAGGGTTCAGGATGCGGGTGAGCCACTTGGCAAGGTGGATCCTAGGAGTGAGTTAGTGGGCCAGGAATTGGAGTGAGAGGGGCACTGTGCAGGGCCATGACAGGGGTGGTAGTAAAGGAGAGCAAAGCTAGTTAGCGAGGATGTTCCCTACTTATACTTGGTAAGAGTACGAGGCGGATTGGAAGTTTCTGGCTACGACGAAGTGGGTGAGGACACTACGGGATGAGCGACTGAGGATGCGGCTGGAAGGAGAGGTTTCGAGATGCTAATGCACCTGGTCGGGATCTTACGAAAACTCCTTCCGACCCTACTCGCCGGGACTCACCTACCTGTTACGCGTCCGGCTCAGCGATTCTCGTCGCTACGGTGCCACCCACGGCCGTCGCCGTAGTCCAGTTTGGCTCGTAGTGGCCACCTTCCTGAGTCTGTGTGCATGACTGTCGGGCTCAATGGAGCTGTATGGGTAGTCGCTTCCCCGTCCGCAACGATTCTGTAGCTCGAAGTTGGTACCCAGGTGGCGGCTTACCTGCCCGCAGGAGACTCGAGTTGTTGGACACGCTCTAGGGGCAGGGCAGAATACGCATGCAGCTCCGCCAGAGGTCTGTGTACCTCTGCTGAGAGTCTCCTAGGCAGCAGTTGCAGGAACCCTGCTACTGCAGTCGAACCCGAGATAGGCACCGAGTTGCCGTATGGTTGGAGTGTGGGCGTTGCCCATAGCTGAAGGGGAGGGGGGGGGAAGTTACCGGTTGCCTGAGCCTGTTACTGCACTACGGGTGTGGCTCGACTGCAGTGGGCGTGGTACCTTGTTGAGCTCTGCTGAGCTCGCTGCCGGGGGCTTGTATACGTTGGATTGGCTACGAAGTGGGGACCAGACTGGCTATTGGCGGATTGGCGGGGCGACAGTGGACAGTCCGCGAGGTTGTGAGGCATGCCTAATGCCTAGTGCGCTGCTCATTGGTAGAGGAAAGGAGAGAGGTGGACTGCTAAGCTGGCCGCTCCCGTTGTAGGCGCTGCGCGCTGATTCGACTATTGTACTGCAACAACGATTGTTGAACCTGCGGCGGGCGACTGCGCTGTCGTAGGAACGACTATTCAGGACTTTGTGACTATGGTTTCATTATAGGGAGCGAAAGGGGAGCATGGGAGAGGTGGCTGGGTCGCAAGAGGGGCTGCGGTTGCAGCTTGACGGAGCGGCCGCAAGGGGGTCCATTGCTGCGGACTTAGAGAGTCGCCAGGGGAATTAGACTCGGCAGTGACTAAGGGTTGACCAAGTTGTCACATTCTCGGCCGCCATTACGGGGCCCTCAGGCGTCGAAGACTCGAAGGTCCTCTCGCGCGAGTCTGAGTGTGTCCCTCCTGAGTCTGCGAGTCTTACTCCTTCTCATCCTGTCCTTCTTACTCTAAGTCTGGTCCTTTGATTCTGAGAGGAAGGCGGCAGGCGGGTCTGTGACCCGTAACCTGCGCCAAGGCCTCTGTGGGAGGTTGCCCCACCGATTGCGGGAGCTCTGCCGAGACTCAGGCGGACTCCTGGAGGCAGGGAATTGAGTGGTAACTCCCTGACTCCTTCTATAAACCCAACTATAACCCCTATCTGTACACCTTTCTATGTTTGACTGAGTATATGGTGTGGATCCTGTACTTTGATTTTGGCTTGACTTTCATGACATATGGCAGACTGAGATAAAGGAATGTATGTGCAACCTTAGTTTCAGCTTCTTTGACTGCGTGAAGACAGATTTGTATCAGAAAGGAGGTTGCATCTGGGGGAAGGTTGGAAGGAAGGCAGTATTGTGTGCAGACTGATTGGGTCGCCAAGGCTGGGAGGTCCCCATAAGTTTGGGGAAGCCCAGCGCTTTGTTTATCTTTGGTTTGCATGGAGCCTCAGGCCGCTCTATAAGTTTAGGTAGCCTGAAGCTCTGGAAGCTGGGATGTCCCCATAAGTTTGGGAAGATCTGGTGCTGTGAGTTGCATGGAGGGTCAGGACGCTCTATAAGTTTAGGTGACCTGACTGCTCTGACTTGCGAGGGTTGATTGTGCTTGACTTTCAGGGGATCAGGGCGCTCTATGAGTTTAGGTACCCTGGGTCGTCTTGTTTATTTGGGAGTTCTTTCTATTTCTTTGTTTCTAAACGAGGAGGTCTGAGCTGCTCTATAAGCTTAGGTAGTTCGGCCCTTCACCTGTTTTGTTTTGAGGGAGTAATTTTGGCTGGGGGCAGACCGCTCTATAAGTTTAGGTAGCCTGTCCCACTGCCTCGCACAAGCTGGATCAGAGAGGAACGAACCTGGCAGAGGATCAGATTGCTCTATAAGTTTAGGTAGTCTGACTCAATGCCTCGTACATGTTGAAACCCAATAGTTATAAATTGGCTATATTGTATTATTATGTTATTGAGAACATGTCAGTCAGGCCGCTCTATAAGTTTAGGTAGCCTGGTTGTAGCCTATCACAATTGAAGAGAGTATAACTAGGAGATATAACTGGAGGTAAACCTGAGCAGGCTGAGCAGTGTTCTAAGTTGAGCGGCTCAGCCCTATGTCCCCCTTGAAGACTAAGTTCAGAGAGGTATATATAACCTGGCTATTTAAATAGTTCAGGGCGACTAGAGTAGTCTAGTCATGTGCCCAAAGAAGAGAGAAGTAGTAGTTCCCTCTGTTTGTGTATACTTGGCTAATTCATAACGCTCTATAAGTTTAGGTATTCTGACTTTAGGCCCTTTGTAAGTTCAGGTGGCCTGACCTACGCCTTATGTAAGTTGGGTATAATGGGGTAACTCACAGAGGAAGCATGAACTATTGTTTGTTAAAAGGATTGGGGTTGGTGGGAGTACTTAGCTTTGTGGTTTGGCCTGCATGTGGCTGAGTGAGATTACTACTTGGTTCAGGTTTCAGGGTGACAGATAGTTGCTTCATAAGCTCGCCACATGCTAGAGCGATAGGAGTTAGGTCAATTTCTGCATTTCCTGAGTTGACTTTATTTTACTTAGATCGATTCTGGCACTTTCTGAGACTCACTGTTATATTTGGACTTGTATAAATTTTGGTAAGCCACTTTCTCTACGGGAAACCCTGCCGAAATTTTTACAGATTCAAGGAGTAAGACAAATTTTGACATGTCAAAGTTCAGCTTGTCTTTTCGTTATACCTGACTTAGTAAAAATATGGAAAGCCTCCTTTTCTAAAGGGAGTGCTGCCCAAATTTTTGCTAATTCAGGGAGTTAGATAAAATTGAGCTTTGGGAAGTCAAAGTTAGTCTCACATTTTAAACTTAGCCTTGTATAAATTTTGGGAGAGCACTTTTCTAGGGGGAGTGCTGCCGAAATTTCTGCAAAACTAAGGAGTTAGTCAGATTTTGTCTAAGTTGAACTTAAGGTTGGGGGCTGAGTTCCAATTTGACTTGGTATAAATCTAGGAGATCCTCAATTCTAAAGGGGATGCTGCTCAAATTTCTACTAATTCAAGGAGTTAGACAAGATTTGACTTTCCAGAGTTATAGACTACCGTTGCTTTTGATATTTGGGCTTGTATAAATTCTCAAAATGACACTTTTTCTACGGGAAGCGCTGCCGAAATTTTTCTGAATTAGAGGAGTTAGATTATATTTTGAAAGGTGGTGACTTTGACGGTCCACCCTGTATAAGGGAGACCCTGCCAAGGTCTACCTTTGCTTGGGCACTGCTTAAGGGCGGACTTAGGCCTAGTTAGTTAGGTAGCTTGTGGAGAAGGGTTATGATTATCTTCCAAGGACTTACAGGCTTAGCTTGGGGATTGGCGTGTCTTGCGTTACAGGTCCTCTTGATTATCCGACTCAGGATGTGGATTAGAGTCAGCTTGGTCCCATTAGGGCCATCTTCTGTTATCACTGATAACAGGTCGGTTGCCGATTCATCGGTCTACGACTCAATTACAACTCACTCTCCATACCCAACCTAAAAGGCTTTAGCCCTGGTGACTTTATTGTTTGTTGAGGGTTTTGCCCGGACTTTTATTGAATGGCCATTTGACAAAGGTACTGAGTATTTAATTATGGTCGGTTGGACAGGATGTTGGGGCTTGCATGGCTAAAGCAACGGGTATGAGTGTGGGGATTGGTTGGGGTTGACTCCGTGTAGTGCGTGTTTTGTCATTCGATTCTTGGTGTGATTGCAGGTATATCCTGTGGCTCGGATTTTGGATTTGGATTGTCTGCGATCCCATATACATATACATGGTTGTGAGGAATCCCACTGTGCCTGTGAGAAGTGATCGTTGCAACTCTATCTCCCTTATGCGTGTATACGTGGGTGTACCTATGATCAATAATTTGAGAGGCCTAAGAGGCCCAACTTAAAAATCTGTTTAAAAGTTGAGATTGAGGGGCACAGGGAAGACCCTCCTTTCTGCCTATTTGCGTCTTGGGATTTTCTTAGTCGGACGTTGGTCCTGGGCCGGGATTCAAGGTCCTTGTCCAGGACATCCCAAGCCCTAGACTCTGCAGGGAAGGAATATGTCCCCGTGCAGAGCCTGTTTGCCTTGCCTGCCGAGACGCTCAGACCAAAGGTCGGAGGTCTCGCGGCGGCTGCACGACTATTCCTTCAGCCGTGCAATGATGTCGTGAAGGATTAGACCCTCACGACACTTCGAGTTTGACATTTGAGTATCATAAGCGGTACTCGGATCCACGAGGGACCGCTTGATTGTGGGGACTACATAGTACGCCATCATTGCGACTGCTTACATACGCCTGCATTGCGAGTCGATATAAGTTAGCCCTATGTCCGCGCGGTCTTATATCCAGCCCCGCGCGCGACGCCTATCCGATTTCCGCGTTGGAAAGTTATGGGACGACTACCGAGGGGTTAGGAGCGTTATGGCGTTGTTTGTGTTGTGTCGTTTTGTGTGTGTGTGTGTGGTATTTTTGTGTTCATAAAGTGGTGTGCGCGTGGTGTGTGGGATGCGTCCTAGTCGACCGACGTCGGACCGCGCTTGGGACTTCATCCCCCCAAGATGTCGGTTCGCATGCGGGCCCGATAGGCGTATTACCGCGCGTACCCCCTATGCTACAGCGAACGAGAAACGCCCTTGGCTGGTCCACCTCTGCGATTGCAACTGATTAGCTTTCGTATTGTGGACTGGTAGCTCGGCGGGGATACGCCCACCGAAGGGAGGTGACAGYTCCCGTAAGGTRGAGGTAAGTTGTGCCTCACGTAGGCCCTATCCTGTCGTAGGGGCTGGCGAGAGGTATGGCTGGCGCACTCGGCCGGAGCGGCTTAAGGAAGCTCCATTTGCGTGTTCGTGTCGAGGTTGGCCCAACTCCTGCGTGACACGGCCGAGAGGGTCCCGCACTGCCACGCGCGGTGCCGGACCGATGCGCTCAACATCGTAGTGTACCCACATCCCACTACTAGTGTGTCTCCCTATCCTTTTGCCTTCACGTCCTTCTTTTCAGCGTCGCGTGATGGGGTTACAATGTGATCGAGGTCTACTGCACGATCACGAGAACTATTCCAGCCTGCGCAGATCACGAGCAATTCCGCATGACCTTGTTTCGCACCTTTTCAACTCTCTATCCCAATTACCTTGCTTCTCTCCCCCATGACAATCCTCGCTTCCCACGCATACACCGCACCATCAGGTACCTTAAGCTTCCCGGGACGGTAGCAGGGATGGCGAACTTCTTGCCCGCAGTTCCAAGCAAACATCCTCCACCCCTCGTCTCAGTATTCAGACTTTCTACCCTCCTCCCTCGGGACATTAAAAGCAGGTACGAGAATCACAACGTGTCAGCAGGATGACTTCCACACTCTTATCCTACGGTAATGACACGTGTGATCTCTGCGAAATGACGAGTTCTTCTTCTTTCTGGCTTTGGAGAGATATGGGTGCAAGCAGGAGTTTGCATAGGATGGAACCCCCTGGGCGTGACGAGCTCTTTTCTGACAAGCACCATCTTTTGCGCAACCGGGATTGGGGGTACATAGAGGGGGTCGGGGATAAATTGCATGGCAGTCCCTCGTTCTTGGTCCTTCTTTTTTTGTTTGTTTCTTTCGACGTTTTTGGTCTTTGGAAAGAAGGGGGGGAGGGCGGTGGTTAGGAACTTCGGGGAAGTTGGCTCGCGCCTTAATGAGTGTCGGGGAACAATGTCTGTTATGTCCTTTTTCTTTCTTTTCTTTCGTTTTCGACAGAAGTTCGTCTTTTTGGCGCGGCAATCGAACGGGGAATTCCTTCGGAATTTTTGAATTGGGGATGAGCCCGCGTTGGATCTCATAATTTCTTTTTGCAATTAGGACCTTATATAGACTAGGAAATTGGGTGCCTCATAATTTTTGTATGTAACTGCACATCGCTTCCTGCTTGCGCGCGCTTTGCTACGCCTGGGCCTACGCTCTGTTCCCTCCACGCCTAAATTCCAATCTCAATTGTAATCTCTTCTTGCTCTTTCTTTGCCTACACAAATGTAATTGTAATCTCTCCTTTCTTGATATTCTTTCCCACATTGCTGTGTGTGCGCTCCCTTCTCTATCTCATTGGCCAGATCGGTGCATGACTGGATCGAAGCGTGGAGTGAGGCTACGTCCCCCACGCCGCGGCCCAGCCATGCAGCCGTAGGCACTGCCTCGTTCCTTTGTCCTATTCCTCTCTGGCGATCCCGATTATTGCGCGCAGATGCACAAGCTATAAATTCTGCAAGCGTGATTAATTGCCTCTCTAATCTACTTGGGAGTTAGCGTGGTCGAGAGGATCAACTAACGAGCAGAAAGACGGTGAGTAGAGAGTCGGGCAACCCGATGAGCTGGTGCTGGGTATGCGGGGTTGATGCGTGGCCGTGAAGGACTGTGGCACACGGGCGAGCCCAGCTTGAGTGCTCGGGCCAAGCGGCGTGATGACTCTGTATGGTTTGGAGGTGCGGAGCGACGAACTACCCACACCAGAAAGGTGCAGAGAGATGGAGAGAGAGAAACGGGTATATGGTGGAACAATGTCTTTCTTCCCACCTTCTGTTAAATTTTGACTCTAACGTTGGTCAATTTTGTTGTGGCGGTTTCAAATTTCTTTGTCAATCATCTCAGATTTTCTGTTTTTTATATGTATGTATGCATGCTGATGAACGAACTCCTGTCTTCTTTCTCGAGTTGTTTCTGATTTTCAATTTTGTTTTGTTCAATAGCGTTAGCTTAATTGAAATCTTGTCACTTTCTAATAGCCATTTGCGTTGCGTGCACAGCGATCCTCGAGGTTTCGGTTCCCCTGGATTGGGCCGGATATGCCCGGTGCCCATGCCTTACCTGACCACTTGCTCTTAATTCATGCATGATTACAGGAAGGATCTGATGTATTGGTCCTTAATGCTGGACAATCCCTTCTTTGTTGCATGATGGTATGGACATGTATGCAATGATTGGATTCCACTTGGCATGATGATGGTTGCATGAGAAGGACAATTGCATGCATACGGGATAGACCGACGCACGGACAGAAGCGACTACCACCGACTTATCCACGCGACAAAATAGGATCTGAGCAATCTGCCTGCACAAGCGTCCGTGTATGACAGCAAGTTCGGAAGCGGAGTCTGCAACATACACGTGCTTCTGCATAAGCCCAGCTGCGATATCGCTTTGTCAGGAAATCAATGTAATTACCGTCCATTGAGTAGGATATGGCAGTGGAAACTCCCTTCTGGATCACCGACCTCGCGAGCCTAAGGAACTCGGAGTATCAGACGTATTGGGAAAGGGAACAACTTAGGTGACGATGAAACTTACAGAATCCTAACTACCCCTGTCAGACTGAGAACGATCGATTGTGCGGGGGCAATTTCCAGTGGGCCATAAACCAGGATTCTCGGACTTCAGACTATCCCGACACCCGCAATAGACAATATTATCTAACCCCAGGCTTCGTCGCTATTACTACCCGTTTTCCTCCCTATTATATCCTTCTCTCGTATCATCACCTAACGGTTGTTCTGTGAGACTCCATAGCTCGTTACTGGCCCCGCACACCGTGCCCGGAGTGCCAGCAATACAACGAGTATCACAAAGCAGGGTTCATCCGACGAACCCGCTCCGAAGCAGAGCTTCGGGAACATAGTCTCCGACTACGACCGTCCTCATCGGACTCTGAGATGTGCATTGGCCGACGGCGGTACATTCGCTCTCAGAGAGATACTCATAGCGTTCCGCTTGTACATCAGATACATCCCCGACCCAGGCTGCTAGATCGACGATCGCCCTGATTCTGAGCTAAAACGAGACTCTTGCACCCCTACCCCTAAAAACTTTACGCCGGAGATTCCAGTTTCGACCTGGGACTCCATCCCCCCTTTCCTAAAATCATTGGCACACCCCTCTTCGCACTTCCAGGCCCACTAACACTTTGAAACAGGAAGTTGAATTGGGCGTTGTCGGAGGGCGTGGTGTCCCGGCCCTCCGCTGCGTACCAGTCCATCCATTCACTTACCGCTATGTACCAGTCCATCCGTTCACTTACTGTTGTAAGCCTGGTACCAGTTTGCAGGGTCGTGTGGAACTGACAAGCCTAGATACTGGGCTTCCCAGTGGTACCGCGCACGTTCAGTTCCCTGCCTTACAGTGTGCCGCCCGGTAGCCAAAGTGACCGTCGGGGTTGCCTAGCGTGATAGAAAAGGGGGTAGCACGGTTAGCCGCGCGTTGGGCCCCGATGGTCATGATCTGGGCTAAGTGCAGAAGTGGGATAGCGATAGTCGATTTGTTTTCTCAACTGCACGTCGGCCCCTATAATTGTGTTCTGCGGTAGGTGCAGAAACGGCGGTCACTACTAAAAGAAAAGGGGGGAAGTTCCGGAAGAGAAAATAAAAAGAAGAAAAAAGGGAAGACTAAAAATGCATTTATCGAACTATGACTTTAGTTCATCGAAAAGATCTAGCAGCAGTATGTATCTTTCCTTCTTACATTTTGTTCCTTCTTTCTTTGCTTTTGATTTTTTTTTATTCCCTCCTTTTGTCACTTCGCGGGAAGGAAGGCAAACGTTTCATTTTCGAACTTCGATTGAAGTCTGGTGGTTTAGACTGACCAGACCGTTCAAGTATCGCACTGTGGATGACCTGTTTGGCTGAGTGTCGCCCAGTGGGACCCCAAAATAGGAGCACCCACGACCGCGTTGGTAGGAGACTCATCACCTCCTATGGGAGGTCATGAGCCTCCTCCTTGCCATCGGACACGGGCACCCATCAGTGATGGTTCGACGATCTCTTTTGAGGAGGGGGATGATCTCCCGGTATCCTGATTATGGGACTGTCAATCGCCAGGTCTACAGTCCTTGGGTCGCGCTTCGGTTGTGACCGTTGAGAGTCATTCCAACTTTAATGATATATTACATTAAAAAAAAAAAGGGCCGAGTATTAAAAAAATTAACACTCTTTATTTAGTACACAGAGGCTGCGACCTCCTGAAAATTTCATAAGAAAGCAACAAATGGGCCATTTGGTTATAGGCTTGTCAGTGGGTATGAGGCACGCTCCCGCAAATCGAGAGTCAAGCCGCTGGCCATAGTTGGCTGTTTTATGGTACCTCACCTACGTTGTGAGTTGAAAGGCGAAAGCTGCACACTATTCGAAGTTGGCAGCCTGGTACCGTACCCAGTCTATTCAAGGGAGAATCGGCTATGGTGCGCTGCGACGGCCTTTATGGCTATAGACCGGACTATTGGAACCTGACAAGACGTTGGTCCCCGATGTCCAGGGAGGGTCCTTGGATTACCAGTATCCTGAACTACTACGGGGGAGACGAGGTGAAGTTAAAGGTGGAAGGGGCGAGTAAAGGGGAGATGAGGGACGACCCGAAACTACGGAATGCGGTCACCGAGGCAAAACACAGGGTGAAACTTGAAAGAAGGTGCCGAAGGGATGGGGTTACGGCATAGATGCGAGTATCAATCACGTATCATGAGGTGGAGACCTCCACTGATACGGTAGAGCGTGAACAGCAGCATTTAGACAGCGATTTAGAGGCTGAGAGTGAGGCCAGTGATTTAGGGGCGAAGACTCAGTCCGGCGAACTAGAACAGCGGAGGCGGGATCACTCGTGGGCAGAGCCTGTAGAGAGCGGCCCTGAGGCCAACTCGCGACGGCGGGCAAGCGGACAATAAGGCCTCAAGGATGACTACGCAGAGGTGACAAGACAAACGATTCACGCGTGAGAGAGATTAGACCGTGTGTGCGAGTGCAGTATGTGTGCTTGGGATGTTGACGTCAACTTGACTTCAGCGCGCGGGAAGCTAGAGGGAGGGCACATGTGTGAGAACCAGGGCGAGAGAAAATCGCCACTGCAACCTTCTCGGATGAGCAGACAAGAGAGAGGTTTTAGCATGCTCACTATGTAAGGCTCATGCGTGACGATGTGACGGGAAGCTAGCCGCCGTGTGTGCGCGAAAAGGGTCAACTCGATAATGAAGTGGGTGCGAGAGGCGTTAGCAAGATTGTGAGTTGTGGTCTGCAAAGTCTTTTCCCTGGTTGGGGATGAAGCTAGTGACGACTACAGGTTCCGTTAACGTGTATGCGGTGTGCTGCTTGATCACTCATCATCGTCGGAGGTAAAGGGACGACTTCGCGTGTCACGAGAGAGCGTGACGGGCCATTGATGAGTGCACTACGGAAGAGCACAAAGTGGTGCGTGAAAGAAGCGAGGGGACTACAGTTTAGGCCCGCGACTTTCTTTAACACAGTTGAGAAGGGAGAGTGGTGCTCGCCTCCGCCATGTGCTCGAGGTCGGCTCACTGCAGTCCACATCGTAGTCTAAGCATGTTGCGCGCGCGGGTGATCATCCTGCTTCTTATCCTTCTCCAGTCAATGCAGGCTCCTCGGCTCAATTGATTGGCGACGCCTTCATTGTTTCCTATAATAAACGGAGGATGGAGTTCTCGTTGGTGACTTCACTGAAAGTTACTCGCAGTCAAGCAACTCTCCATTTCTCGAAAAACAAAACTGAGAGCGACTGACTATGCCTAGTGCTAACTGCGACTTGGAAAAAATGGGAAGAAAGCAGGCAGCTATAGTATGCGGCGATGCCACGATGGTGGTTCCTAGTGGGCAGGACAACGTTTTTGTCTCACTCACCCTCTTTGTCGTAGCCCGATCGCGCATTTGCTTATCTGAGTTTGTGGTTAGTATCATAGCTTTCCTGAGTGAGTGAACAAGGAAAAGACTAGCACAAACATCTGACGCAGCCTGTGGGTAATTCTCGCGACCACGCCCCAGCCCTTGTTCGTGAGAAAGAGGATGAGTAACATACACCGGAGAAAGAGGGGGTGAGAATTGCACGGTTTCAGATAGGGAAAGGGGGCATGTCGCGCGAGCATGCCATGAGTCATCCCCTATACACGGAGTCATAATCTGTACAAAGTAACTAGAAGTGGTGTATGCGTTTTGTGGTGTCAGTTGTGAGCATGGGGCGTAGGGGCGGAACCTTCTCAAGAAGGTGTTTGTCTCCAAGTGTCATTCTTCTTTTCATGACATAGTCTTGCGATTGTAATTGTTGTCATCAACGTAAAAGTGTAGCATGCTATTGACCTGATATCAGTGGGGTGACATGTCTCGCCTAGGTTGTTTGGATCTCCCTCGATCGTTGTTGATGCTACGTGCCAAAGTTACTTGATGAGTGAGGGTCTGGAGATGACTGAGGGAACTCTTAGATTGTTGACCCTGAAGATGAGCTGATAACAGGGTGRTGATCGAGCTACTGAAAATATCAAAAGGATTGGTAAAATTTATTCTGTGTAAACTTTTGATGATGTCAAGTTGTTATCGTTCTCTCTCTTTGTCAACGACATATCGTGACCACCGTTTGTATGAAGAGTTGGTTATTGTCGGGATTAATCGGTCACCTGGATCTGAGTAACAGGAAGATGAGAGGTTGATTACCCCTGCCGGAGAGGTACTCCGACAAAGGTAACACAATCACGCTCGTGTCCCTGTCGCTCGGAATATGCAGTGACTGAAATCCTAGGTCCCGACCTAATTGGCGGGTAACTGCCAATTAAGATGGTACACAGGATGTCAGTGGGATGAAGGAGCTAAGGGTTAATTGAGCTTGACTTATCAAAACCTCCGTCATGAGCGAACCCTGGGCAAGGACAAGAGGCGAAGCCATGGTTGTCCCCCCTCTTTTTTTTTTTTAATTGCACTTCATTAATGATCCTCGCTGATCTCACCTCCTTTGTCATCTTTTAGTCAGTTTGCGTTCCCATGATCCGAATGAAGGAATTCTCTCCCGTTTCACTGTACGCCTTGACAAACTGTACTGGGGTAATGAGTACGGTCAGATGGAGCTCTGACTGGCTCCTGCCAAGGCCTCGCCAAGAGAAAGAAACTAAACGGGAAAGAACCATTACCGCTTCATGTAAATCTTGCATGCGTGATTAATGGGAAAGAAGGGAGTTGTAGTGAGAAAAGTGGCGTACCTGCTCGTCAAGATCTTACTGGATGGGGACTAATAGGGTATATACTCAGATGCATATAAAGGGGGGAAAAGTAAGTGGTGAAGAGAAAGAGAGGCCACGAGTGATGCTTATGGGTATCTACAAGTTACGAAACAACCTGCCTAGTCATGGGTCCCTCTTTTGCTGTTGCAATGCGTGCCACTTGTGAGACACTATTATGTCTCGACCGGGCTTTATTTAAAGCAGTGGACGACTTGCGCGAATTAACCACGCACTCTCACCGTTGAGACTATTAAGTGTGCAAAAAGGACAGTCGAGAACCAGCGAGAATCTTGCCCGGATATCCGCTCACTGATCGTTATCTCCCAGTGAATTAACTAAGAAGAAGGATCAAGTAACACCGGCGTGCAGGCAATATTTTTTGACAAAGCTGGGATTCACTATGTTTACCTTCGTGACCTATCCCAGAAGATCTAACTCCCAACCTCAGCATTTTATCAGGGATGCAGGTTAACGTTGTCCTCAGCCGCAGTCTTGCATCAACATTCAAACTCTTGTTTCTGCAAAACCCCTGAAGGCCATCGGTAATCTATCCCGCTTATTGCATTAGTCGTATTTGACGGAACCCTTACCGTTTTCAGCTCGCTGGATAGTAAGTTGAGTAGAGACGCTAAGGCGGAAAGAAATGTCTTGATAACTATAAATGCAGGAAGAACAAGCACAAAGCGGGTTCCTTATTGGAAAAGACCGAGCAGACCAGAGCGGTGCTTGGATCCGGTGTTGTTTATTAACATGTGTGGAACCTCCTCAGAGTTACCCGTGGTCCAACCTACTCTTTGCTTGAGATCTGGGGTGTGTTGGAATTATGAGGGAGGGAGAGGTCCTGGTCATGAAATGCGCTGTTACCTTGGGAAAATATAAAAATTGGGAAGACGAGGCTATTTTAAGTATGGAGCATTAGAAAACAACCTTGAGAGAGAGTGCACTGCTGGGAGTTAGGAAAAAACTTTCATTGAGTACGTGTTTTATTTCCAAGATCAGAATGGTAAATTGCATAGCACCGACTCGTCTCTAGAATCGGTGTTGCAGGCCAGGGCAAATCTCGCGTAAATGCAGAAGATGCCCATGCTTTTCTCTCGTGGTTTTCATCAGCGCCTCAACCAACGAAAGTCTCTCAGCAATCATATCTAGTCAGTAAGCAACGCTCAGTTGTCTGCATCTCTTCACTATGTGTCGCGCTATCAAGTGAACAGTATTGTGTCGTGTCATCAAGTAGGCAATACTCAATGCCCCGTGAACAGGTAAACAATATTGAATACCCTGCAGGGTGACTGGTATCAGTTCCACGACATCAAGTCATCGGAGGAAGTTATCAGAAAACGTCGATCAAGGTTAATTGTTATTCAGTCGTTTCTGTTTTTCTTTAATTACTTCTGCTGGAGACGAGTGTCAATCAGGTAGTGTTCCTAACGGAAGATACCGAGACTGGTTCTAGCGTCCGTACTCGCACACGAGTACGGTTCAGTCGTTCGGGTTACTTGAAAATCTCAGTCAAAACTAATCAGCACTCAGTTATTCTCGTTTTCTTCATAAATCGGGTGTAGACCGGACAACATTTTCACCTAAGGACAAACCAGTCTCAACACCCAGCATTATTCTATGTGTGCAGTTCAACTACTCCCAGTCAGTGAGTCGGTTCTGACCAATCTCAACAGGATAGCCCTCAAAGATGTTATCCAGTACCGGTATATTAGTGCCGTTGATTTCAGTCAAGGGGTTCTGTCAATCTTTGTTATTCTCACTAGCTTCGCATAAGGCACAATCCACGACTTCAGGCCCTACGTGAAGAGAGGCAAGGAGGTTCATGAATGCTTTGACTCGGTCTGGATTTCAGCGGCCGAATACATTGAGAAGAGAGAGAGGGAGCTTGACGAAAGTGGTACTAAGCTGAACCGTAGCTTCGAACCCAAACTCTACTCTGACTATCCCAAGCCTCCACTTCCCTTCACTCTCACAGACAGCTCTTGCTGGGGTGACTTGATTGATGTGGCTAGGAGGTAAAAAATTCAGGACTGATACAGTGAACCGGCTGCTTTCTATCGTTTGTACTTGTAATAACCATTTCCTGATTGCACTCTAGAGACCCCCCCTGGCGCCGACTGTCCCCGTCGGCTGCATCAGTGGAGTTAGCAGGCGTGATTAGCAAGCGGGATCCTCCCCAGGAAACTCCAGGGAGGGGTTCATCTGGCACCCTCCCTCTGAGGACGAAGAGATACAAGGGTGACAACAATTTTCCAAGGTCTACACAGGGCTGCTCAATTAAGGTTGCTTTTTTGTCTTTACAAACACCTTTGGCCTTCACACAAGTCTGCTCAGTTAATCCCCTGATTCTGCAGGGCAATCAATGTTGGCAGGTCCCACAACTGCGAACAGTCATTGGTTTCACAATTTTCCAAAATTATTCTCCTCTTTGTAAAATGGGATGCTGGACCCGGTTTCCAGCAGGTGACGCTCCCCACCAATAGATGGAGTCTCTCCTCCGGTGCTAGTGTTGTCTGCTTTTATCAGCAGCACCAGCAAAGGCAGGGGTGTTCTCTCTCTCTCTCTAAAAAAAAAACAAAAAAAAACAAAGAAAAAGGCTAGGAGGTACATAACTCTTGCAGTGATTGACTACGAGGCGGTCACTGAGCCATTCGAGTTTCGACATATCGGACGAGGGATTTTCTCTCAACCATACCTTCCTACTCTATGGGAGGAGTTTTGTGCTATGGTTGACTTTCGCATCATGGGGCTTGGATGAAAATGCTCAGATCTAGCGGGCTTCAGGTGGCTCTACATCGAGAGACCACAACCTCAGAGGGAACAAAGACTCGGCTCGAAGCACAAGAGACTTACAACAAAATGAGAGATTGAGTGTGAGGTTCAGATGGATGAGTGAGGACTCGTGATTAGTGTTGGTCATGCTCTCCCCATGTGTACTCTATGAGATTATTAAGAGTTCTCATTCTTCCCTCATTTACCCTTGTTGTTACTCAAGTCAGTCAGTTTTGCTTCTTTTGCATTGACTCTGCCCGATGATTACTCTTTTTGACGATCCTGTCACATTTATCAAACTTAGTAAATTGGCAAAATTGATACATGTTTGACACATCGAAATTTTCATGATTATTAACTTCTTGATCTTTGCTGTTTCGAATCAAAATAAAAGATTCCTAAAACCGGGGACCGGCAAAGACCGCAATTGAAGGGTCTTGCTCGAAGCCGGACGCACACAACAGGAAGGGATTTGCTCTATTTAATTTATTTTATTTATTGCAAGCGTTATTCAAAATCTTGCATGACAGTTTGCTGGCTTTCTGGTCATCCGAAGGGGCTCGACTGGAAAAAGTGCGACAGCGGGAGGTTGGGCGTCACAATCCAGACATCCTCAAAGACACGAACCACATCCGCCTTAACTTTCTTCGGAAAAAAACGAACCTCGTCCCGAAAGATCATCGTCACTGTACTTTCTTTTAGTCATTTGACTTTTATTTCGTCAAGAGAGGAGTTCAAAATAAAATTCACTTCCCTTCCACTCACTTCTATCACTCCAGGATCGATATTGATTGGCAATATACCCCCCTCATAACAGACCCTTATCATCTCTCGAACTCTTTCCTCCTCCATTCGAGAGTCACTCGGCACTTGGGCACGACCATCTCCTTCCCCTTGAACTCTTTCTCCTTCCATGTTGGTAGAGAGCTCCTCCCCTACACTCTTCGTAAACAACCCTTCTAAGTTGAAGGTTTAAAAACACTTGCTAATCAACCCTTCAGTCAGGTGGCGGACGGCTGGCGCTTGGAGTAATCTGGCTGCTGGCACCATCACTATGGTTCTCACCATAGACTGTCATAAAATTGATAATACCGAGGTGTCACCCGCGACCGAAATTCCACGCCGGAATCTCCCGCCTCCAGCCAGGCTTGCTGAAGGCAAGCCACGCTGGGGCCGAGCGCTGTTGCGCCAGCCGGAGCGCCTTTCCGCACGCCGCCACCCCCCGCGGCTCTTTTGGGAAACGGCCCCAGTTTTTCCTCCGTTTTTTTTTTTTTTTTTTTTTTTAACGAAAGCCCTTCGAAAACCCACTATCTCGGCGGTGGTGAGAGAACCGCCAGGATTGAGGGTTTCCCCGTTGGGCCGCTCCATCTATTGGTGGGGAGCTACACCTGCTGAGAACTGGGCCCAGCGTCCCTTTAGAAACATCATGTGACACAAAATTAACTGTTTGTTTAACAGGGCTATGAACCTTTGTATTCTCTACCCGGGGCATTCCTGTTTTTCCATGGAGCTGCAGCAATCTCCCCACCCATGTCGGAACACCCTTTTTGGCTATAGTATTAGCCCTGTTAAGCAGCCCCCCAAAGTTGTAAGTGTTGACAGTTCGCAGAACTTGATTAGAACCATTCTGTTTTTTAAGAAACCACACCTCTCCTGATATCATATAATCACCACTGTCGGTCTGTTTTCTGTTTCGGATTTCAAAACCCCTTTTTGCTATTGCTAATTATTTAAATTCAAAACCCTCTATGACCCATACGAGTATTGTATGTTAGTCTATTTTCTGTTTCGAATTTCAAAACCCTTTTTTTGGAATTATTAATGATTTAAACCCTAAACCCTCCCTAAATCCTCCCTGACCCCTGCGAGAATTGTATGTAGCAGAAGGAAGAAACTTCCCTTGAACCGTGCAGGGCCTGCACACAGTTTACGTGCCTTGAGCGTAGCCTAATGAGAGGCATTCCTTTGAAGCGTGGAGCAGGCCCTGTGTACAGTACATTGTTGTATTCCATTTGTCTCCCTTCTCCACCTTCCCTTTGGTCTCCGGCCTGTGTGCCCACTCATGCTCCAGTCTCCCCGGTCCAGTGACTCTGGTCTAGGCCCCTTCTGTGTGAACTTCCTTCATTGACCTCATTCTCCTGGTCGGGGCACGCGGTCCCTTCTGCTGATGTAAGAGTCGATGCAAGAGTCGTTATGTTCATCGTTGTGACCCGCATCTCCCCAACATTTTTGTTACGGTGTCTGATCTCTTCCACCTGTTGCCCCCTTTTCCTGTCATCGGCGTTCGGGGATATAGAATGAGGGGGAGGGAGGGAAGGGGCAGGGGGGGTGATGGTATCCGACTGAAGTGTTCATCCTAGGAGAAGGACAAAAGATGGGGGATTTGCAGTGTAAGGGATCGAAAAGTGGGAGTAAGGTTTGAGTGGCCATTCATTCTCGTCCGCCCTGCAGTTCTTCCATTGCAATCGGGAGTCATGGAGATCAGCCATGACCCTTTTAGGACCCAACCACTCTTCTGTGAAGCGATCTGTTAGTTCATTTTCTTTTTGTCGCTTCTGTGATGTTGTGAGGGACATGTCTTTGTTCAGTTTTACTATTTGTTGGTTGGTCTTGTCCCACCCATCTTTGACCCTTCCAACCAGGTATTGTGACAGGTGTTCCTTTGCCTGGGGGGCAATGAAGGTGTACTCGTTCCTCTCGAACAAGCAGCGGGTCTGCCAGGCGAGCATCAACAGTTCAATTCTCACTATGTGGAACATATTTTCTTCGTAGGGGTACCAGTCGGGCCGGGGATCTGCTGAGACCCCGAGGAGCAATAATCTTGGCACCCATGGGAAGTTAGAATCGGTGAGAATCATCCAGGCGGCATCCCACCATCTCCAGATCTGGGTGACCATGGGGCATCCCAGCAGACAATGCTCCAGCGTGGCTCGAGAAGGTTGGGAAAACCAGTCATAGTATCGACAGATAGGGGAAAGGAGGCCTTTCTGCTCCAGGTCCGTCCGCGAGACGGTCCAATCGGGGGTAGGCAGGCAACGGTACAGAATCTGCCATTGGAGGGCCCGGTGCAATGTCGGCATAATGTGTATGTATAGGGCCCATCTAAAGTCAGCTAGATCTGTCGGGGGTAATATGGAGTCCTTTTCCCACCATTTTTGCACTGTCGATGTAGTTGCCTAAGTCTTATGTATTATTTGGTATCCCTGTTTCACTGTGTATTCCCATGGCCTGACTGGGTCAGTGGCTCCATTACGGGGCCATTACGACTCTTGTGGGTCAAAAAGGAGTGCCGAAATTGGGGAGCTCGGTTGGAAGGCGAAGCAGGAGCGATTTTTCCCCTCCAGCACCCGCACCCTGACTAAGCATGCCCAGTTTAGATCAGTATCGCCCTCCCGATTTCTACGCAACTGAGAATATGTGGTTGTCGGGGACGTCATCACTTATGTGTGGACATGGGCAGTCTGATCCGTTAGATTCACCACTTTGCCAACCCAAGACGGGAGTTCGGTCTGGGGTCAGCGGACCCCCTAATCCTCTTGCACGATCGTAGGTCCATTTTTTAAAGGACGGATCCATGCAAGGGGGATGGTTTCCAGGAGTTTTTCCAGGTTGTCTTCCGTTCCTCTAACATACCTCGACTGGCCGTGCAGTTGGTCTGCTGTTTTCCGTGCCCCTTTTTGGAAGTCCCAGATATCTCCCACTGTGAAGATCCCTTTTGCAACCCATTGTGTCCACTGGGAGCGTCTTGATAGCTGAAGGGCGCGCCTGCAACGTCGTGTATGAGAGGGTTACCGAAGAGCGGTTGCCTTACTATCTCGTGCCATCTCAGGGGGGAAGGTAAGCGTTGGGGGCGCATCTCTCTCTATAGTTTTAGCATATTGGGCCATATCGGGTTGTTGGCTATATCATTTCAAATTGTTGTTTGAGCCCGTTCCGAAAGGGGAAGGGTCGTTGAGGACGGTCCCGGAATCGGCCATGTTGGGCTGGTCAGCCATTGCATGGGGTGGACCTTCCTGTCCGGTGGCGAAAAGGGGGCAAGATTGGCAATCTGAATGTGGGCATAAGCGGCCCGTAGAACATCATTTCCCATCAACAGCCTTGTGATGGTTTTAAAGGCAAGGGCTTTGAGCTGATCTCGGGGTTATAAGATTGTCAGTCCCCCTTTTGATCTGGGTTGGGCAATGCTGTCCCATGCCACTCTAGAGAGGAACGCGAGGTCCTCATGATCGTTTTTCCACACATATGTTGTTGCTGCCTTTCTCAGCCTCTGGATCTGGTTAAGTGGGATCGGCCAGCGTGCAGCTTTATACCACATTGCAGAAAAGATTGCAGTATTGAGTGCGATTGCTCTGCCCACAATTAAAGTATGCAGTCCTTTCCACCTCGCCATTCTTCTTAGTGCTTCCTCCACCAGGGAGCCCCCATGGTCCGGCGGGGGACCCAATGCAGTAAGACGGACACCGAGCACCCGTATGGCTTCGTCCCTGGGTTTCCATGCTATCGCCGGGTCCGGAGGGGGGCGGAGGTCTTGGGGGTGGAGCCACCAACCTTCAATTTTTGAACGGTTACCCCAGTTCACCACCATATCCGAAGCAATCGAGAAGGTGTGTATGGTGGTGACCAGCGCTTGTAGCGAGGAGCGGTTGACTTTGGTGAGCACTGTAAGATCATCTGCGAAGAGCGATGTCACGGGAATGCGACAGTGCGGGATTTCCGACACCTCTATCTTTTCTACATTTTGATTTGCTCTAATGGCCGTGGCAAGGGCTTCCATCACTATGACGAATAACAGCGGGGCGATGGGGTCACCTTGTCTGACCGACTGTTGGAGCGGGAATGGGTTGGAGAGATGGCCATTGACCATTATGTTAGTCGTTGCAGTTTTGTGGAGGGTATCCACCCATTTCCTAAAGATAAGGCCGAAATTCATCTTTTCCATGCACTGGTTAAGGAAGACCCAATCCACGCGATTATAGGCCTTTTCAAAGTCTATGAAAAGGACCGCTGCTTCCTTTCTTTTTTGCCTTGCGTATTTAATAGTCTCGTTCACCAAAAGAATATTGTCCTGTATGTTCCTTTCAGATATAAACCCAGACTGATCAGGGTGAATGAGGTTTGACATATGAGGAAGCATGCGGTTAGTGAGTGCGTTCGCCACGAGTTTGTAGGGGACAGGCAAGGATGTTATGGTTCTGTAATTCCGGACATCGTTCTTCGAGCCTTTTTTGTAGAGAAGGGTGGTCACACCTTGGTTTAGGAGGCCTCCAAACGTGCCCTCAGTCAGGACTGCGGATATGTAATCCACGATGTCCGGTCCCATAAGGTCCCAGAAAGCGAGCCAGAACTCTTTTGGGAACAAGTCCAATCCCGGTGTTTTTTCATCATCCATTTGTTGAAGGGCAGCGTAAATCTCCTCCCGGGCGAGCGGGCGTTCCAGTGCGGAGCGGTGGTCTGGTGATAGGACAACTTCGAGACTTTGCAACACTTGTAACCTCGCATTCGTCACAGTATCTGCAGGCCACCAGGCCAGTTTGGAGGTGAACAGGTCTTGATAGTACTTGGCAGCGTAATCAGTTACAGCGTACGGGTTAGTGGCTTCCGGTTGGTCAGCATTCAGTGGATGTTTGAGCGAAATTAAAGTGGCCTGCTTCGCTCTCGTCTTTCCCCGCCTCTATTTCCATTTTTTTTTATTTTTTTTTTTTTCGCCCAATATTTGCGCTGAGGAATGGAGGTCTCTGCTCATCACCCAGGTTGAGTGAGTCGCCTGTATTCGTAGATACAGGAAAGTGTACGACCTACAGAACAGATCCTGTTCAAGTACAGTCGTTCTATTTCCATTTGTATTTTTTTTTTTTTTTTTTCCCTATGTTCTTCTCTCAACTTCTGTTTTTGCCTTTCACTACCTACTCCTAAGGCTATCTGGAGGGGACCCCTGCAAGCATAGTTTCCTCTCACTGTGAAGGGGAGATTTCATGTTGCCCCTTGCCCCTAATGTTTAGGGTATAGGGTTGGGGCCGCCAGTGGGTCTGGCTAACACAAAGACCGAGACCTGCCAGTAGCTGCGCCTCCCTTTCTCATTGTCCCCCACCCCTCATCAAGTAGCAGCAGTAGCTATGGCCAAAACTCTCCCACACACCACACACAACCCACTTGCGCTCGCACTCACACCCATGTTGGTCATAGATTCCACTAATACCGATCAGGAGTATGCAGAGGACTATCCCAGTTCGTTGGCACTTCTACGCTATGGTCGCTATTGCGAGGGTCGGGACTCACGGCCATCGCAGTGATGGTGATGGCCTTGATGGGAGAGGAGAGGTGCCGCAGATCGGAAGGGGAGCACTGTTGGCACGCTTACATCTTCGGCCTACTTCCGATTTCAAAAAAAAAAAAAACATCTTCCGCCCGCGCTCCACTGCTCTGGACATGCACAACAGGGCAAAAAAGTAAGGTGGTGTAGCTTCCCATGTTCTAGCGGAAGATTCGTTTGGGATAGTCCTCTGGATACTCCTGATCGGTATTAGTGGAATCTATGACCAACATGGGTGTGAGTGCGAGCGCGAGTGGGTTCTGTGTGGTGTGTGGGAGAGTGTTGGCCATAGCTACTGCTGCTACTCGATGAGGGGTGGGGGACGATGAGAAAGAGAGGCGCAGCTACTGGCAGGTCTCAGTCTTTGTGTTAGCCAGACCCCCACTGGCGGTCCCAACCCTATACCCTAAACATTAGGGGCAAGGGGCAACATGAAATCTCCCCTTCACAGTGAGAGGAAACTATGCTTGCAGGGGTCCTCTATTTCCATTTGTAATAGTAATACAATGCCTCAATTCTTCCAAAAAAAAACAAAAGAAAAAAAACGCGAACGAGTTTTCCGCTGGAATACGGAAGATACACAGCCATTTTTTTTTGTCTTTTTGTGCATGTGATGTGTACTGGAGCCAGGCCCTACGTATCGGGGATCGCACTCAGGTCGTGCATGTATCTGTGAGTTGTTCATTCGAGAAAGGGCCTCGCTGCACTACTATCCAAATGTGGAAAATGACAATGAATCTTCCCCTAGAACATGGAAATATACACCGCCATCTTTTTTGTCTTTTGTGCATGTGCCGAGTAGTGCAGCAGCGAGGCCCCAAGTCCTGCGTTTGAGTAAAAACGCGCCCGAGAAAAAAAAAAAAAAAAAAAAAAAAAAAAAAAAAAACACCAAAAAAAAAAAAGGCAAAAAAAAAAAAAACAAAAAAAAAACAAAACAAAAACTTAAAAAATAAAAAGTAAAACCCCCTTTTTTTTTTTCTATTTT
>BFEA01000511.1:1043826-1058580 GCA_003427395.1 Chara braunii | reverse complement strand
CTACGTAGTCATGATCTTGGTGGGGCCGCGCGCCCCCCAGCTTTGGGAACAGAGAGGCCACTTCCTGCCCTTTGTGCCCCCCCCCCCCCCCCCCACCCACTTAAGGAATGCTCCGCCCACCCCCCCCAAATCCACTTATCTGACGTCCTACTGCCGACTAAACCAACCGAGCGTTCAGGTTGTGGGCCCATGCAAGAGCCGTGGCTGTGCTCCAACTCCCGGTTGCTGACCAGTGGCACTTCACCGTGAGCATGCACACGCTCACTAGCTTGTAACTACTGCCAATTTATTCCTCAGTCCCAGCCCCCAGGTCTTCAGAAGCCATCTCTGTCTCTTCCTGCCCGCCCAGGTCTTCAGAAACCATCTGTGTCTCTTCCTGCCCAGCTTTTTCTTTAGCACTTTCCGAGCCCAGTTGGCGAAAAAAACGCTGTACGCAACTGACGGCGAATTTCCAACTGCATCTGTTGTGGCACTACTGGTTCATTTCTGAAAACTTTGGCGTTCCTTCCCTGCCATAATGTCCAGAGCAGAATCGACCTGCCTATTTGGGCTACTTACCCCCATCCAGTTTTACTGCTTAGGGCCAGATCCCACTAGCTGCCATTTCGTCAAAATGGACATCTTTTATTTTTTGAACGAAATTGAAACCCAGTTTTTTGGCCGAAAACTCGTCAAAATTTGTTGTTCCTGAGGGTCCAAACGCTAGACCCCCTGGCTGTATATGGACCTAGCTTGAGACCAGGTACCTCCAGGTCCTGCCTGGAGGTGCCTGGTCTCAAGCTAGGTCCAAGTACAGCCAGGGGGTCCAGTGTTTGTAAAAGGCTGGACCCTCGGGAACCATAAATTTTGACGAGTTTTCCGCCAAAAAACTCAGTTTCAATTTCGTTTAAAAAATAAAAAATGTCCATTTTGACGAAATGGTCGTTACTGGCAAAGAGGATTGGAAGAAGTGTCTGAATCTGGACGTGTTCCACGCCGAGGTACATAAACGTAGATCAATCACAATTTTTCGCACCTGTCCACAAACACGTCCACATTCAGGCACTTACTACAATCCTCTTTGCCAGTGGGATCTCGCCCTTAGGTGAGTTTTACTGTTCAGGTGAGTTTTACTGTTTAGGTGAGTTTTACAGTTTAGGGTGGATCGGCAGCCGTCCGATTAAAATCCACTCATCGGGCTTCTTCCACCAGGACTGTCACATTGTTGGTCAGGTTCTTCCAGTGCTCCCGGCTTCGTACTCCACAGGTGTTGAGCTGTTGGACAGTTGTCCACAAGCAAGGGTCGAGTGGATTCCTCTCGAGTCTGTCATTCATCACATTGTACAAAAGCCAAATCTACTTCCATTCCTCGTTTTCGTTTTCGAAGCCAAGATGTGGTGGGAGTAATCCCGCGGGACAACATCCAGAGGAAAAAAACCAGCATGTTTCCTAGATGGGAGGAATTGTAGTTGAGCCCAGAGAGCCCTTCAACATGTTTCCTTGAGTGTTATATCTGAAAGACCGAAGATTTGCAGCAGTTTCTCTGATTCCAGCGGAGGTTGATGTGCTACGGACGAATTGACGCTTGCTTCCAAAAGCAAGCAGTACTAATCAGCCTGAAGATCATATGAATCCGGTAGGAAATAAATGGATTTGTCCCAATTGACCCTTGCTTCCGAAAGCAAGCAGTACTGCTCCAGAACCTCCCTCGTTGCCGTAAGTGACTCGTTTGTGTTCTGACAAATTGCGATGAGATCATCGGCTATGGCCCCGGTCACTACCTGTTTTTTACTCGGCTGTTTTTTCCGTTCTGTTTTTTCCGTTTCGTTTCTTGTGCCGTGTCGTGAGGCCCTATTTCTGGGTCTCGACAACTGAAGCGGGCTATTTGCATGTCTTTTTTTTTTTGTTGGGGGGGGGGGCATGGATTTGTTTTTATTTTATTTTTTCATGGATTTCTTGGAAAGACAAGTGAATCATAAATAATAAAAATATATGTAGAAATTGGTTCACCAATGGGCTTTTTAGCTCAGTTGGTACATCCATACCTCAGTTGGTACATCCATAAACTGTTGAAATGCAGACAGACGTGTGTTCGAATCCAGACGGAACCACACGAGTGAAATTCATGAGTCGATACCTTTCTCGGCCGTTTGGCTAAGATCAAGTGAAATGTATCTGTTCTGATCAGTTTAATATCTGATCCGTGGTCCATCGGACCACACACACAAAAAAAAAAAAAAAAAAAAAAAAAAAAAAAAAATCTTCTCTGTATCGTTCCAATTTTCACGGATGTCCCGTCGAAGGACTGGTTATTTTTTTTGGATATGGCCAACCGAAGCGGGAAGCGGGCTATTTTTTAGGTCCCTTTCCCCCCCCCCCCCCCCCCCAAAAAAAAAAAAAAAAAAAAAAAGATCCCCTAAACCTCAGCAGGTTTTTTTTGGATTTGGCCAACCAAAGTGGGCTACGAAAAAAAAAGCGACTGCATCTGCCCACAGGAGTTGGAAAGGTACATTCATTGCTATTTATAGTAATAATGGATGAATCTTTCACGTTTCTGCCGAAAGATGCACTCCGCTGTTTTTCTTTCTTTCTTTTTTGTTTTTTAAGCAGTAGCTTTATTACTCGTGAAATGTTATTGAGGTCGGGTCCTCACAAAATCCCGGAAAGAAAACTGACGGGCTAGAACAAAAAAAAAGAAGAAGGAAATAATGGTCTCTGTCCTGAAAGGAGCAGAGGAAAACAACCAAAGAAAACGTACAAGAAAGAAACAGAGCTGTAAAGGGAAAGTCAGGGGATCCTTTACTCAGACCCTGGTGCAATCTAGAAGCATAACACTGCCTCAGCACCCCCCCCCCCCCACCCACTCCCCCCCCCCCCCCCCCCCCCCCCCCCCCCCCCCCCCCCCCCCCCCCCCCCCCCCCCCCCCCCNTTTTTTTTTTTTTTTTCCTTTTTTCCCCCCTTTTTTTTCCCTTGCGATTATATCTCAAGACTGTCGCCCTTCTTTTAATAAGCAAAAAAAAAAAAAAAAGAAGGTTTGGAAGAAAAAAAACGGTTTGAGGGCATATTCACACTAGGACTTTTTCACCTATTTCTGAACGTAATTGCAGTCAGATACATCGAGGTTCGCCCGAGGTGTATTGCTAGTGTGAGTATGCGTTTAAGGGCATATTACTCACACTAGGACCTTGTCTACGAATCTGTGGACGCGATTGCAGTCGGATTCATCCTGCTCTTGAGAGTAATTGCGGTCAGATCCATTTAGGAAAGTGCTACATTCTTCCCCCGAATGCAACGTACGTACGGTCATTAATGCTGTATTTGGGTTAACTTCCAGTCTAGATACGGCAATAATGACTGTACGTTGTATTCGGGTGAAGAAGGTAGTGTCAGTACGCCCTTAGTGTTGACACTGTGACTGTGGAGGTTAGGGCATTCAGCAGGGGCCAAGTCCCACTAGCAGCGTTGAGCTACCTCAACGCCTGAATCTGGATGTGTTTGTGGAGACGTGCAGTTCAGGAAACTCAACACCATTTCTGCACATCTCCGCAAAAGCGTCCAGATTCAGGCGTTGAGGTAGATCAACGCTGCCAGTGGGTCTTGGCCCCAGGGAGGCTCTCCACTCCAAATTCTTTGTTTCTAAATTCTAATTCCCCTCTTTTTTTTTTTTTTTCCTTCTTCTTTTTCTTTTTCCCCCCCCAAACACTCCTTCAAAAAAAATTCTGGGGAGGTCTTTGGTGACATCCGTCAAAATTGGAGCAAAGTCCTGAACGATAAAGAGAAGCCTTTTTTTTTTTTTTTTGCCCTGAATCTGGGTGGCAAGCATCAATAGAGGGAAAGAATTAGTGTCAATGAATTGCTTGCATTGTTTTGAAAATCATTAAAAAAAAAAAAAAAAGGCGGAAAAAAAAAAAAAAATGCTGGGAAGCAGGGTAACCTGTTGGGGACGGGCCGAACGCCCGAAGCCGAACGCCCGAACGCCCGAACGTATGGGACCCCTTGGGGATGCGTTCGGCCGTTCGGGCCGAACGCGGACCCAAAAAACAAAACAAAAAACCAAAGTCATCAAAAAAATCTGAACAAAAGATATGTTATGAGAAAAATAAATTAAACAAGATTTGCCTGAGCATTACATCCGAATTCCTTACCAAATTGGAAATAAAAATAAAATATGGAAAACAAATACTAATAATAAAAATGAATAAAAATAAAAAGAGAATCAAATTTAGTGAGTGCGCGAGCATGTTTTCGACACCGCCATCTTTGGTGATTTTTCATTTGTTTTTGGCATAGCTAAATGCCCTGAACATTTACAGATGTGTACTTGACATAATACAAAACCCACTAAAAAAGTTAAAAAAAAATAATAAAATTGTTTTGACGCCGAACTAAAGTGAAAACAAAAAGTAAAAAGTGAAAAAATACATGGGCGAGCACGTTTTGACACCGCCATCTTTGGCGATTTTTTATTCTTATTTGGCTTAGCCAAATGACTTGAAAATTTACACGCATGTACCTCACGGCATAGAGAACTCACAAAAAAAA
Organism: Chara braunii; assembly: GCA_003427395.1. NCBI lineage: Eukaryota > Viridiplantae > Streptophyta > Charophyceae > Charales > Characeae > Chara > Chara braunii. The sequence continues at coordinate 1,054,059 of BFEA01000511.1, read as the reverse complement.
ATTCAGAAAAAAATAATTATTTTTAGGCCCCGAAATAATTTTTGGCGGGGGGCAAACGCCGTCGGGTTCGGACGCTGTACGGGACCCCGAACGCCCGTACGTAGGGAGTTCCGCCCGGGGACCTCCGTACGTACGGGCTGGTGACCCTGCTGGGAAGTGTGTTTCTGGAGAGCAAAGTCCCGATTGAGGGCCTGGATCTTGATGTGTTTTCAGCAGAGATGCAGACAGAAATGCAGATCAATGTCCTTCGGGACATCCGTTGAAATTGGAACGATACAGAGAGGATTAGCATGGCCCCTGGGGCCTCGTCCCACTACGTCCGATTTACGCTTGTGCTCCGCCGTTTTCGACCACGTGCTGCCGTCTGTGACATCCGTGAGTTGTTGATCATCTCACGTATCGACTGCTAGTGTGGATTGTCTTTGTTTTCGTGGATGCAGCTGCCCGTCGGCCAGTAGAATTTTTTTTAAATCATTTGTTGCCCATTTAGTTGGCCACTTTGCGTTGGCGCGAAGCTTCAATACTATGGTTTTTTTTTTGGGGGGGGGTTGTTTTTGAAGCTTCGCGCCTTGCTATTTTTTTTCGCAGAAATTGAGAATATTGAGATTTCGGTGGAAGTGTGGATGCATAGCGTTGGCCTTGTTTTCTTTGCATTTCTGAAAATAAAAAAAAGGATTCTTCCTATGTTTTTTTAAAAAGAAACGGCCGCCACACACCGATTTACTCGATGCTAGTGGGTCCCGGCTCCTGCGCAAGGATGACCCGCATAAATCGAGAAATGGTCCAAATGGTTTCTTTTTTTTTTTTCTTTTTCTTTGAAGCCCAACCAATTCAATTACCTGTCAAATCTGGACAGGACGGCCTTTCAGGCCTTCTTTTTATTGTCATTATAGTATTACGGGGAACCCCGTAGCAGCCACATCCGTGCTCAAGCCTCCAACGAGGGAACATGCGGGAGGTCCCATTGTAGCCCGCGCTCGAAAATAAATAAATAAACCTCGCGCTGGAAAATAAATAAATAAAATGCAGATCAATCGCGCTTTTTCTGCACCTCCCCACGAACAAGTCCAGAGTCAGGCATTCATTGCAATCCTCTTTGGTATAGTGAGGCCTCGCTGGAATCTGGCTCCGACCGAAACCGGTAAGAGGGGGGGGGGAGAGCCAGACTTACCGTGGTCCCCCACCGTGGTCCCCCCCCCCCCCCTCAGACTGTGCACTTAGCTGACGGTGGTGTGAGCACCATAACCCAGGCTATGGTGATCTTCTTTTTCTCTTTTTTTTTTGTTTTGTTTTTTTCTTCGTCTTCTTCTTTTTCCTTCTTTCTCTTCTTCTTTTTCTCTTGGTGCCTCCTTTCTTCCCTTTTTCGGAAGAGCTGGGACCTTGTCCCACTTGCACCGTTTAGTTGAGGCAACTCAGAGGTGCGACAGCTAAAAAAATTCGTTCTAATTCATTTTCAAATGAGAAATGCATTTATAAATGGCATGAATACAATTGTTCTGGTTTTTCTTTTTTCACAATTGGCATGGCATACGGGCACTTCCACACCAGAAAATGAACCGTTGCCAGAATCTCGTCCAAAAATGCCAAATGGAAGGAGGCTCGTACAGTTTCTCTTGAAAAATGCCTTTTGGGGGAACAAGAGGGTCCTTGAGCTAGCTGTCTTGAAAAAAGGACACAACTAGCTCAACGGAAAGTGGCGAGGGTAGGGGGAGTAGTATTCGAGAGAAAGGATTTACTTCTGCTTTTTGTTGTAAGAAAATGCAAAGATAGTCTCTATTGCCTTTTTTTTTAATACTGAAAACGGACCGCTAGATGACTTGGACGACGTGCATCTCCGTTGTCGCGTACAGTCACACATCGTCGAAAGCCCAACGTTGACCTAGCTCAACGGAGCTAGTGGGACAAGGTACCTGGGCCGTGGTCCCAGTAGCAAAGAGCATCGGATTGAATGCCTGAATCTGGACGTGTTGGAGGACAGGAGCAGGAAATAGAGATAGAACTGCTTTTCTGTAGCTCGGCATAAAACATAGCCAGATTCAGGATTTCTATCCTATCCCCTTCGCTAGTGGGACCATGGCCCAGATCAATTCCTGAGTCACACATAGATTCTGCGTGTTACTGCCAGGGGCAGTTCTGCAATTAGGCTGCCCCTGATAGCAGCGTGCCTGTGTGTTGCATGCCCCTGATTTGCCGGTAGTCCCACAGCAAAAATAGTGGTGGGGCCCCAGTTTCGTCGCAAAAATACATAGTTTTTTTTTTTTTTTTTTTTTTTTATAAATGTGGCCCAATGAACCACGGATCAGATGTGAAACTGATCAGAACAGACTAATTTCACTTGATCTTAGCCTAACAAGGGCCCCGACGCCCGGGCCCAAGTCCCACTAGTGGCAGTCCCTGTTCCTGTCTTCAGAACGACTGCACATTGCGACGGTGGGCGCCGTTGTTTTTTTTTTTTTTTTTTTTTTTTTGGGCGGTGTTGTTCTCTCCATGGGGCCAAAGAATATTCCAGCTGTGTAGAGCGCTTACAGTTCTTCCACATGGAGTACCAAAAGTAAAATAAAAAATAACGCAGAGGAAGTTGCTGCCCTCGTCGTCGCCGAGTATGGGGTATGAATTAATTGGCCCAGCTGCATTGAGCTGGAAATTCACAAATTTAAAGACTTATGGAAGTGTATATTTCCATGTTCTTGCAGAAAGTTCATTAATTTATCGAATTTCACCCTTTGAGAGCATTGCAGCTAGGCGCAAAGGCCCAAAGGTGAAGGCTTTCCTTTCACGAACAGACCGTGGCCATGATCTGGTGACGCAGGGTTTGGCTACGCTAGCTCTAGCTGCAACACGTGGAAGGCATTTACTCAAAACTTTTTCTCTTCCCTTTTTTTTGCCCTCTCCCTTTTTGTTTTTTGGTTCATCGCCACCATGTCTGAAGCGGGACTTGCGGGGGGACAGTCCCCCTCTCTAGCGTGATGTGCACGGCCCCAGAGAGGAGACGGACTCACAGACCACCTTAGACAAAAGAAGGCGAATTGTGAGGTCCCAGGTATCTTCGGGTTGAAATGTTTTTTTTTTTTTTTTTTTTTTTGGACCGTTTCTCGATTTATGTGTGTCATCCTTAATTGCACAGGGTCCATGCTAATCTTCTTTCTCTGTATCGTTAATGCGCAGGGGCCATGCTAATCTTCTTTCTCTGTATCGTTCCAATTTTAACGGATGTCCCGAAGGACTCGGGTTGAATTGTGAGGTCCCCGGCCTTTTTTATATTTTGAAATGAAATGAATGGCGGTATTAAATTAAAAAAAAAAAAAAAAGGTGAACATGTATAGCCAATGGGGAAGCGCCGAGTTCAGGGCCTGCCTCAAGAAGCCAACGTGAAAATGAGGAGAATGGCCTTGCCCTACGATCCATGGAAAATGGAAATCGGCGGTCACCGTGGCAAGGAGTGTTAAACAACATGGAGGTCCCCATTACCAGAACAGGAGCAATGCTACTTAGGGGGGACTTGGCCCCCAGAATGGCTTGTTATAAATGATTACTCTCCCCCCCCCCCCCCCCCCCACAAAAAAAAAAAAAAAAAAAAAAAAGAGGACCTCACAATTCAACCCGGGGTATCTGACAGCATCAGCCAGCTTAGCTTACAGGCAACGGCCTGCGGAGAGGCATTCTTGTCCTCTTTCCATCCACTAGGAAACTAACTAATCAATAGGATAAAACCTACCTCCGCTAGGGGTAGCTACTTCTCTGCAGCCGAATCGGCTCTCGCTTTTAGAACTGTTTCCACTCTTATAGGTGTTACTCCGCAGAACTAAAAAGGTTAACCTGACCTGAACTGAACGTAGCTGCTTCTGGGACTAACACGGCCCAGAGGACTGCGTCCCAAACCTACTGGCCCTCCCCTAACGGCCCACTGCGGCCCTATTCAACCGAGGGCCCTGGTTGTTCTACCCTGTGGGACTTAGCCGCTACGTCCTCCCCGGGCCTTTCCTCACTCAACGCCTAGCCACTCTGTTGTTCCTGTCCCCATCCATAAGCCATCTGGAGATTGTAAGCCCACGACTGGAGTGGACAGCGGCCAGCCTATTTCCGCGACCCCATGTGCTCAGAAACCAGAGTTTCTGTTTCCTGCTTCCCTTCCAGTTTCTCGGTTTCCTCCTCCAATCCACTCTGATGGCGTGTTTCAGTCCAGCCTTGATCCTTACCTTGATCTCTGCATCTGACAAGGGACGTTTCTCGAACCTCGCTCTGTTTCTGTCCGCCCAGATGACTTCACAGATGATGCCCCTTGCCACTTGGGCGATGTACCCCCATCCTTTCTTCCCTTGCATACTGTTGGGCAAAAATCCCAGCAGAACCGAGTGCTCAGCCCAATCCAGTTTCCCCGCCCCCATCTCTTTCCAGTGGTTGGCCCAGCACAACCAGACACGCTTAGAGGCTGGGCATTCCCACCAGAGATGCCTCGTAGACTCACAGGGCCAGCGACACCTGGAGCAACCCAAATCCACTTCCACTCCTCTGCCTAACAACCAGACTGCGGACGGGGTTACCATCATGGACAGCAACCACAGAATACTTACTTGTTTCCCGTTAGGGAGAGCACAGAGATTCTTCCAAAGGAGCTCGAACTGCGCAGTTGTGGCTGGGCAGGAGCTACCCAAGACTGTCGACCATCTGGATACTGCCACCTCGGATGGTCTTCTGGTCGGCCTCGTTGCCAGTTCATATCCTGTTCTTGAGGTATAACCCGAGAGGTTAATTAGTTCCTCATTCGCGTTCTCGGGCACTGGTGTGCCTGGCCCAATTCCAAGCCTGCGGGTCGATCTGCAGCTGTCTCAGTGACGTGCGGCCTACCCAAAGCAGCGTGAGCTGATTACCCTGCTGCTTGATTTCTACCACCCTGGCTTGAGGTGGATTCGCCCAGCTTTGAATCGTCTGCTCCCCTAGTTTCGTCAGAATGTTCGTGTGTTTCTCGCAGGTCCACTCTTCCACCACCCTGAAACCGCTTACAGTGATCTCTTTCGTTTTCCAAACCACGTCCCCCTCACCCCTCCTGTCAGCAATGTACCATGTACTCACCGGGTCTACTCCTTCTGGGCCTAGGATGTCAAGCCAGTCCTGAGGGATGGCCTCCCTGATGTACTGCCAGTTCTCCTCCACTTTTCTCAGTCCCAGAAGGTTGGTCTTGATGACTTCTCGTGTTTCCCAGTTTCCCAGCAGCGGAGCCCACAGGTCTCGTATCCGTGATACTCCGTTCCTCAGCCACGCCATTCCAAAAGAAGTGTATGACGTCAGATTTGAGCACCTGGTCACAGTTGCAGTGGTGAAGACATCCGGCTGTTACATCCAAAGTCGTCAGTTCGATTCCGTCTGGCGGCAGAACGATCAGGGCCACGACGACGAACGTACGGAAAGAAGATGCGGTGAAGATTCGATGAAGCGTCCGAATGGGGTGGATTGAGTGCTACGCAGAGATGGAGAAAAGCAGAGATCAATGCATAGTTTTCTGCACCTTTCCACAAAGACGTCCAGATTCAGGCGTTAAATCCAATCTTTGTTGCTAGTGACCTCTTTTCCCCCCACTAGGTAGCAAAGAGCGGATTGGGCGGATTGGATGAAGCTCGTGAATCTGGATGTGTTTTAGGCAGAGGTGCACAGAAGCAGTTCAATCGCAAATTTTCTGCACTTTTCCACAAGGACGTCCAGATTCAGATGTTAAATCCAATCGTCTTTGCTACTAGTGAAATCTCTCCGCGTTCTGCTGGCCAAATGGCCGGTCCGGGCACTGACATCCGTAGAAGACCATCCTTGGATCATTCTTGCCCAATACTCTCTAGCCAAGGAATGGAAACTCTCAGACCCAGAGGCGGTCTGGAGTGCCCTGCTGATGCGCCCTTTCACTAACAGACCCTCTACTAGCACGTGGAATAGCATTCTCAAAGCCTGGTCGAAAATGCTCCCCCAAATGCTAACTGACCCTACCACCCGAATCGAGGTTCTAAACACTTGTCTCTTTGAAAACCCCCTAATCCGTAACAAGACTGGACTGCCCTTTTCGGTTGCCAAATCAGCAGGCAATTTCGGCCTCAAATGGATGCAGCGAGGTGTTTGGCTGATTCGCCATGTCTGGGACGAGGAGGCCAAGACCTGGAAAACTACAAGGGACCTTCAGCAGCAACTCACTGGGCTGCAACGCCAAGCAGAACAAGCGATTGGTTACATATCCTCCAGCAAACAGACAAGATTTTCAGGGAGGACCAATGGTTCAAAGTCCCCCTATCGGTGGACAAATTTCTCAGGGTCGACAAGGTTAACGGTGATGGCACAACAGAAGCTTCAGAATGGTCCCTCGTTGGAGGCAGACTGAGACAAACTGGGGACACACAGCAAGTTACTTTGTCAAAGATGGATGAGGTAAGGGTTCAGCATTCAAAAGATGCACAGGGCCATCCCAACAGTCGTATAATCATGGCAGCCATTCCAATCAGCAAATGGAAGGCAGATGTATGCAAATACGGCTGGAAAGTCTCACAGGCCAATGGCACCAGTACCAGCATGCCTATCAGAGAGTATTCTTCGCAGTTAGGATACTCCCTCTTTTCTGACGCCCATTCACTGCAAACAGGCCTTATCCTGAACTGGCAACGCAGACTTTCCGCCCTTAAGCTCCAACCTCTATCCTCCAAATGGCTAATGTTCTTTATCCACATCATTATCTCCTCTCTTGAGACGAAGGTGGGGAGTCTCCAATGGATGCATCTGCACTCATGCGTCCCGACTTCACTTTGGTGCTCAGAGAAGGGCATGGACATCTCTACGCTGTGTACTGCATGCCCACACCCATGCCTAGAGGATTGGTTACACTTATGGTGGGAATGTGTCATTGCCAGAGGATTTTGGGACAGCCTGAAAATGATGTGGATGGATGCATACGGATCTGCAGGCTTTTGGAACCAAGACTTCGTCATCACAGGCAGAATGAACCCAGACATCAGCAAACGACAGATTGGGACTGTGGCCCAATTGTTCAGACTTAGGGCCTTCTGGTTCATCTGGATTGCCAGAAGAGACAGGCTCTTCCTCAAGTCCAACTCTTCACTCCCCCTGTTCTCTCAGTTCAAGCATGCAATTAGATTAGACATTATGGCAGATTGGGTCAGAATCAAGCGTCAGGATACTATGTCTGACGTAGCTAAGAAACGGTTCCAGAAGAAATGGTCCACTCCTTTTTGCTGGGCCGGTTTTACAGACAGGAACTCTCTATTCTACTCAGAACTTCTGTGGGACTTTCCACCTAGGCCTAGCTTACTTCCTTCCTATCAGGCAGTTTCGCACTGAGAGGGCCGGGTACCCGTCCCACTTCTGATTTTTGCTCCTTTGAGACAACTTCTTTTTTTTTTTCTTTTTTCACTTTAGGAGGGTAATCTGAGATTTTACTCTCAATTAAGCTAAACCGGCTGAGGCTGCCGGGATAACTCCGGGTTGAATTGTGAGGTCCCCGGCCTCTTTTCAATTGGCGATTGGTAATAATAATGAGGAGTGATTGTTAAAAAAAAAAAAAAAAAAAAAAACACTCTCCGCGTGGTCTGGCGGCCATGACTTTCTCGACGAAGTGTCAGAAATAACACGCAAAGAAAAAGGGAAAAAAAAAAAGCACAAAAGAACTACAAGAACGAAACAAAGATTTTTATTTTATTTTATTATTTTTTCAAAGAATGTTTTTAGCCCGTCGTCTGTGTTTTGACTCTGTATTCTGTTGTCTGCCAATCGTAGATTTCTTTATTTCGTTGTTAAAAGCTTTTTTTTTTGTCAATTTTTTTTGTCGAATTTCAATTTCCAGACACTGCGAGGCGACTGGCAGCGATGGATGTGAAGAAACAATGAAGATTCGGCGAAGTTTGGTTTGTCCACCGGCCGATTGCCACGTCAAAGCATGACATCCAGAAATCTTCGCTTCACTGAAGCGGTGAAGGTTCGGCGAACTTTCCTTCATTTGTGTGTACGTAGACAAATGAAGTGAGGAGGGAGGTGGACACGTCAGCAACGCACGACATCAGCACTCATCTGATCGGCGAAGAAACAATGAAGGTCGGCGAAGTTTCCTGAAATGCAGCTCGTATACGCAAATGAAGTGAGGGAGGGGGGGTGTGGACACGTCATCAACGCATGACATCAGCACTTATCTCGTCAGCGAAGAAACTGTGAAGATTCGGCGAAGTTTCTTGAAATGAAGCTAAACACGAATGGAGTGAGGAGGGAGGCGGCCACGTCAGCAAAGCAGTGCTGCTTCGGATGATGAGGAAGAAGAGGAGAAAGAGGATGATGATTTGAAGAGGAGGAGGAGGAGGAGGAGGAGGAGGAGGAGGAGGAAAAAGGGAGGAGAGAAGAGGAGAAGCGCAAACGTATACGGGGGTGTAATCGTTCGATTCTCGATTTCATCGATCTGCATATGCAAGTCGACATAAATATATTTATTGAATGTATCTGGTCATAGAGTACTGCCCGGTGCACGGTAGGCATAGAGGAAGAATATATGTCAACCACGTTTTTTAGATGAAGATAATAATCAAGTGGTTGTACGAAGTCAAACCTCATATTACATATGATTATAACATCTTTTGCGCCGGGGAAAAAAAAAAAAAAAGAATCGGTCAGTATTTGCCTCACGTGTCAGATGTGATGCTGTACCTGGTCTCCTTTTTTTTTTTTTTTTTTTACCTGGTCCCGTTTAAATAAAACTGCCATTTATATCAAACAAAGGCGTAGTTTAATATGGTCGTCTATATTTCTATATATACATGTACATGTGTAGCTAGTTGAATCTTTGTTTGTTATTTATTTCTGCCTCCATATTTTTTCCCCGTATTTTTTTTTCCATATTTTAATCCGTATTTTTCTATCCGCTCTTTTTTTTCAATCCCTATTTTTATCCGTATCAAGTTTTTTTTTTTTATCCGTTTTTTTTAATCCGTTTTTTCTTTTTAATCCGTTTTTTCTTTTTAATCCGTTTTTTTTTATCCGTTTTTTTTTTTATCCGTTTCTTTTTTAATCCGTTTTTTTTAATCCGTATTTTTAATCCGTATTTTGTTCTTAATCCGTATTTTTTTTAATCCGTATGTTTATGCGTAATTTTATGCGTAATTTTATGCATAATTTTATGCATAATTTTTATGCGTATTTTTATCTTTCCGCATTCTTATTTCTGCGCACATGAGCCTCCTGACGAGTCAATAAGTGAAACTCCGACGAGACTGTCTGTCACAGCCCCTCCTTTGTTGTCCTCTTCACTCCTCTTCTCTTCCTCCCTCTCTGCCCCTACCTACTACGGTTTACCGTGGGCAGATCTGTTTGACGATATATATATTTTTAGTGTAATTTGCGTTATGTCTGACATTGCGATCTTCAAATAAAATTGGATAAGACGTCAATAATAAATCAGTAGTAAATCCGTTGAATCAATACAGTATCGAGTCCCAATAAAGAGGCTGCAAGGCCCACGGCCACCAGAAAATTTCACACGTGGAGCATTTTCTATTTATTTATTTTTTTAATTCCGAACGTGGAGGAGCAACTTTATATGGCCACTTGCATTTCTAATATCCACCCACGTGGCGACACAAGTCTACGGCCACGTGGATAGAAACTTTATGGTCGTTTTTTTCCCCCTAATTTTCTGTAATCATCTCGTGTAGGAGAGGATGAAATACGGTGGTGGTGTATGTGCGCGTAGTTATGGATTGGCACTTTTCCGACTGCAGCTGGCCGGAATCACGGTCAGATTCCATCGTACGTCCGTGTACGGTAGTCAATCACTCCGACGAGCCATTGATTGGTGATGTACGGAACTGCGATCCTGCAAGCAGACCTATAGGGAGCTGCAAGCCAATTTGTCCTATGTTCTCAGTCGACGGCTGTCGTGTTGTAAGGGATTTGGTTCATTATCTCTGCTCTAAAAGGATTTTATTTCCGTTTTGGGAAAGCAAACTATCGATCCACTTGATGTACTGCCGCCATCACGACGATAATACGGGCGGAAGGGACCGTCATCCGGAAATGTGTGTGTGTGAGAGAGAAACAGTGTGTGCGTGAGAGAGAGGGAGAGAGAGTGTGTGCGTGAGACAGAGAGTGTGTGTGTGTGTGTGAGAGAGAGAGAGCCAGTGTGTGTGTGTGAGAGAGGGAGAGTGTGTGTGTGTGAGAGAGGGAGAGTGTGTGTGTGTGTGTGTGAGAGAGAGAGAGAGAGAG
>BFEA01000511.1:1007505-1024608 GCA_003427395.1 Chara braunii | reverse complement strand
TATGGTATTATAACTTATAAGTTATAACAGCAGGTTGGTCTAGTAATTCCAAATATGCTTTTCTAGGAGCACTACGATCTGATCCTCAAATGGTTTCTTAATAAAATTCTTATGCTTTCAGCCACTCAGCCATACCTCCCGGGAAAAATGGGATTTGAACCGGCGACTTCTGGCGTGACAGACCGGTTATGGGAAGGCTTCTCAGTGGATAATGCAACCCATTTCGGGTTTGAAGCTGCCGCTTGGTATTGGCATTTTGTTGATGTGGTTTGGTTATTTCTATTTGTATCTAGTATCTATTTATTGGTGGGGGGGTAATTAACACTTAAACCCCTTTGTCTGATGGAGTTCCTGGTAATTCTTTTTTGTTTTTTCTTTTCCTTTTTCATTCAAATGCTAATTGTTTTTACTATTTTGGATGCACCTGCCCTTTTTCTCTCTTCTTCATCTGTATTCTGTATTTTTTTGTGGGGACTTTGCATTGGCGGAGATGGCATGTGCGATGGACTGGTCGTTTACTCACCAAATCTGCTTTTTGCAAGGAATATGAGTGAGACCGATAAACAGAAATCCAAATTGCAAAATCACGAAGTAGCCCGGATAGTCATGTACTAAGCAAAGAGCACAATGCACCAAGATACCGTCCAAATAAGAGCAATACAATGAGCTCGTATGTCAATGTCGCCACTCTCTGGTCACACCGACACAGTATCCAATGTCGCTCCTATTGTCTGGCGCCCAGCGCCCAGCCTACACTACTCAGCCTATCTAGCCTATCTACGTTCATGCAACCGGAGCACATCGAAGTTGAAGACCAATGTACGTGACATCATCACCAATGCAGACCGCCAGCACACATCAGGTATGTGTCTCACACCACTCCTCATCACCCCCTGTCTCCCCTCTGAATGCGCCTCCTACCCAAAGATCACCGTCACCATCACCAGCCACCGCGAGTACAGCCCGGCTATGGCCGCCGTGCGCCCGCTGCCACCGCAGCGCCCTCTCACCTCTAAGCGCCCGTGTGCGCCCCAGCCTGGCAGTGCTAAACAGCGCTCACGCGACACAGCAGCAGCGTGGCCGCAATGCCTCGGCAGGCCAGAATGCCGTCCCCTGGGCTCTCACTTTCCTATACGGAAAGTGTGCTCTGCCGCTGGCTGTCCTGGGCCTGGCGTGTAGGGGCCCAGTACCTTCCAGTTGGCCCAAAGTGTCTGCGCCCAGGCCCAGTTTCAGACACTGGCCTGGGCCTCGTGCAGTTAGGCATGTCCAGTAGCCCTCCCAGGCTACAAGTGTTCGGCGCAATCTCATTGGCCCGCTGCTTGTGTGAGACGCAGGAGCTGCTTTCTCATTGGTCAGCGGCCACTTGGTGATGTGTCGGCCTCTCACTGCATGTGCCCAGGGCGCAACCACCTGAGCCCCGGGCTCAACTGTACAGCGCAGCTGTTGCTTCTGGAAGGAGCCACAGAAGGCTCACGTTGCTCTGTAACCAACTGGCATGCTGCAACTGTCTGATACCCCACATACGAAATTTCGAAAACAGGCCTCACCGGCCCTCACGTGGATATGCCTGCCCGTCTTCACTTAGGGTGGGCATGAGACTTGCTGAGGGTCTAAGCCCAGAACGTTTGCATGCCCCTGAAGGGCCTTTGCGGGGCTCAATCCTCGCATTTTGCTTTAGCTGGGCTCAGCTCGTACCATTTCTACTCTTTACCTTAGTGTCTATGCAAGACGATGGGCATAGGCTCACCTTTCCCTAAAGGTATAGGTTAGGGTTTAGTGGCCCAAGCTTGTCTTTGTTGACTTTGAAGTTGCTGATTGTTGTATAAAGTGTCATCCATCAATGTTGATGCTCATGATGTCAATGTTGATGCTCATGATGTCAATGATGATGATGACGATGTTGATGTTGATGCTAATGATGATGATGTTACAGAATCCGAGGACGGAGGTGATGAGGTGCTGCAGCAAATGGTGGAAGGGAGGAAAGGTCCGCTTCATGACGCTGTGCAGAGATTGGGTCCGGGGAAGCCGGCAGAGGAGATAGTGGGTATATGCTATGCGCTGCGGGCGATGAAACATGCAGGCGGCCTGGTTCGAAGCAATCAAGCAGATGGCAGCAATGTGCCGCTTTCATTGTATGGTGGTTGGAATGTCTGGAATGATCAGACGCGCAGGTTTCGGACGGGCACAGAAAGTCAAAATCAGGAGGTTGGGGATCCCTTGCGACAGTCGCAGGCAGGGGGTCTTTTGAGACAGCTATTGGCAGTAGGAGGCCCTAAAGCGGTTCGGCTGGGGCAGGCTTTGCTCAGCTCCCTGACAAGCAGGAGGTCAGACGTCCTTTGCAGGCCACAGGACGACACTGAAAGCGACGGCAAGGATGAGTGTGTGCCAACAGAGCGGTTCAGGAAGAAAGATAGGACCTTGATCGGGGGTATGATTGAGCACGGAGGACCTGTCGGCCTCAAGGTGGCAGAGGTGATGCTCGATTACTTCTGGTGGTTCTTTGGCTGGACGCGTGGTCTTTGGAAAGACACGTGTGTAAAAGCTCCGCTGAAGATGGGCGAGTGTGTGGAGTGTCCTCGGAAGAAGGGTAAACTTAAGAAAGAGGGCCGGATACTGAAGATTGTCTCAGAGATGCATTTGATGGGGAGACTAGTCGTCTTGGGAGGGTTTCGGGCTGTGGAACTAAGCGAGGAGTTGCTCGAGGGCATACGACTGGGTAACATCTCGAAGCAGAGAGTGCAAGTGCTTCTTGCGACGGTCATGAATCTTACGGGCAGGCCTGGGCTGATACTTGCTTGCCAATTGATTGGACGGCTGAATGAGCAGGGTGGTAGCTTTATCCGCTCGTGCGACGTTTCGTCAGACTGGTGGTCGTTGGATGAAGATAGGAGTTTGATTAGTTGCCTGCAACTCCTTGGTGGTGAGCACATCGCAAAGGTGGGGAAGCACCTGGCTCAGGGGGTGCACCTCTTTTCTAAAGAGGAGCAGAATGCGATGCTCGGTGAGTTGTATGAGGTTATGGGGTCATTAGGACTGGAGATTGGCGAACACTTGCGATTGAGAGGTCTCCAGTCGGAGCAGCACAAGCGGGGACCTCTGGACCAGGAGATAGTTGTCCTGGGAAAAGAATCTCAGGACCAGAAGTTGGTGATGGAAAGGGTCAACGATAACAGGTGGAAGGAAGAGCGGTACCTGATGATTGTGAAAGAGAGGCGGCACGACAGATTGGTCACAAAGCTAGAAGAGGCAAGGGATCGAGGTGGGCGCGATGCCCTTGTACAGGCTGTCTTCTCATTGACGAGGGAAGAAGCGGATGCCATCGGAGAGTACTGGTACTTGCCAGACATGATCATGAAATGGGTGTTCAACCAAAGCTGGAAGAAAGTCAGGCATACTCTTGTGGATAAGGTTTTGGATAAGGGTTTTGACAATGATTGTGGTGGCAGGAAATCCCGCGCTGGAGGGTGGGGAAATGGAGGGGGGACAAAGGATAAAACACTGGATGCAGCTGCAAGCAACTGCAAGGAGTACGCGTACATATCCGAGATCTTGCTTCGAACTCTGGAGAGGTTCCGCCGTCGACAGATCTGTCGACTGCTCGATCTGCTCCAGCTGAAGTTTGAGGTATCAGTGAAGGACCTAAATTCAGCGTTCACCTGGCCCAGCAGTGGCGGGGAAGTCTCAGAGGCGTCGTCAGTTCAAGGAGAGCAGGCCACCGCTTGCAGAACGATAGTCCTGATGTTGGATGGGCGGAATGCCGAGGCTGGACCCCAGTGGTTCAATCAGAAGTTTAAGCAGCTGGGCAATTGGGACTATGAACCATCGGTGGTTTTCGATGTGCATGTTTGTGTGAGGAAGTTGATGTTCAATGTGCGACGTCACGCTTTGCCCAGATGGACCAGAAGGACCACATGGAGAAGGTCTGGGCTTGAGCTATGTCCAAAGCACAAAGTCGATGCCCGTCACACGGAAGGTCGAGATGATGCACTCGCGGAGTTCGAGGATGGGGATGGAGGAGGAGACGGAGGCACCTTGCTTCTGTCCAAAGATTACTTTGATCAGAAGGGCTGGGCATTTGCAAGACTACGCCTTTTCGCAACCAAACCCCTCTGGGAAGCGTTTACCCAAGGCGTTCTATTTGGCCTCGAGGGAGCTGTGGCTGGTGGATTCCCAGGGAGGGTGGTGCTTGGCCTCCGTTTGTTCGAGCTTGCCAGAGTCAGGTGCGAAGAGTTCATGAGGCGAACGACAACTAAGATGGAACAGCTTCTGGTCTGCAAACCGAAGGAGGGACTGGTGTCAGATGCTTTCCCGTTTAGACAACCTGCAGAGCATAAGGGACCCAGAGCTTCCAGTGGGAGTTCTCAATTGCCGGACTCCTCATCTGAGTCAAAGTACTCCTTACTGTCAGCCTCATACTCTTCAGCCTCATTGGATGATGCATCCCCCTTGCATCGACCCTCAACTCTTCAGCACCAGGGGGGAGCCAGAGCCGGCAGTGATAGCTCTCGATCTCTGTATTCATCTCCGGAGTCCAAGTATTCTGTCCAGTCAGCCGCAAAGTATGTCTCCAAGTCAGCTGCACGCTCTTCAGCCTCACGGGAGAAGGCCTCCCCCTTGCATCAATCATCAACACGTTCTTTATCCGACTTGTCCTCAACGTCCTCTCCTGCTTCTTCCTCCTCTGGATCTTCCTTGTCAGATTCTGGGGCAGACGAAGACGAGAGGGTGAGATGGCGGGTGAAGGAGAACGAGAGACGAGAAAGGGAGGATGCCAGCCGCAGAAAGCTGAAGAGAAACAAGGAGGGAGAGATGAGGAGGGAAGAGGAGGAGGGAATGAGGAAGAAGCGAGAGGAGGAAGTAACGAGGAAGGAAATAATCAGGAAACAGCAGGAAGCTGAGAGGATGAAGCAAGAGGAGGACGCACGGAGAAGAGAAGAGCAGAGAAAGATGTCAAAGAGGAAGGCGAAAGAAGAGATGCTGGTGAAGGAAGAGGAGGAAAAAAAGAGGAAGAAGCAGGTGGAGAAATTGAGGAAAAAGCAAGAGGAGGAGGAAATGAGGAGAAAGCAAGAGGAGGAGGAAATGAGGAGAAAGGAGGAGGAGGAGGAAAGGAGGAGAAAGGAGGAGGAGGAAAGGAGGAGAAAGGAGGAGCAAATGAGGAGAAAGGAGGAGGAGGAGGAGGAAATAAGGATGAAGAATGAGGAAGAGGCACGAAGGATAGCAGAAATAAGCAAGGAACGTGAAGAGGCAGAGAGGAGGAAGCAAGAAGAGGAAGCCAAGAGGAGAAGACTATATCAGGAAAGTATGAGGAAGAAGGAAGAAGAGGAGAAAAGGAGGAGGAAGCAAGAAGAGGACGACAAGAGGAGAAGGTTAGATCAGGAAAAGATGTTTAGGATGCGGAGGAAGGAAGAGGAGGAGAAAATGAGGAATAAGCAAGATGCGGAAATGAGGGAAAAGCAAGAGGAAGAGATGAGGAAGAAGCAAGAGGAGGATGAAATGAGGAAGAAGCACGAGGAGGAAATAAGGATAAAACATGAAGAAGAGGCAAAAAGGAGGGAGGAAACAAGTAAGAAATACAAGGAGGCTGAGAGCAGGAATCAAGAAGAGGAGGACATGAGGAGAAGAGACCAGCACAGAAAGATGTCAGAAAGGAAAGGGAAAGAAGAGATGCGGATGAAGGAAGAGGAGGAGAAAATGAATAAGAAGCAAGAGGAGGAGGAAATGAGGAGAAAGCAAGGGGAGGAGAAAACGAGGAGAAAGCAAGAGGAAGCGATGATGCAGCTGGGGTCCGTCTCGAGAGCCGCAAAGAAAGATAGGAGAAGGGAACAGCAGAGAGAGATGTCAAAAAGGAAAGGGGAAGAAGAGATGCAGATGAAGGAAGAAGAGGAGAAAATGAGTAAGAAGCAGGAGGAGGAAATAAGAAGGAAACAAGAGGAGGAGGAAGCGAGGAGAGATCAAGAGGAGGAAACGAGGATGAAACATAAAGAAGAGACAAAAAGGAGGGAGGAAACAAGCAAGAAGTTTGAGGAGGCAGAGAGGAGGAGGCAAGAAGAGGAGGACATGAGGAGAAGAGAACAGCAGAGAAAGATGGACAAGAGGAAAAAGGAAGAAGATATGCGGATGAAGAAAGAGGAGGAGGAAATGCGGAGAAAGCATGACGAGGAGGACATAAGGATGAGACATGAAGAAGAGGCGAAGAGGAGGGAGAAAACAAGCAAAAAATTTGAGGCAGAGAGGAGGGATCAAGAAGAGGAGGAAGTGAGGAGAAGAGAACAGCAGAGAAAGATGACAAGGAGGAAAGCAGAAGAAAAAATGCTTATGAAGGAAGATGAGGAAAAAATGAGGAAGAAGCAGGAGGAAATTAGGAGAAAGCAAGAGGAGGAAATTAGGAGAAAGCAAGAGGAGGAAATAAGGAGAAAGAAAGAGGGGGAGGAAATAAGGAGAAAGCAAGAGGAGGAGGAAATAAGGAGAAAGCAAGAGGAGGAAGAAAGGAGGAGAAAGGAGGAGGAGGAGGAGGACATGAGGAGAAAGGAAGAGGAGAAGGAAACGAGGAGGAAGGAGGAGGAGGAAGAAATGAGGAAGAAGCAAGAGGAGGAAAGGAGGAAGATGCAAGAGGAGGAAATGAGGAAGATGCAAGAGGAGGAAATGAGAAAGATGCAAGAGGAGGAAATGAGGAAGATGCAAGAGGAGGAAATGAGGAAGAAACACGAGGAAAAGGCAAGGGGGGATGACATAAGCAAGAAACGTGCGGAGGCAGAGAGGAGGCAAGAAGAGGAAGGGATGCGGATAAGAGAAGAGAAGAGAAAGATGTCAAAGAGGAAAGAGGAAGAAGAGGTGCAGAAGAAGGAAGAGTATGAGAGAATGTGGAAGAAGCCAGAGGAGGGAGCATTGAGGAAGAAGCAGGAGGAGGAGGAAATCGGGACAAAGCAGGAGGAGGAGGAGATCGGGACAAAGCAGGAGGAAACCTCAAAAAAGCACGAGGAGGAGAAGATGGCGATGAAAGGCGAGGAGGTGGAGCAGGCAAGACCGAGGGAGGAGATAAGCAAGAAACATGAGGAGGTGGAGAGGAGGAAGGAAGAAGCGGAAGATGTGAGGAAGAAGCAAGAGGGGGAGGAAATGGGAGAGAAGCAAGTGGAGGAACCAATTGGGAAGGAGCAGCAGGGAGAAATAAGGGAGGAAGAGATGGGTTACGAACAAGGGGAGGCAGAGACGAGGACGAAGCCAGAAAAGGAGGAGATATGGAAGAAGCCAAGCGAGGAAGAGGTAGAGAAAAGAGAGGACAAAAAAGAGACATGGAAGAAACAAGGCAAGGAAATTAACGAAAAGCAAGAGCCGGAAATGAAGAAGCAAGAGGAGGAAATGAGTGAGAAGCACAGGGAGGAAGTGAAGCAAGAGGAGGCAATGGGGGGGAAGCACGGGGAGGATGAAACGAGGGAGGAGGAGATAAGGAAGAAGCAGGAGGGAGCAGAGAGGAGGAAGCAAGAAAAGGAAGAGATGGGGATGAGAGAAGAGGAGGAAGAGATGGAGCAAAGAAATGACGATGAGGCGGAGCACGGGGAGGCGGCGGTGCCGAGGATGAGAGAGTTGGAAGAAATGACAGAAGTGGAGACAAGGAAGAAACAAGAGGAGGCAGAGATGATGAAGAAAGGAGAAGAGGAAGAAGATACAAGGAAGGAGCAAGGGGAGGAGGAGGGGGTGAAGGAAAGGGAGAATGAGAGCAAGGTGACGGAAGAGCAAGAGCGGAGGGAAATGGGGAAGAAACATAAAGAGAAAAAAAGGGAGGAGAAACAGGAGCAGGAGGATATGGGGGAGGAGGAGATGTGGAAATGGGAAGCGGAAAGCTCAGAAATGGCGGTATCATGCAAACATGTAGAGGAGGAGCAGGATGTAAGGCAGGATATAGATCAGGATATGGAGCAGCAGGTGCATCAGCGCAAAGATGGAGCACACGGTATGGATAATGTTGCGGATGATCAAGAGCAAATTGCCCTCCAAGATGATGATCAAAGTGTGGCCAAGTATGGAGTTGTGCAGGAGGAGGGTGTGGAATTGGATGTGGATCTGTTATCAGAACCAGACTGGAACACTGAGCATACCATGGATGAGCATGAGGAGGCAGTCGGCAGAGATGGTGGTGAGGCACACATCGTGCCTGACAGTGGTGATGACGTACCAGTTTCCCAAGGAGTACATGATGGAGAGGAGAGGTACACCACTTATTATAATGAGCTTTACGAAGAGAAGGACACAAGGGAGGAGGAGCAGTTGGAGGCCGAGAGGTCAGATACGGCACCGGACCAGCTGGTTGAGGGTGGTGGAATTGGAGAAGTGGAAGCAGTCGATCAAGTTAAAGAGGGGCATGATCAAGCCATGACATATTACTATGCACCCGAAACTGCCTCTTATTATGAGGATTTGCCAGAAAAGGAAAGAGTGTGTAGGGAAGATCAACCCCTGGAAGTTGGTGACATTAAGGGCTGGCATGATGGAGCCGTGGCAGATCATTATGCAACTGAAACTGGCCTTCATGAGCACTTGCCAGAAACGGAAACGCTGTCTAAGGAAGATCAACAACCCCAGGTAGTCGGCGACGTTAAGATCTGGCATGCTGAAACCGCGGCAGGTTATTATGCAGCTGAAACTGGCTGGTATGAGGATCTGCCAGAAAAGGAAACGCCGTCTAGTGGAGATCAACCTCAGGCAGCCGATGACATTAAGGAAGAGGAAGGCCCGAGCTCTGCAGATTATTACTACGAAAGGACGGAAACTGACCATCGTGAGGATTTGGCAGTAAAGGAAACAACATGCACGGAAGGGCGACTTGAGGCAGTTGCTGGAGACTGCAATGAGAAAAACATGCTGGGGAGTGTTGATGGCAGACGAGCTCTCCAAGGAGGTGGTGATGCATACGAGATGTACGAGCAGTCTTGTGACGATTATGGCACACAAACAATCGCAAGGGAGCAATTGGAAGGAGAGAGCGGGGGTGGTAGTGTCGGAGAAGTGGAAGCTATCGATGATGTTTATGGACCGCATGATACCACCAGTGATTATTATTATTCTCATGAGCATTCAGAAGAAATGGCAGCGAACGAGGAGGAGCGAGAGACGGCGGTGATTGGAGAATGTACGATGGAGCAGGCGTTGATGAGTGGTGATGCTGGAGCGGCCCGTCATGTGCGGAACGGCGGCAGCAATTTGTATATGCATATTATGCAACATGAAACGGAGGATTATCGCACCGAACAGCAGCACATGGTGAGCAAGGAAGAAGCATTGATGTTGGAGAGTGAAGGTGCCCAGCAGGAGCCTATGGAGTGTGTTGGTGTAGGAGAACAGGAAGTATGTGATCCTAAGAGAGGAGCTGCGGAAATGAAGGATATGTATTTTCCAGAGATTCAGATGGTTAGGACAGATGAGGAGGGTCAAGCAGCAGTGATGAGCAGAGATAGTTCCCAACTACAGATGGTGAGGGGTTCTGATGATGGAGGAGCCGAAGTGGTATGGGGAGGCCGCGTGGAGGAGCCACAGCACCCTTATAGGTGGCCAATGGAAGAGGGAGAGGGAGATACGCACTACCAACTTGTGGTAGAGAGTGAAGCACATGATGAAAGAGACAGATGGAAACAGATGATGGACTCTGATGTTGAAGGAGTAACTGGAAGCGTAGTTGATGTTGGGGAGGGCGGAACTTGTATGGCAGAATTGGTTCCAAGGGACGACGAGGAGCAGCACATGCTGGAAGGTGGGTATAGTCCAGCAGAACACAGTGTAGACGGCGGCGGCGATGATGGGGGAATCGGTATGCAAGCTGATGTTGAGGAAGTGGGTGGTGAAACTTCTGTGCCGGGTAGTGACAAGGATCACGTCGAAGAAGTTTCAATGAAGATGCAGTATGAGGTGGGAGATAGTTGGAGCCCACAGGAACAGATGGTGGGAGGTGATGATGGTAGAGGAACAGAAATGCCAGGATATGCAGAAACGATGACCCTCAGAACTGAAGTTGAACTGGAGAAAGCTAGGTGGAAAGACTATTCTGGGATGGCCGCGGAAGAACAGGGGCGGGAATTGAAATCTGAGAGCCCGCGTAGTTTGCAGGAGCAATTAGATGAGTGGGGCAGGGAATCCGTACATGAAGCAGAATATGATCATAAGGAGTGGGAGTACGTCCAAAGAGACACAGGGGGAGACGTAATCTTACAGGTTCTGAGGGACGAGGGGCAGTACGAGATGGAGGGTGAAGGTAAACCACGGGAACGGAGGATGGGTGAAGGGTACAGCGAGGCAATCGGAATGAATATAGGTAATGTTGAGGAAGGGGGTGGTGAAGCTTTTGCACAGGGTCGTGACAAGGACACACTTGAAGAGCTTCCATTCGAGGAGGACATTTTGGCCGATGCAGGTAGTCTGCAGGAGCAGATGATGGCCAGCGGTGATGATGAAGAAGGAATGATGATGGCCGGTGGTGATGATGAAGAGGAAGTGGATATTCCCAGCTATGCAGAAAAGGTGAGCCCAGGAACTGAGGTTGAAGGGGTTGGATTTTATGGCTACGGCACTTCAGGGAGAAGTGAGGAAGGACATGGGAAGGAACTGGACGTGGCAATCGGAATGAATATAGGTAATGTTGACGAAGGGGGTGGTGAAGCTTTTGCACAGGGTCGTGACAAGGACACGCTTGAAGAGCTTCCATTCGAGGAGGACATGGTGGCCGATGCAGGTAGTCAGATGATGGCCAGCGGTGATGATGAAGAAATAATGATGGCCGCCCGTGGTGATGATGAAGAGGAAGTGGATATTCCCAGCTATGCAGAAAAGGTGAGCCCAGGAACTGAGGTTGAAGGGGTTGGAGCTTACGGCTACGGCACTTCAGGGAGAAGTGAGGAAGGACATGAGAAGGAACTGGACGTGGAGGATCAGCGCAATGTAGAGGAGCAAGTAGATGAGGAGGGAAGAGAATCGGAAGAGAGAGGCAGCCCCCAGGTTGGAGTGGAAGATGGTAAGGAGAGGGAAGATGATCAAGGAGACACAATTGGAGATGTAAACATGGAGGTCCCAACAGAAAAAGCATTGGAGATGCACCAGGAGGAAGGAGGAGGTAGTTCACAGGGACAGAGCATTGGAGATGTAAGCATAGAGGTTTCGATGGAAAGCGTGGGGCAGTACCAGATGGAAGGTGCAGAGAGTTCCCGGGAAGGTCCCCAGGAAAAGGGGATAATTGGTGATGACAATCGAGGAGTTGGAGGGGTAACTAATGTTGAGGAAAGGGGAACTGGAATCAGATTGGAGGAAGCGGGAACTGGAATGAGAGTGGAGGAAGCTGAAGGCAAGGAGTCTTCAGGGATAAGTGAGGAAGGACAAGGTCAGGAATCACAGGAGAGGTTTGTGCACACTGTGGCCGCACCATTTGACGAGAGGGACAGAGAATCCACGGAAGGAAGCATCATGTTTGGAGCAGGAGATGAGGAGGAGGAGGAGGAGGAGGAGGAGGAGGAGGAGGAGGTGCATGCCGAAGGAGATACAAGTGGAGATGTAAGGACAGAAGCTGCCAAGGATGGAGGAGACAAGGTGTGTATCAAGATTCTTAAGGCCCTTTTGTTTTTGGAAGATGGCCATTCCTCCTATGCTATAGTCCTAGCAAGTGTCCCACTTAAAAATCCATTCTTCATGTCCAAAGTTTCTCCATACATGAATTGCAACCCAATGCGGTATCAAAAGATAAAGAAGAAGAAGGAAAGATGAGACGAGCATTAAAGATTAACAGAAAGACATAACACTGTCTCAACACCTTCCTTCCATCTCACCGACCCAAATATCAGCCTTTTCTTTTTCCCTTCCTCTTTTTTTTTTCCGAAAGCTTTGGACCATTTCTCAATTTATGTGTGTCATCCGTAAATGCGCAGGGGCCATTCTAATCTTCATTGTATCGTTCCAATTTTAATGGATGTGTTGGCAGACAACCCCAATTTCGTCTTTATTGAAGTTTATCCGTCAATGTAAAGTTGTGAACGGTAAATCTCAAAGTAACTAGGTCCAAGGATCAAATCCTGGCAACTACTTTCGATGAAACACGATGGAAAAACAATAAATCTTGAAGTAACCAGGTCCAAGGATCAAATCCTGACAACTACTTGGATGAAACACCATGAAAACCTCCCCTGTGCTCTCTTGGCATCTGCAGCGTGCCTCTAGCTGCCCTGGCCTAAAGCCAGGGCTATCTGGCTATTTTTCCTGTTCGGCTTGTGGGACCAGGCCGTGGCCTGACCCCAAGCCGTATATTCATTCAGTGCAGTCTAGTCCTGCCCGGTGTCAACCGGGAGAAGTAATCCACCGGCACGCCGATCGAACCCTGTGTGTCACCCTGCCTCTGTCACCCGCGGGAGGGATCTATCGGGGCTCCTGTAGTCCTGCAAGAAAAGAGTACTCCAAATTTCACACAATAAAAACTGGAGTCAACTGTAGACACAACAACAAAACACTCACAGATCTCCGCTTGGGAGGAACAAAACGTATATTTCCATTCAGTCCAAAATGATAGGGTTCACTGCACTACTCCCAACCCCAGAGGTAGATCTTGTGTCCAGTTCGAGGAAATCGGTCTGAGTCCCAACTGATCTCACCAACAACCTAGGACGAACCCTCCGGCCGACGGGGTGCCGCCTATAACGAGAACGTTGGTCCCATGGAACAGTACTCGAACTCTCCGTGTCTGAGGCAGATTGAAGGGCCCACCGAGACCACTGTTCACGTTCTATTTTCACCATGGGTCAACCTTGCCGCCTGTTCTCCCCGGAAAACAAGATCCCAGTGATCTGACTCTGCTCCCGACCACTAATCTCAAATGCCCGCTTGAGTCCGAAAAGAACCGACGTGAGCTCCAATGTTCAGCCCGGTCTCAAGTACTCTGGCTCGATCCGAAAGCCCCGGTCTCCTCATGGTCCCGGTCTCGCCCAAAGTCACGGTCTCGCCCAAAGACTCAGTCTTGTCAAAGCCCCGGCCTCGTCCGAAGTCACGATCTGGCTCGAAGCCTAGACCTGGCGGTCTGTCCCGTAGTTCCGATCTGGCTTGAGGTCCCGATCTGGCCCGAAAAGTCCCAATTTAAGTTCTGGCTCGCACCCGGAGCCCGGCCCCCAAGCCCCGATTCCCTCAGAAGCCCTGGTTCCGCCCAAAGTCTCGGTCCCGTTGCATGTCCGGTTGTGCCCCCAAAAGTTCCGTTCCGCCGGGTTGTCCCGATCGTGTACCAAAAGCCCCTTTCGTCGGGTTGCCCTGATCGTGCCCCCTTGCGAGTCACACGGTTGTGCCCTATCGCGGTGCACGAGCGAACGCCCGGTCACTTCCGCGGCCCGTTCCCAGTCCCGCGCAGGTTCGTGTGCTGACGCGCACTAGTACGTGCGGATGGGCGCGTTCCCACAGCTACAGTGTGCACCGCTATGCGCCCCTCACCTCGACAATGCGTGCATATGGGAGAGTGCGCGCGATCGCGTCCGACAGTGCGCGCATGCACGCAGCCGCCGTGTCCCGATCCCAACTCCGCGCGTGAACGCTCGTGTGCGCGTGGTAGTGCATGTGTATCCGCAGCTGTCCGCGTCCCTATCCTGGCCTCGCTCGTGTGCGCGCCTGTGCTCTCATCCGCACTTCCCCGATCCGGCTCTTGCGCGAGTGCGTGCATATGCGCAGCTGCACGCTGATCTGCACTTCCCCGATCCGGGGTCTACGCCCGTGCGCTGCTCTGCACACTCCCGATATGGGTTCTACGCCCGTGCTCGCATGTGTGCGCTGCACCCGTGGACGCGTTCGGGCGTGTGTGCATGGTCGCACGCCCCCGTGTGCTTGGGCTCCTTCCACGTGCAGCTATGGCGCGCTTGCCCCTGGCGCTCTCACGTTTTCTCCTTACCTCTTCTCGCACGTCTCCGTCCGTCTGGGCTGTCTTCCTCTTGGTGCGCCTGATTGTGCTCTCCTCCGAGCGTACTCCTCCGAGCGTGTGCGCAAGTGGGAAGTCCCCCTGTTCCAGGCTCCCGTAGTGCGCCCGTAAGTTCGCATGTTTGAATTGTCTCGTGCGCCCGTAAGCACGCATGTGGGAAGTGTCTCGTGCGCCCCTAAGCACGCATGTGGGAAGTGTCCCGATCCTGGGCCCGGTTCGGCTTTTATACTTTGCCGGGCCCTTTTCGAAGTGTGCCTCAACCCTCGCCTGCTGCAAGGCTGCCGACAACTTGCGGAAATTGACAAGTTCACGGCCCGAGGGCCCTTTTCTTGGCCTTAGGCCTCGCAGGCTCTCTTTCGACTTTACTTAAGGCCCGCGTGTCAAAGCCCCAAGCGGGCCCGAGTAGCAATTGCCCTTTGTATTGATCCACAATGAATTCCGGTGTCGGCCGCCACTTAGTTCACCCGAGGGCCCGTCTTAAAAGTCTGGCGCCCTCTCTTGTTCGGCCCATCGCCCGGTTCTTAATGCAATCTGGCTGTCCCGTTCCTGTCCTTCACCTGGAGCCCTCGGTACTTCCTTTGTTGTAGCCGCTCCTTTATGCCTTGGCAATGATATGCCTCAATAGTGCGCGCAAAGGGCGCTTACCCAAAATTCATGGATCTGCTTTTTTCTAACGCCTCGGTCTCGACACTGGTTGCGTGAATCTGATATCATATCTTTTGATGTCAGTTGCAATCCCGGGAGGCAAATTGACCAAACCCAGTTCGCCTCAAGTGCTATCATCAAGGAAGTAGAGGCGGCGTAAGGCTGGAGCCGCCCGACACCGTTACCACTGTCGGTACCAGTCCAGTCCAGTCAGTTCGCTGGGGTATACCCCAACTGCAGTCTGTTTTCAGGATCATTCTTCATTGGCACAGTTTGGAGTACATGTGTGTTGAGTCTGCGTTGGAGCTGCACTATCCCTTCCAGCTCCATCTCCATTTCCATCTCTCCCATCCTCATCCCTTCGTCTTGATCTTGACGAAGCGCCATCCCGGCGGGTCCGTCACATTGGTATCAGGGCGGGAACGATTCCGGCTCCCACCCATCTCTCCCCGCAAGGCAGCGCAAGCGCCACAATCCCGAACAGCGGGAAAAAACGGGAGAAACAGCGGTTGCGAAGGTGCCACAGCGGGAGAATCCGACGTGTGTTGGGCAAGGAAAAAGTCACACGTGTCTGCGCAAGCGCCAACGCCAAGGTCGTCGCATGCGCACACGCCCTACTGCCCTGTCCCATATTATACATATCAGGATCCGGGATGCATGTTGCTGTCAGGGTTTGAACCTGGACAGCTGCTGCTTATCGGCGTGCGTGGCCAATGCTATAACACACTGGCCAAAGCCACAATATGAGCTGAAACTGATGCGTGTTGGTGTTATAGAGTGCCACAACAACTATTTGCACCCCCGTCTCCCGTTGGCGAGCAGCGAGCGACACGACAGCTATTTGCGCCCCCTGCTGCCGCTGCGCATGTGACTGGTGGCTGGCTGCAGTGGCACATTGCGACTTGCAGAAGATCTCTTGAAGACCCTCTGGCTAGGTGGCTGATTATTATTATTATTATTATTATTATTTATATTGCTGCAGCGGCAGTTTGGCAGTAGTGAAGACCCCCCTGGCTAGGGCGCTACGCGACGGTGCAATCGGGGTAGCTGATCAAGATCTCAGCCAACCCTAGATTATTGTTATTCTTATTTTTCTTGCTGCAGCAGCAGGCTGCCAGCACCTTGAAGTCCAAGATCCTGTGGATCTTGGTGATCTTGTTTGCTCTTGGCCAACCAAGAGCTTGGTATCACCTCTCTTTCACTAACCTACTCTCCCACCCTCCCTCTCTCTCTCTCTCCCCTCCACCATCTAATCATCTTTTCTAACTCTACCACTATTCCCTCATCCTACCTCATTCTTTCCTTTTTTTCCCCCTACTTCTATCCTCTCCTTCCCACTGTTCTTTCATATCCTTACCTCTTCACTCATCTTCCACCATCTTTTTCTCCCCTCTCCTCCTTACTCACCCTCTTCCACTAATCTTTCCTTCACGTTCCCTCCCATTCTCTCACCCTCCTCTCCTCCTTTCCTCCCCCAACTACAACCCCATCATCTCCCCCACCTCCCACTTCAATCCTTTTTTCTTTCTCACCTATTTCTCTTTTTCTTCATCACTTTTTCATTCCCCGCCCCCCACCCAACTTCAATTTTTTCTGTTTTTCTTTTTTTGTCTTTCTCTTTGATTTAAATTTCGTATTTCTCTCCAAAAAAATTGAATGATCTTATCCTACTTTTTTTCTCACTTTTTGATTTATTTTGTATTTTATTTATTCTAAAATTTTGAATTTTTCTGAGGCACCTCTATATCTTGTTAGAACTTACTAACTTAGTCATTCTTGCTTTTGATGCACGTTTTGACCTCCTGGGGGTATACTTTTTTTCTCACTCTTGTTAATAAGATTTGTAAATCAGTGTTGTTTTTTTTTTTTGTATTTATTTATTCTAAAAATTCGAATTTTTCTGAGGCACCTCTATATCTTGTTAGAACTTAGTAACTTAGTCATTCTTGCTTTTGATGCACGTTTTGACCCCTTGGGGGTAACAAAGTGCTGCCGAAATTTTTGTTTTTTCTATTACGTCTTTTTCCAGCACAGTTCGATCCCGTGGGCGAAGTGAAGTGCTGGCCAAATTTTCTCATTTTACTTAGTCATTTTCTTTCACGGCACACTTCGACCCCATGGGGATAATGAAATGTCGCCGATTTTTTTTTTATCGGAAACTTAGTTTTCGCTTCACTTTCCTCCACCTCCTTATTTTACTTCATATTTTTATTTATTTATTTTTTTGAAAATTTTAATTTGCGGCATTTTAAAACTTAGTGTGCTTCTCTTGGTCTCTCCTTCCTCTTGGCACATTTTTGACCCCATAGGGGGTAGGGAAATGGTGACGAAAATTCCTATAAAGTAAGTATTATTTCACTCCTCATCTTTTGCTTTTTTTTTTTTTTTTTTTTTTTTTTATCTTTTTTTCAATCTTGAAATTTCACTATTTATTTTTTTTTCTTTCCCCTTCCCCTCCATGGTTGTTATTTTTTTTTCTTGATTAGATCGCCGCTACTCTACCCTAAGCCCCCAAACTTGGGTTATGTTATGACCCT
>BFEA01000511.1:978470-998442 GCA_003427395.1 Chara braunii | reverse complement strand
GTGTTCCTCCATGGCATCCGTGACCACCGCATTTGTTGTGTCGCCCTTGGTCTCGGTGTGTTCCTCCATGGCATCCGTGGCCATGCCTGCATTACGACCTGCAGAGTCCCCTCTTCGGGTCTCACCTACAACTGCCCCCCCTGTCTCTGCTTCAGCCAGTTCACCACCCCTGACTTCATCCCCTCCATCTTCACCGCCTTTATTTCCCCTGGTTTTATCGTCGTCTGTTACCCACCTTCCGACTACTCTACCACCCCTATCTTCACCACTCCTACCTCCCCTGGTTTTGTCTCCATCCGTTACCCCTCTTCCTAATCCACAAACCACTTCGTCCACACAGACTCCGTCATCATGTTCTGCCCCTGCAGAAAGCCTACTTCGTCGTCCTAGACGCCGACTTCGACCTACTTCCCAACCTCATCTTACTCCCCTTTCCTCCATCTCTATTCTTGGACGAAGAAGAACCCGTTCATTCTCCCCACCACGACCCTCCCCAACATCCCGTCCCCATCTTTTGCCGCCCCAAGCATCCTTACCACGCCTGCAACGCTCTTCGACTGCAGACCTTTCTGCAACGCGGCRAACACAAAAYGGGAGGGATGATGGCGAGGGACCATCTGAGRATGAACTTGGCAAGGGGACTGTAGGAGATTCWGTAGAAAATCCGCCTGACCGGCMTCCACCGAATCTGTGTGGCCTCGCTGCTACTAACATCTGCCTACAAGCCTATCGTCGGGAACCATATACTCACTCTGATTTCTTGGCCATTGCTTCCGATCTTGATGCTCACGAACGTGAGTTATATGGCGATAACCCGGCTCTGCATCCCCCACARGATAGTAATTACACTCGACATGGGGGATTCAATGTCTYTGTTTTGGAGACTGCTTTGATAAGGCGCCGGCTTGATATGCAGCGTGCCCCTTCGGGTGGCGACCCGGACCACTGTTCGCATGTTTGTGCCTATATTCTACATACTCCTGGCCACTACACCGCTCTTGTCCGTGCCTTTGGTTCTTGGGAATTATGGAATGGCGGTGATATGGTGCAAACTATTACTGCCATCTGTGATCTCGTGCGTAATTACCCTAACCTGCAACTGCTCCAGGTCATTGACCCTATGGGTACCTCGTGTACTTCCATGCCCGCCTCTACGCCTATCTCTGTGCCTGCCTCCGTACCTATCTCTGTGCCTGTTTCTATGTTTGTCTCCTTCCAGATTACTGACCCTATAGGTACCTCGTGTACTTCAGTCCCCGCCTTTGCACCTGTCTCTGTGCCTGCCTCCACACTTGTCTCCATGCCCGTTTCTGTGTCTGTCTCCATGCCCATTTTTGTGTCTGTCTCCATGCTCGTTTCTGTGTCTGTCTCAGTGCCTACCTCCATGTTGTCACCGTGCCTGCTTTAGTCTTCATTCCCCCGCATGCTGCACTAACACCTTGTGACCTCCTTCTTTGTGAGATCACTGACACAGTTACACTTGGTTGTGGAAAGCATCGACTTTGTCAACATCACTACAACCATATAATTTTTCGGGCCCGCTGTCGGCAGGGATGCCACCTGTATCCGGATTGTGAACATCCTCTGCATCCGGATGCAGTATGTCCCATCTGTGCCTACGGGCGCTATAGCGAATGTGCACTTAATTGTGATGGTGAACGCCCCACAATGGTCATGGCCTGCAACCGGCATGCCCTCTGCCGTGCATGCTTCAGAGGTATGGTCGATGCTAGCCGTCCTGGTTCGTGCTGTGACGAAGTTGTTTACCTGAATGGTTTTCGTCCTATAGATCAGCAGGAGGGCTGCTACCATCGCCCGCATCCTTATGATAGTTGTCCTATCTGTCGTGAGGGTCTTACTTAGACGTACCTTGCACCGTGACAAAAATGTGCAGGTGCGCTGAAAAGAGTGTACAAGAATGTGCAAAGGTGGGAAACCCTTCACTAAAACTGCAAAACAGTGAAGACTGCAGTAAAAGAAGAACATAAGTTTGTGTCGTTTTACTTTGTTTGTACCCTGCACCCGAACACCCTCAAAGAAAAAGTCCGAAGGGTGAAAATGAGAATAAAAAATGAAGAAGGAAGTGCAGGTGCGCTGAAAAATGGATGTGGTAGACTCTTCACCAAAAACTGCAAAACTGTGAAAGAAAGAAGAACGCAGTAAAAGAAAGAAGATGTTTGTGTCACCCTTATTTTATTTTTATTTTTTTCTCCCTCTGCCTATCGAGTTTCCTTTTCTGCTCCTCTCTCCCTTGTGTTTGACACCTCTTCCTTCACTCTGCCTCTTTCCCATAGCGTGCAAGTGGGCTGTTATGGCATACAGGGATGGGGGCAACTCGCGCTCAACTTCATCAACGTGGCGAGCCTTGTACGTTAGAGGCACAGTGGAGGAKGCGTTAAGAAGACTGAGAAACTAAATGATTTCAATGTGTCTTTGTTTTTKATTTTTATCCTTTGATTCAGTGTAAATATTTTTTGTAAAACACTGAAAGAAATAATAATACTGTGAAACAAAGTGTCATTCTGGTTTGTCTGTCTCTTTGTCTGTCTGTTCTTTCAATTTTCTTTTCTTTGCTCATCTTATTTCTTCTACTTCAGGTGCTCATGCTCTTAGTCAATAGTTCTGTGACAATATATATACATAAACTCGAAAAGAGCGAGGCAAAAATGCACTTTCATGCAAATTTTGCCGACATTCAATTTCAGAAATCTTGAGAAATTTCAGAAATCTTGGTAGAGGAAATTCCAATGCTCCAAATGAGACCAAATTTGGTACACCCAAACCTTGACCCAAAATAAAACATGCACAAAAAAAACCCATAAAATTTGACCCCCAAGCCCTAATTTCAGTTTTAGGTCTGTTGTCAGAACCTGAAAATGGGGGGTCCCGTTAACCATTATTGACAGGGCGCCCTTCACGGTGCGCGCATACAACTCATTTGCACAGGCTTTCTTCACGTAGCCCAAGCTTTCCCCTCGACATGCACGCTGGTGGCGTGATGTATCCGACTTTAGTTTCACCACTCAACCTATCAAGGGTGAAACGAACCACATCACCGATGCTTGTCCCGTCGTCCTGACCACAATCAAGAACCCATCCATCTTGTTGCCATCTCGATCACCACCGTTGATTAGTCGGTGATCGATGCATATCGCACGTAGTACCGTTGTCGAGCGCATCGGCTCCTGCTTTTTCGGCAAAAGGCGAGAGCCCTCCCCGGGATGTCACACAGAAGCTAACGAAAATAAAAATGAGAGCCAACTTGGGGACAACGTGTAAGTAATCCCACGAGCCGCAGAAACGGGCGCGGTTGCGTTGTCACCTCGCCGCTCTAGCCGGGTGCGTCAGCCTTACTTCCCGTGGTCCTCTACGACATGATAGGTTTTTGCGCATCACAACCTACCTTCCCTAATGTGTTGTCACTACCCTTAGGGGCGTATCCCTACCGAGCTACTGCCCCACATGCGAAAGCTTTTAAATGCAATTGCAGAGGTAAGTCAGCCGAGGGTGTTTGCTTGTTTCTCCGTAGTATAGGTACTCGTGGTTAGAATGCCATCTGAACCCGGATGTCGTCCACTCCTTAGGGCGCTAATCTCTTAGGTACGGAGCGCACATCGGTCGACTAGGGCGGTCTCAACCAAGTGTGAAACCCACAAGTATCCTAGTCCCTTAGACACACAGCTAAGAGAGAAGATATTATCATCATCAAATATAACTATACCGAAAAAGATTGACCATAAGTCGATTGGAAAGCACATATGAATTCAAAATGAGTTGAATCTATAACATAAAGAACCCGACCACCTCAGGTCGAACTCGATAAAAACAAATCTTACCGAGCCGCCAACGGGGAGTTGGCTTCGACAATAACCTCGATGCAACCGACAAGGTAGTCGGACTGCCCCAGTTTTGAGTTGATGAGATGTGCTGCCAAAGTCATCCATTCCAGCCTATCGTCGACCTAAGATTAGGCACACACACACCCATCTTCATACGTTTTAATCTTCTTTGATGGCAGGCGACTTTGTGGATAATTCTTAATCAGGTGCATTACTCGGAAGTGTTGCATGCCCACCTTTTAGGAAGTGGTTTGGGGTACTACTCCTCGTCCGAGCACAAAGCTCGGATCTTAGAAGTCCGGCCGTCTCCACGGAATCAGCAGAGTACCCCGCTGTAGAACGGTCCACTCTGGGTCGATAACGGGGTCGGCTCCTAAAGCAATGAACTGTCGTCCCAAATGCTTCCTAGAAAGAGAGAACGTGTCCGCCACGAGTATATTTCAATTGTTCTCATTTTTCCTAAGCTCAAGGTAACTTAAACAAAAAAACATAGAGGAGATAGGGGACAAAAAACCTTTGGACTTGTGTAGACAGATAAGGTCATTCAGGATAGAAAGGGTAACCTCGGGATAAAGGCTAAAGTCGTTCAGTTTTGTCTTCTTATCTGACACAAATTCCTCTTACGGTGCTCACAGAATTAACCCTTTTCAAAACACAAGTCTTTTTTACAAGCAGGCAAGTGATAGGTAAAAAAAAATAAGACAATCCTTTTTCACCAGCCTTAAGTAGGCACAGTCAAATCTCTCGGCAAGCATCCTTCTGCCTACCTGCACACTAAAAAACAACCAACAAGTCGAAAAAATCCAACAACCATACTCCCGTCAGATCCCACTTTATACTTCGCTAGTCTAACGGTCCTCCTGTCAGGCAACACATGCTTAAGCACCGTCTGGTCCTAGTCAAACTGGGGCATAGCAACCTTTGAGGTAGTACATACCCAACAACATGTCAAAAGGCAAGTCGTCGTCAACCAGGAACGAAATCTTGTGATAAAGTTCCCCACCTCTATAGTAGAAGGTGTAGACCACGTCCTTGACGTAGTCATTCACTACCATGTGCTCTTTGTTGGCCATAGTAGACGCTACAGACCTACTCTGGCGCTGCACCCGGTCCCCTAGGTGTAGTCTCTCAGCGCAGTCGCGACTTATGAAGGTTCCTGTGGAGCTGATGTCTACGAAGGCGCCACACTTGCGGCCACCTACACGACCTCTACAACGAAATGCTCTCGTCTAGGACCTCTAGGGAATGCCCCCCAAGACTCATGAGGGTCACTTGCTGACCATTCAGTCTCTAAGTTTTGTAAGCCTCAGACACATCTAACGAATAGAGTATCATTTGGTCTAGATGCGTCTGCTGGGTGACAAGTGAGTCAGTAGCTTCGGCCAACTCCTGAAGTAGTGAGAATTCACTATCCACTTCATCATGAGTAGAAGCAGCTACAACTTTTACTGGCCAGATATGTTTCCCTGGGATGAGCTTGTAGAAGTTCCACCTTGGGGGGAAGATCCTCCAAAACCCCCTTTGGGCGGGATCTTATGAGAAACCTTCTCATTCTTGCATCTAAATTGTTGATGGTCATACTCGCCGCAGTTAATGCAAGCACCTCGCGAATAACGGTCCCTCCACACAATTCGATCCAGGCCAGCCCTCACCCAAGTCGGAATCTTGTTTGAGTTTTGAGCCTTCCTTGACTCTTTTGCTGGCTGCCCTTGCCGCGACCAGCAGCCTTTCCTCTGGTTGCTGCAGCAAGGTTTCCACCCTCTAGACTCTCCTCGCTGCCTAACTCTGTATCCTCCATAAGATCGGAAAGATCATCAATCTTGATTTGATTCCTAGCGGAATCAACCATCACCAATTGACTACCCTTCTTTTTCCACTCTTGCGGGATCTTCTTCTTCCTACCGTCCGTTACAGGTTGCTGTGCCCCTCCTAGCTTAGCCTCCAAGTCTAAGGCCTTCTTGCTGAAGGAGGCAAGAGGGATAATCGAAGCTGGCCTCACTGACCATCAAATTCTTGATGTATGTGGAATGATATTTCAAGAACATGGTCAGCAGGACCTGTGGATCATAGCGGACACCAGGGACGACGATGAGCTTTGTTACGGCACTCATGAGCTCTCGCGGCGATTTGTACCTCTTAGTATCAAGTTGTGCCAACGCATCAGTGGCCTGCTGGGCCTGCTGAGGGTTGTGCTATCGCATCTCTACCAACTCCATAAAACCTCTAAGGTATGGGTTTGTGCCCAATCATGCATTCGGCTGTCAAAACCCTTGGATGACACTAGCTGTTACATGCCCAGTTCAGCGATGTACATATATAACCGAGGATCCACAATGTGATAAAAAGGACTGAATGGACAATGCAGTGCTAGTGAAATCTCAACAAGCAGTGTACATCCTGATACATACAAAAATGGTGCTTTATAGCGCAGTGGAAGACTTAGACACAAGTCCTGACCCGACCGGGACTGACCTCTCTCACGTAATATAAGACAACACAGCAGAATGCTAGAATACCAATTACTAGCCCAATCAATGTTGCAATACAGACCAAACATGCATCATCCTTGTCACAAGGTGGGAAGGGGCCTGGCGCTATACACAGGAAGAACGCGCCAGGTCCAGACCATACACATACGAGGAGGAGGGGATCAGACGAAGAAGAGAGGGGAGATGGGAAAGTCGTTAACGCCAATCTTCGGTACAAGTCCCAGATAATCCCTCATCAAATGTCTGAAGTCCAATGTCGAGTCTGGATCCAAATGTCACCAAGCTCTCTCTCTCTCATAGTCTGCTGATGCAGTGAAGTCAGGTAGCGAGAGGGTGAGAGGAAGATGGTGGACTGAGAAGAGGAAGAAGAAGAACTCTCTCTCTCTCTTATGTGCCAGGTACTAACCTGTGAAGATGGCGCTGTGCTGCAGGTACCTTGAAGACGAAGCTGGAGCTATGGCGCTGCAGGTAAGTCTCCCTGGCCTCCGCCCAATCTCTCTCTCTCTAGTACTACTCTAGCTCCTAATGGCGCCCAGCGTTGAAGACTACTGCTAACGCTACTAGCGCCCAACGCTGAAGACTACTGCTAACGCTACTAGGGCCCAGCGCTGAAGACTACTGCTAACGCTACTAGCGCCCAGCACTGAAGATTGCTGCTAGCGCTACTACTACTCATGCAGCGCTCCTCCAGAGTGCTGCTGCTGAATCCTGAATACTGCCTCCTGCCTCCTGAACTGCACGTGAAGTGCCTGGGAAGTACCTAGGAACTACCTGCAGCCTGCAAGGCGGGCCAGTCTTATATAGTGCTGGCCCGTCCAAGAGGCTGCTCTTGCCAATGCCAAAACGTGCCAGACCCTGGCGTTGAAGCTCAACCAAAGGTTGTCTTGAAAACAGGCCCAAAATGACCTGTGCTAAAACCCTGGTCTGGTGTCGAAGTTTCAGGGCAGGTCGATCTTATGAGGGCCTGAAAATGGCCCTCCGTTTCAGGCTGAAAAGGCTCAGGGCCTGGAAGACCCTGTTTTAGACTGAAACGACACAGGGCCTGTAGGCCCTTGTTTTCAGGCTTTCAGGCTGAGACGACACAGGGCCTGCAGGCCCTTGTTTTCAGGCTTTCGGGCTAAAAACGTCACGGGACTGAAAATGGCCTGTGCAGCCTGTTGCAGGCGCAGCATGTAACACTAGCCCATCTAAATATCTCGTTGCCGAACCCACCAGATATGAGGCAGCAGTGATCACCTCTTCCTCGCGCAACGTTCTCTTCGCCCTTACCCACACTGGAACCATCCTCAACCAAGTGTCGAGTGCCTCATCCTTCTTATCTCCAGAGAAGGTCTGAGTTCGTTTTCTTGGGGTACCAACACTGCTGTGGTCCCATTTGTGGGACCGGCTGCTGCCCCGTAGCTGCAGCAGCTGGACCTGAGGATGAAGAAGCAGCAGTCTGTGCTGCTGGTGCTGACGTACCACTTGGTTGGATGCCAAATTGAGGGACAAAGGGGCCTAACATCGCCGGTAAGGGTAGCGGCAATGGCAAAGCTGCTGACAGGCTGATACCGGACCCGCCTATTACGGAAGGGACTGGTCGTCCCTTCCCCTGCACGGCACTCAGTATCTGATCGAGGGTGTCCTGGATATCATCGAGTTCGCTGTCCATGTGTGCATACATGGTCAGCATGCCCGCCTTGAGGATTATACTCGTGTCGTCAAGGGTTGAGTCATCTAACCCTTCTAGTGCAGCTTTGTCTGCCCTTCTGTTCTCCAACCTGTCTTTTCTATTTCTAATTTCTGTTTCCTTTTTGGTAGCATCTCTGAGATCCTTCTCTAACCGTAAGCGGGTCAACTCCACCTTCTGGCGTTCTATCTCCTCCCTAGTGGGCAAGGGTTGTTGGCTGTACTGCGAGCCCGCTATCTGACTTGAAGAAGTGCCTACACTCATCCCGCTGGAAGTAGCCTGTGAACTAGACGGCATGCCTAATGTCTGCTGACCCTCACAAACGGGGACCCCCATTTTCAGGCCCTGGGTAACGAGTCCAAAACTGAAATTAGGGTTTATGGTCTCCACTCTAGGAATTGGTGGCAAGTTTGATTAAAATGACCCTTTGGTTTTCATATAAATGGCATGGCAAGTGGTATGAAAATTAGGGTCTCCGTTAACCTTCTCGGGACCCCCATTTTCAGGCCCTGGGTAACGAGTCCAAAACTGAAATTAGTAAAATTACTAGATTAGGGTTTTGGGGTCAAATTTTATGTTTTTTTTTTTTTTTTTTTTGCCTGTTCTTGTTTTGGTTCAAGGTTGGTGTGTGCCAAATTTTGTGTCATTTGGAGAATTGGAATTTCCTCTGTTAAGATTTCTGAAATTTCTCAAGATTTCTGAAATTGAGATGTTGGGGAAATTTCATGAAAATGCACTTTTGCCTTGCTGTTTTATATGTTTTTTATTATTTTCTTTTTGATGTTTTTTTGCAGTTAGTTAGTATGGTCTCCACTCTAGGAATTGGTGGCAAGTTTGATTAAAATGACCCTTGGTTTTCATATAGATGGCATGGCAAGTGGTCTGAAAATTAGGGTCTCCGTTAACCTTCTCGCCCCTTGCTGGGGCCTACGGCAGCATGTGTCTGACCGAGTCGAAAATAAATAATTATTCGGCAAGTCACCCAGGCTACCGATCAAATGGTGTCAACAGAATATACACAGTCTCTGCAAATGATCTAGTCCTACTTTGATCGGTTCTCGAACAGCAGCACTAAACAGAACTGGAAATGGTAGACTACTACAGCTCTACTCAAATGCTGCCTTTCAGGCGCTAGCAGTCGGTCACACCTCAACTAATAAAAATAAAAATAAATTTTTTGCGCAGATGTATGCAGAAATGGAAATAATCATGTTTATATTCGAGTCCCAATTGGAACCTTCCCTTCCCTGTATCCAACGTTTGTGTTTGCATCATCGAGCAGCGGTGTCTATGGTGTGCACAACGGCCCACCCCTGTGCCGAGGTAATGTGCAAGCCAGCCTGGCCCGTACTATTTTATCCTCGCATATAGTGCGAGTCGGTTTCCCCGCCGGAGTATCTTTAACGACGGTCCGGTCACGTTGATCCCCCTCAGGCTGACTCACCCGACTTCCCTCTACAGCGCAGCAAGAGCTCAAAGGGCAATGCAGCAAAGCCTGCGTGCTCTACTCCCATGGGTTGGAATGGTGACCGTGACCCATGCTTCGTCCAGGGCCCTTCAGAGGCATCACCCTCTCCTGCCAGATGCGCCACCAGGAAGAACGTCGACTCTCAAGGTAGAGCGCTCACGACTCTTGAACTAGAAGAGGACACTCAAGTTGAAACTCTCTTCCTCACAGTAAGAAGAGATTGAGATGGAAAGACAAGGTAAGGGAACAAAGTACCTGAAGATAGCTGCCCCCAACCACAGATTTCTCACCAATTGAGCCGACGTGCATTTTGATGACCAGTTATAGCCTCAGTACCACACACAATGCAACGGAGTGCCACCTCAGCCAAAATCCAATGTCAGCATGCTCTTATCATTCCACATATGTCCACTGTCGCCACAGCTCCCACGCTGTCACCACAACCTTCATCAGCGCACCAAGTAACAAAGTCGTCAGCGCCGGTAACGGCAATATCGAACCAGCTCTGATACCAAATTGATAAGGAACATGAGCGAGAGTGATAGACAGAAATACAAATTGCAAAATCACGCTGTAGTCCACATAGTCATGTACAAAGCAGAGAGCACAATGGACCAAGATACCATCCAAATAAGAGCAATACAATGAACCCAAATGTCAATGTCGACGCTCTCTGGTGACACCAGCATAGTATCCAATGTCGCTCCTCTTGATTGGCTCTCAGCGCCCAGCCTACACTAGTCAGCCTATCTAGCCTATCTACATTCATGCAACAGGATCACATCGAATGTACGTGACGTCAACGCCAATGCAGACTGCCACCTTACTCCAGGTATGTGTCTCACACCTCTCCTCATCACCCCTGACTCCCACTGCATGCGCCTCCTACCCGAAGACCACCATTGCCATCACCCGCCACCGCACGCGCAGCCTAGCTATAGCCGCCGTCTGCCCGCTGCCACCACAGCTCCCCTCTCACCTCGTGCGCCCATGTGCGCCTCCAGCCTGCCTGCTAGCGCAGCTATCGCAAGCCAAAGCAGCAGTGTGGCTGCAATGCCTGCCCAGGCCAGAATGCCGTGCCCCTGGGCACTTACTTTCCTTTATGGAAAGTGAGCCCTGCTGCTGGCTTGTCTGGGCCTGGCGTGTAGGAGCCCAGTAACTTCAGGTTGGCCCGAAGTGTCTGCGTCCAGGGCCCCTTCAGGCAGTTGCCTGGGCCCGCAGCATCCAAGCTGCACCATCCACAAGGCTCCAAGTGTTCCGCAATCCCATCGGCTTGTGGCATGTGTGTGACGAAGGAGCTGCTTTCTCATTGGTCCGCAGCCGCTAGGTGACTTGTCGGCCTCTGACTGTGTGCGCCCAGAGCCTCAACCGAATGAGCCCTGGGTGCAACTGTACGATGCAGCTGCCAGGGAAGGCTCACGTTGCTCTGTAACCAACTGGTGTGCTGCAACTGTCTGATACCCCACTTACGAAAAATGGCAAAAATAGGCCTCACGCGATTATACAGGCCCACTGTTACATGCTGCACCTGCAACAGGCTGCACGGGCCATTTCCAGGCCCGTGACGTTTTCAGGCCAAAAGCCTGAAAACAAGGGCCTACAGGCCCTGTGTCGTTTCAGCCTGAAAGCCTGAAAACAAGGRCCTACAGGCCCTGTGTTGTTTCAGGCTAAATCAGGGCCTTTCCGGCCCTGAGTGTTTTCAGCCTGAAACTGAGGGCCATTTCCGGGCCCTCACGAGTTCGGTCTGCCCCGAAACTCAGGCACCAGACCAGGGTTTTAGCTCAGGCCATTTCTGGCCTATTTTCAAGACAACCTTTATTTGAGCTTCAACCCCAGGGTCTGGCACGTTGAGGCATTGGCAAGAGCAGCCTCCCAAACGGGCCAGCACTATATAGGACTGACCCGCCCTGCAGGCCGCAGGTAGTTCTTAGGTACTTCCCAGGCACTTCACGTGCACTTCAGGAGGTACGAGGTAGTCTTCAGGATTCGGCAGCAGCACTCTGGACGAGCACTGCAGGAGTAGTAGTAGCGTTAGCAGTAGTCTTCAGCGTTGGGCGCTAGTAGCGTTAGCTGTAGTCTTCAGCGCTCGGCGCCATAGCTAGAGTAGTACTATAGGGAGAGAGATTGGGCGGAGGCCAGAGGGACTGACCTGCAGCGCCATCGCTCCAACTTCGTCTTCAAGGTACCTGCAGCACTGCGCCCCCTTCACAGGTTAGTACCTGGCATATGAGAGAGAGAGTTCTTCGTCTTCCTCTTCTCAGTCCACCATCTCCCTCTCACCCTCTCGACATCTGACTTCACTGCATCAGCAGACTATGAGAGAGAGAGAGAGAGAGAGAGAGAGAGAGAGAGAGAGAGAGAGAGAGAGAGAGAGAGAGATCTTGGTGACATTTGGATCCAGACTCGACATTGGACTCCAGACATTTTGATGAGGGACTATTTGGGACTTGTAATGAGACTTGGTGTTGACGACTTTCCCATCTCTCCCCTCCACTTCGTCTGATCCCCTCCTCTTCGTCTGTGCATGGCTGGACGTGGCGCCCCTTCCTGTGTATAGCGCCATGCCCCTTCACACCTTGTGGTGAGAATGATGTATGTTTAGTCTGCATTGCGACATTGATTGGGCTCGTCATTAGTATTCTAGCCTTCTGCTGCGCTATCTTGTACTACGTGAAAGAGGTCAGTCCCGGTCAGGTCAGGACTTGTATCTAAATCTTCTACTGCGATATAAAAGTTAATAAAACACCATTGTTGTATGCATCAGGATGTACACTGCTTGTTGAGATTTCACTAGCACTGCATTGTCCATTCAGTCCTTTTTGTCACATTGCGGATCCTCGGTTTATTATGTACATCGCCCATCTGGGCATGTAACAGTTGGTATCGGACCACCGCACGTGAATCAGGACAACCTGATCTGACACATGTGCGGGAACTAGGTAGCTGATCAGTTTTGATTGATTGATTAGAGCACACTAGTTAGCCCCCAAAATCACGATTTTGACCTCACTGCCAAAAATCGAAAATTTAAATTTTTTCTTTTCTTAGATTTTGTTTTCTCACTATTTCTGTTGTGAAAAATCGCAATAGCGCAACATCTAAAATTTCCGTTTTTGTTTTTTCTGCTGAAAATCCAAAATTTCGTTGTTGAAAATCCGAAATACCTTCTTTTTCAAAAATTTCGATTTCCTGTTGCAAATTCCCGTTATTTGGAAATCCGGAATATTTTTATTCCGAAATCCGTTTTTTTGAAAACGGTACGGGAATCCCTCTTGCAGTGATCATTCTCCAACTGCGCGTACTCTCATCTGTGTAATTCCGAATTTTTTTTTGTACTTCATTTTCGGAATTCGTTTATCAGAAAATCAATTGCGGTCTGAAAGTTTGAAATTGTTTTCTCATTGATAATTTCGCACCTCAAGGGAATTGGGGGGCCTACTGAACTTGCAAACGAGTATTTTTTTCTTTTTTCTCGAATTTTTTAGCAAAGTTCAAACTTTTTTTTTTTTTTTATTAGTGGCTCCTTATCTGGGCGATTTATGCCACCCCTCCCCACCTATATTGTTGCCCTTTCTGGTCTTCCCTATCTGCCTCCGGGTACCCCCTGTGGCGGCATTGGTGAGTTGCCACGTCAGTAGGCCACGTCAGCAGGACATGGCAGCAGTGTCACGTCAGCAACCAGTCACCACAGCAGCAGGTCACGTTAGTGCATGGTGCACACCCGCTCAAAGACAAGCGACATGGATCAGCAGCCAGGCGAGACTACCGAGGCCTATGAGGCCCACATGCTGGACGTGGTAGCAGAATTCAAGCAACGGGCAGTTGCGGCAACATCCGCACGTAAGAAGGAAGATGAGGAAGCAGAGGAACAGCGTCGCCTCGCTGAACAGCAGCGACAGGCGGACGCTGAGGCACCGAGGAAGGCCGCAGACAACCGCCGTCGACAACGCCGAGACAAACTCCTCGAATGCGAGGGGGATATCGAGGTGATCGCCGACGAATGGGCAGTGGCTGCTGAAGAGGAGGGTGCCCCCTCTGCTGTGCGTGGCCTTGCAGCCACAATCGAACATGTGAGGGACTTGGTCGCCACCTGTGCCGCACAGCAAGAGGACATCCTCTGCGTGGACACCCTGGTCTGGAAGGAGATTCTAATTATTGATGAACTGCTTGACCGGGTACGTTGGCTGGAACAGCAGCTTGCAACAGCCACCCCCGCCGGACCCTCCAACTTGACGGACCGCGTCAACGTCTAAATCGACGTCGAGACTCTCAAGGACGGCGCTCTAACGACAAATCAGCGGATTGACCAGCAGATTTGCGCCGCCGCAGCCAGTCCGACAACAGTTGGTCAATGGCCTGCTGTTCCTTGAGAAGGCCGGGAATAAATGATTGTGTGCCTAATCGGGAGTTTTTGCGTAGTTTATTTTTAGGAGAGTGTCATGATGCCACAGGACATTTTGGATACAAGAAGACTGCAGCTAACTTGCTGCAGCAGTTCTGGTGGCCCACGATGATGAAAGACGCCAAGCTATACGTGGAGACTTGTCAGGTATGTCAGAGAGACAAGCCACGTACACAGCCCCCCCCTGGGCTTCTCAAGCCCCTTCCAATACCAGAAAGGCCTGGTGAGAGCCTGTCCATGGATTTCATGGACACGCTGGTCACCAGCGAGAGTGGAATGAGATATGTCTTTGTCATTGTGGATAGGTTTAGCAAGTATGCTAGGCTAGTCGCAATGCCGGCAACAGACAAGACTGAGTACATGATCAAGCTATTAAAAAAAACTGGGTCAGGGATTTTGGTCTGCCAAAGTCTATCATTAGTGATCGGGATGTGCGGTTCACCAGTGAACTGTGGAAGGCCGCAGCTGCAGAACAGGGGACACAGCTGCAGATGACCTCTGGCAACCACCTGGAGGCAAACGGACAAGCAGAGCAGCTGAACCGTGCTGTTCAAAACCTGCTGAGGCATTACATCAAGCCCAATCAGGTGGACTGGGATGAGAAACTTGCTCTCATGGCGAGTTTGTATAACAGCGCTGTGCACAGCGCAACAGGGGTGAGCCCTAACAGTCTGCTGCTAACCTTCAAACCTAGACTGCCCTTAGATTTCCTACTCCCTGAGAGCCAGCCTTCTGCTGCACCAGGCACCTTGGAGTTTGCATATCGATATGAGCGCCTGATGCAGCAAGCTGTCGAGCAGATGCACAGGGTGCAGGTGGCGATGATAGAGTCTGAGAACAAACACCGCCGCCCATCTACATTCCAGGTAGGGGACAGAGTCTGGGTCAAGTCCTCAGATCTGGGACAAGAGCACGGGGTATCCCGCAAGCTCATGCCACAGTACTTTGGACCCTGGGAGGTTCTAGACATCGTTGGGGATGATCCGGATGGGCCGTCATACGTAATTCAGATCCCTGGTCACCTTCGCACTTACCCCGTCTTTCACACCTCCAAACTTGCACCTTTCGAGGAAACTGATCAGTTTCCCTCGAGACGCTCAATGCTGCCCCCAACCATGGATGGAGAGGTCGACATCGATGACATCGTCGACCACAGGGAAATGCCAGTTCCAAGACCTTCAGGTAGAGGACGTCCTCCGAAGCCGAAGCTGCAGTACCGCGTTCGGTTCAGACATCATACTGATCCCAAGGAGGATAGATGGTTTACTCGGGAGGAACTGATGCAGACCGCCCCACAGGTTGTCGCCCACTACGAGAAGTTGCTGCAGAAAGGAAAGCGCCAGATTGAGTAATGGAACTTCTCAGAGGACTGTCAAAGTATGGAGGAGGGAATGTGAGGCTCAAGGCCTCGATAAGCCCTACTGGGCCCTCTTTTCAGTACATTCGGCCGCCCTAAGCGAAGGCAGGCCCGACCGAGGCCTATTTTGGGGTCTCCACGCTACTGGGGAAATTCAGGCAGTTGCGCAGTGCCAGATGGTTGAAAGGGCCCAGGCCCTGGTTACCTTTATCAAATGCGGCAGTTGGGCACGGGTAACTGTCACAGGCCCTGGGCCTGATTCGTTCAGACTGGGGCTGAGCCTCCTGGGGCCTACCGGAAGCTTCTGGGCCGAGGCCCAGCGCAGCCTTCCATATAGGAAAGGTCCTGCCCCCGCATTCGGCATTCGGGCCCTGGCTGCATGCTGTGCAAGCGCTGCTGCGCTAAACGCTGGCCAGGCTCACACGCTCACGGGCGAGCAGGGAGAGGCAGGCAGCCGTAGCTGAGCTGCGCTGCATAGCTGGATGGGGCGCATGGTGGTCCTTGGGTGCACGTGGCATCTGTGAGTGGGGGATCGAGGTTGTGAGTGATACAAGAGACATACCTAGTGCTTGAGACGAACGGCATTGGCCGAGATCTGCTCGTACTTCAGGGAGCTGTTGATGTCACCAGCGGCATTGTAGATAGGCTAGATAGGATCTGCCACTTGTAGTCTGGGCGCAGGGCGCCAGATAGGATGTTCGACATTGGTTCATTGTTGATGATGATGAGACTATATCAACATTGTCTCTTGTGAGATTTTGCTGTGTTCTTATTTGGTGGAACTCGTGTTGCATTGCTGCTTTTGGTTCGAGGTCACGACTATCTGGTCTCATGTGTATGATGCTGCTTGGTTTCTGAAGTTCGCTATCGCTCATTTTCCTTGCAGTAGCATCTAGTTTCAAACCCAACTCAGTCCTTCGGGACATCCATTAAAATTGGAACGGTACAAAGAAGATTAGCATGGCCCCTGCGCTTTCAAGGATGACACGCGTAAATCGAGAAATGGTCCAAAATTTATCCAAAAAAAAAAAAAAAAAAAAAAAAAAAAGAGTTTCAAACTCAACTCTGTAGTTCAGCAGTTCATTCAACAGTTCGTTGGTGTACCAACTGACCTAGGCCCATTGGTGGGTAGGACCTTTTCGGCTGGTAGTAGTTTTCGGCTTTTCTATTGCCAGGTAGTAGCTCCTCAAATGTGAAGAGCTGAGGCAAGCAGTACCTCCTCAAATGTGAAGAGCTGAGGCAAGTGGTAGCTCCTCAAATGTGAAGAGTTTAGGCTTTTCTTTTGGCAGGCTTAGGCAAGTAGTAGCTCCTCAAATGTGAAAAGTTGAGGAAGAAACCTCCATCAGAACTCATTCAGTTTTTTTGCATGCTTGGTAGGACTACCGTCTTCACCCGAATAGAACGTCCGGTCATTATCGATGCATATGGACTGAAAGTTGCCCGAAATACAGCTATAATGACGGGGCGATCTATTGGGGTGAAGATGGTAGAGGCGTGCTATTTTCAGCAATGCTTGAGGGGGGAGAGAGAGAGAGAGAGAGAGAGAGAGAGAGAGAGAGAGAGAGAGAGAGAGAGAGAGAGAGAGAGAGAGAGAGAGAGAAGCCATAGCCAGTGAGAACTTGCAGTTCACCAGACGGTGTCTTGAGCCGATGGTTGCATGTTGCACAGCAAGGCAGGGCAGTCGATTTTACGTCACCTTTTTTTTTTGGATAAATTAAAATCTGTGTATCGATTGTCCCTTTCACGACAGGTGGTGGTCCCCATTTTGAGTTCGTCAATTGGGTGTCTCCAACCACGCGGTTGGATAAATAAAATAAGTCGTGTGCAGCTCGCTGCGGACTACTGCAGCGTCTCCTTCCCTATCGCATCTGAGAGAACAAACAGTGAGAAGGAGCAATTCATTTGGTAGTGTCGCGGTCGCCCATAAAATTAAGAAAGCCATTTGGT
Organism: Chara braunii; assembly: GCA_003427395.1. NCBI lineage: Eukaryota > Viridiplantae > Streptophyta > Charophyceae > Charales > Characeae > Chara > Chara braunii. The sequence continues at coordinate 981,271 of BFEA01000511.1, read as the reverse complement.
TTCGCTAACTATTTAATTTGGGTGTGATTGTTCAGTTCTGGTTTTCTGTGGCGTTGCAATCAAGTCTGATCACCACCTCTCCTAGCATGGACATTGGGTTATTAAAAAAAAAAAAAAAAAAAAAAAAAAAAAAAAAAAACTGATCTCATTTCAATGGAGTGTGTAAGTGAGGCGATGGACGAAAGTAGCTGAGATTCTGGAAAAATCCGTAACAACGTCTGTTGAAGAACGAACAATGCATAGTAAATCCAATGTATGTCAACGCCGTCAAGTATTTTTTCTATTTTCTTCTTTATTATTTTGATGCGTTCGCTATTGCTGTCGCCTGTCGGGGAAAGCAAGGTGGAGCTTGACGAGCATGGTACGTGATTGATGTTTTCTTGCTTTGTGTATGTTGGCCCTTTGTGAGCAGAGTGTGACAGATGTTTTGACAGGGAGGCAAGCTGATGCTCCTGCGGTTTCATCCAAAGCCGCGATCGAGCCCATAGATACCCCAAATATCGATATGTTATTCCTCAGTCCATGGATGGGTAGTACGGATAGCAGTGGGGATGAAACAAGGAGTGAACGGCAGAGTCTGTCTCCGCTGGGTTCGTCAGGCGCGTCAGAAGGCCAGGGGCGAAGGCTACCATCGCAGGGTTCTGAGACTAGCATGTTGTCCAGGTTGCCCTCACTGTCCAAGTTGCCCTCATTGCCAAAAGAGCCGAGACGCTCTATGCCCGGTGGGTTTTCGTATTTCAGTTTTCTTTCTAGGCCAAGAAGTGGCTCATCAACAAGTCTTCAAGCTGAAGAAAAAGCGCAAGAAAAAATCAAGTCTGACGAGGAGTTGCATGCGGAATACTACAGCGAAAGCGTGATCAGCAGCTACGACGCCATTGTGATCCCGTCCCGCACTTGCGTCCTCCGGGTCATTCAGCACACCGTGCAAGTTGGGGAGAAACGTCCGCCCGCTTGGGTTGCCGACTGGGAAGATGTGCCGTGGCAGAGTGACCTGCGTCTGCCAGCATGGCATGGTGACTGGGAAGACATTCCGCGTCAAGGTGATCTGCATCCGCCGGCATGGGACGGAGACTGGGACGACGTGTCATGGAGAGCTGAGTACACTCACTCCACCTTTCGCCATCATTACAGAAGCGAGCACGAGTCCGGGTGTCAGTGGTCCGACATGGACGTGCAGCCACAGATAGAGGAACTTGCTTCTGCAGGGTTTGAGCAGCCTGCCGCGTCCGCATGGTTGCCTGCGAACCAAGCGAACCGATGCGAAATACATGAAGTAGAGGATACTCGTATGCAGGGAAGTCCGTTGATCGTAGAGCAGGGCGACGACGACGGCAACGACGACAATTGCATAGCACTTACAGGAAACAGGCACACAACATTGCCGCGGGCGGTGAAAACGTTTGGAAAGGAAAGGAGCATTCTTCTCCAGGTCCCCAGTGAAGAGAGCAACGGCTCTTTGCAGAGGAAAGCCAGGCGCGCAGAGGCGGTTATCCGGTGCGTACACACCCCTACTCCATCAATCGCCACACAATCTGAGTATAGCAATGTTACGGCGAAGACGCATCGCAGGGGACTGACGCATAGGAAGGTCACTGCTCAGGAGGAGAAGATAGTGGCAGATCAGTACGGCAGCGATAAGAACAAGGTGGAGGGGATCAGCAGCAACAGGGCTAAGGACGCTGTTTGTACCCATGCGAAGAGGGTAAGGAATTCGATGGATGATGTGTCTGCCGCAAAAGGAAGCATCCGTAAACATGCTCATAGGGCTGGAAAGCATGAAATGCAGAGCTCGCTGACGAGTGCTGAACCAGCAATGCGGAGCTCGCTGACAAGTGTCGAACCGACACCGGCAATGCGGAGCTCGCTGACAAGTGCCGAACCAACACCGGCAATGCGGAGCTCGCCGACGAGAGTGGAACCGGCAATGCTGATGAGAGACCGGCACTCAGAGCACTATGACGACGAGCTTTTGCGAAAGCGCAGTGGCGCCTCTGTAAGTAACAGGCAAGCCCAGGCTGTGAGGATGTCCCCCCAATCAGTGATAGCGTCAACCGCATTGCATGGGTCGTCTTCGAGCTTGTTAACAAAACAATCCTCGAAGAGTCGGAAACGGTCGTCATCGGGCAGATTGGGGTCAAGTGGCAGATCCTGGCTCGCCTCTGCATTCAGCGAATCATCAAGCTCAGATTCAGATACGTACGTCGCAAAAAGTGGCTGCAGAGTTTCGCCGGGAAGCCTCCAGCACAGTAATGCAGAGAGGAGAAAAGCAGAGAACTCACAGAAACGAAGTTGGTGCTCGTCTGAGAGATCTTCACTCAGAGATGTTCGACAGACGGATTTCAGTGACTCGCTGCTGACAACCAAGCGAGAGGAAACTCGATCATCGAAAAAGAAACCGATTCCCGATTTCTCCAAGGAACACGGTCCTCCTCCAAGTTCACAGTGGTGGGAAAGTGAGGACTGGACTGCTTTTCAGATGCTCCAAATTTTGTCAGATGATGTTGCTTCCCTCGCATTGGAACAGCGAACTCAGAAATATGGCTACCCTCCGTTAGATATCGCAGGGATGGCAGCTGAAGTTGCTGAGTGGACACGGAACCGCCTCCACGAGAAAATACTGAGTGAGGAGATATCTCCCATCAGGCATAAGCTCGGGAAATGTGACCACATCCTACGCATTCTTTGTTCTAGGCACAGCGGGAAGAAAGAAGTGAAGCAGGCCATGAACGATGCACAGTCTCTAGTATTGGCAGACGGGAGGTAAGACAACCTCTCTCTCTCTCTCTCTCTCTCTCTCTCTC
>BFEA01000511.1:955075-967465 GCA_003427395.1 Chara braunii | reverse complement strand
AACCACAAAAACACAAAACAAACAAACAAAACAAACGAAGAAGAAGAAGAAGAAGTGTATATCTACTCGTAGGGCCTCGTTCCACACCACGAAAGAATCCTTACATCGTAAAGGTGCCCTTATCTGAGGACCGGGGTGAAGGTGGACTGTCACTTCTTTTTTTTTTTTTCTTTTTTTTTTCTTTTTTTTTTTTTAAACATGACAGCTCCATCTATTGGTACAGTGTAATCAGTTCGGGGATTCTGCAGACTGTTGAGGGTTCGGCCTCCTGATGAGTCGGTAGGTGAAACTCTGACGAAACAGTTTGTCACAGCCCCTCCCTCGTTTGTTGTCCTCTTCTCCCTCCCTCTCTGCCTACAGTTTACTGGGAAGCTTTGTTTGATGATACATAATATATATGTTTGACCATATATACGGCGCGACGAATGGAGTACTTACCATCTGCTAAATGCCTAGCAAAGGACCACATAAGCTTTTGAAAGAAAGAAATAAGAAAGGAAGAAAGAAAGAAATAAGCTTTTGAAAGAACGAAAGAAAGAAAGAAAGAAAGAAAGAAAAAAAAAAGCAGGGAAAAAAAAAAGCAGGGCTGGGTCTCCGGTCTTTGGGGGACGCGTGCACTCAGGGACTTCCCTGGATGAACTTGGAAGTAATTCTGACCAAATTCAGTCCAAAAAGTAGCCTGCCCCACCAGCGCACGGAAGAGAAGTCTGGCGTCGTGGATCCCCTTGATACTGTACGGGATAAGGTTTTATGAACACTTGGTATATTGTAAAGTGGTCCTTCGGGACATCCGTTAAAATTGGAACGATACAGAGAAGATTAGCATGGCCCCTGCACAAGGATGACACACATAAATCGAGAAACTGTCCAAATTTAAAAAAAAAAAAAAAAAAAAAAAAAAAAAAAAAAAAGAAGAAGAAGTATGGTGGGGAAGGTACTTCATCAGCTGACGAGTTTGTCGAACACTGGATATCGTACTGGATAAGGTACCATATCCGCTACAAATGCAGCACACTTGTTTCTACTGGATAAGGTAGCATATCCAGTATTATATGCAGCACGGGAGTGTGTTTTTATACAGAAAAAAAAGGGTATAAACTACTATAAAGGCAGCACTTGTTTCTACTGGATAAGGTACCATATCCAGTATTATATGCAGCACGCGATCGCATTTTTATACAGAAAAAAAAAAAGGGTATAAGTGCAGCTCTTCACGCGTCCTACCAGTGAGGGGGCTAGCTGGTAGGATGGGAGTATGGCATAGCAGCAGCAGAGATGGTGGCTCCGCTGCAGTCAGTCTTGCCGGAGTGAGGTAAAGTGGATTGATGGGTTTTTTTCCGAGTCGTTTCTGAATTTTGCTTAATCATGAAGTTGTCATAGACATGTCTGAAGTAGCTCCAATTTCTCCGAGCCAAAGCGGGGCAATGGCCCCGGTATCTCAAGTTAACAAAATTCCATCCTTAGGCCAATTAGATATTTCTAGTAGTTCCTTGTCTTATTTTCAAAAAAAAAAAAAAGACTGTTTCTACTGGATAAGGTACCATATCCAGTATTATATGCAGCACGCGAGCGCATTTTTATACAGGAAAAAAAAGGGTATAAATATTAAATACTATAAATAGTAAATGCAGCACTTGTTTCTACCGGATAAGGTACCGTACCATATCCAGTATTATATGCAGCTCGTGAGCCCGGCTTTATACAGATAAAAAAAGGTGACGGTCTTCAGATATCAACATTGAACTGACCTGCCCCAGGTAATTCAGAATTATTTTTTTTCTGTTCATCTGTTTGCATCTGCGTTCGAGCTCAGGCCTATTTTTTTTTTGACAGTTCATGAGTGTACCAACTGAGCTAGCAGCTGATCAGTTTTCAGAACACCGGGCAATAACCTGTCGATATTGTGAGTTTGTTATTATTAATGGAGAAAAGATTGGACATTCTTCTTGTACGTATGAATGTTTGCTCTGGATAAGGTACTGAGCAATTGGACGTTCTTCTTGACCAACTGCTGCATATGGTACTGGATGAAGTGCAAGATAAAGCACTTGCGTGTACGATGTTATGTGGGACGCTGAGCCCGGTTTTCAGCATGTGCTGCTCCCCATCAATAGATTGGAGCCATCATCCCCCTCCTCCCCCCCCCCAAAAAAAAGAAGAAGAAGAAGAAGAAGAAGAAGAAGAAGAAGAAGATAAGGCACTATCTATGGTGTTAGGGGTGTCTGCTCGTATCAGCACCTCGAACATCCAGAAGGAAGTTAAAAAAAAATGGCACTATCTTTTTTTTTTTTTTTTTTTTTTTTTTGCAAAAGACTGGGCATCTGCTAGGAGTGCTGACTCCCAATAGGAGCCAGCACCCCTAGCAGCACCCTGGGAGGCTCCATCTATTGGTGGGGAGCAGCACCTGCTGGAAAGCGGGTCCAGCGTCCCAGAGATACAACTTTTGAGTACACTGAGTGTTCGGGCATCAGGCCATAAGGTTGTTACTGTAGAGCTTCTCCCTATCCCTATGGGCTACATATCTCTGAATCCCTTTAAACAGCTCTCACTTACAAGTGGCCAGATGCCCCCCCCGGGAACCCGCCCGCCCATTCTTCAGATCTAAAACTCTTTTCCCGCTGTTGCCAATGACAGGCCACTATCCCAGGTGTCTGCAGCCCCCCAAGTGTATCAGTTATGAAAGTGGTTGTAAAACTTATTCAATTGGAATGAAGTGGTATCAATAAACCATTGTCTCAGCTATCATGTCTTCGTGTAGGCTGTTGTGGCTATTGCCAAGGAGCCGACCCCTGACGGCTCTTCGCAAGGAAGACCCTGTGTGGTTTGTCTTTGGATATGTTAARGACGCAATATTTAGGAAATTAGTAAATCGTCATTCTTGCTTTCTGGAGGGCGAAGGACGTGGCTGCACCCCCTTTGGGGGGCTCCTACCCCTCCCTGGTGCTGTTGTCTTATATCTGTTGTTATACAACAGTCGCAGTCATGTGGTGACCTCAGAGGCTTCTCTGGCTGTGTTCGTCTTCTTTCCATTTCTTCGTTCCTCAACTCCTTTGCCGTAGCCTGAATCTTTCCTGTTGTCAGCCATAACACACTGTCACTGCTGTTACGTAGTCCGTCCTGCTCGTCCGGTGACCTCGAAGACTCTGGAGCTGTGTTCGTCTTCTCTCCTTTCTCCCGTTCCACCGCTGCTTTGCTATAGCCTGTGTCAATACTGTTGTCTGCCATGTCCCGCTGTCGCCGTCCGGCCATGCTCTCCAATTTGCCAAAAAACTGCATTTTGGATGTCCAGGTCTGAGCATATTGCTTGTGCAGAGGAGGGCAGAGGGAGGGAGGGGTGGGGAGGGGGTTGCTGGGGGGGGCGGAGAAGGCAGAAAGGAGAAGACAAAGCCGCAGTGATGGGTTTCCGAACATGGGGGGCTCACCATGGGGAATCATGGTACGAGCACGAAGTTAGGCTGCAGGTAAGGGACCTGGAAGGTGTGGGAGGGTCTCCTTTGCCAAGTCGGCTCAGAGTCTCTCCAGTTCTTCCAGCGGATGTTGAAGTGAGCGTCCAGCTCTGAGAAAATTTGGCCCGGGTCCTGCCAGAGCTGGAGGTAAAATTCTTGTAGGAAGTCTTTGACCGTTGGATCATTCTCCTCCCTATAGCTCTGTATGAAATTCTTCCAGGCAACTTGGGTGTGGGATCTGATTTCCTCTTCTATCACTTGTTGGGCTTGCGGTAACCCAAACTTGAAGTCTTTAAAAAATGGCACTATCTATGGGTACTGGATAGTTACGGCAGTGAATGAATTGGCACTGAGCTGATCTGCTTGTAAAATGCTTGCCGATGATAAGCAACCGGACTGTTGCCGCCCAGAAGAGATGGGACTTTGTTTTTGCATTAAAAAAAAAAGAAAAAAAAGTATTGGATATGGTACTCTACAGGGCATTGCAGCTAATATGTTGAACAACATGGTCCTACTGTATACATCGTCAAATTTGCAATCGCTGATTGATTGCAATGAGTAAGGATCTTCAGACACTATTTGCCCAGCAACCATATAAGATAAGAAAGTTCAAAGAACCCATATATTGCACTATATAGTATATACACACAAAAAAAAAAAAAATCCCCCCAGCGTCGCTCTGTCAGCGGGAGTGATATGAGCATCTCCCTCTAGCAGATCCCGGTCCCCATCACCCCAATCTATTGATGCAGGGGAGCACCTGCTGGAAACCGGGTCCAGCGTCCTACATGCACAAAAACTTAGCAGCGATAGTGATGCTAAAAAAAAAAAAAAAAAAAAAAAAAAAAAAAAAAACATTGGCAGTAATACTATGTAATAGTACTAATAATGTGAACCAGGGACATTGTATTTTACTTTTTTTAAGGCAGCCGGGAAACGGGCCTGGCGTCCCTCACAAAATGTAGGTGGCCCCATCGAAGGGCAAGACATCACCGGTCAAGCCCTAAGATCGCACCACTGTGTCACTGCAAACCCTAAGATCCGTGAAAAATACTAACAAATAGCTGCAACCCCCGATCATCCAACCCTAATACTGTTTCAACACACGGCAGGTTCGATAACAACACCACTGTGTCACTGCAAACCCTAAGGTCCGTGAAAAATACTAACAAGTAGCTGCAAACCCCGATCATCCAACCGTAATACTGTTTCAACACACGGCAGGTTCGATAACAACAGCTAGTTTCTATAGGCCAACAAAATCAACAAGCCAACATAAACCTATTCCCATTGCTACCTACAATCCCGCAAACCTCATTCCCCATAGCTGCAAAAGTCAGGCGTCCAACCCTAGTTTCCACCAACCATAAAATGACAGCCACCTACAACATATCAATCCCACAATCTAACTATTTTCTTTACCTAAGGATATTCCTCGTCCGAGGCAACCACAATTTCTACAATCGTTCAAAACATAATTCCTATTGTCTGCAAAGAATACAAAAGGCAGCAGACGTAGAACAAGCCATAGTTTCAACAACAAAGCACTAGCAAATTACTATTTCTATCACCAAACCGACAAAATCATATTCTTTGTGTCTGCAATCCCACAAACAAAATTTCCATTAGCTGCAAACCCTGATCGTCCAACCCTAGTTTCCACAGTTTCATCCACACGACAAATTCAATAACAGCAGCTAGTTTCTATAGTCCAACAAAATCAGCGAAGCAGCATAGCTCGTGCGGTCAGCTCCATCGCACCGCGGCCCTCTATCGTCATACTGCTCCGGCAAATTTTCGCTGCAGGCCGCCCACAATTGCTCATAGACAGGATAACCCCGCAGCATCTCCATATCAAAGACCGAAGGACTAAGCCCTCGATCGGTTCCATCAGGTGTGAATCAGTTTTTATCCAGCTGAAACTCTGGCAAATCGCAATGCTCGAATCCCGCCCGTCGAACGTCCACACATCTGCCACCATCCTTCCTCGTTCGAACAGGATTACTAACCCCAGTCAGCCGGGACTGGCCCATGGCAAGGGCTCTTCAGACCCTCTTGCAGTGTGTCCCTCTTAGTGCCCACACACTCGATCCCCCACACTCCCACCACCCCAGCAACAAGCTCTGGCTAGGCACCACCATCTTTGACAGCACCCGTGCGATCCCCCGTTGCCCAAGCACCGCCCCCGACGGCGCTGACACTGAGACAGTGCAGCGATGTCAACAAAAATTCGAAATGGGCGCCTCGCGCCCAATGCCCCGGCCAGCTTATGCAGCGCTGCGCTGGCGCAGCGCAGCGTTGCACCGACCGCGTTTGGGTCACTGTGATGCTTTGCCTTATGGTGGATTCGTATGCCTTCGGTGACTGTTGGCTTGTCAAGCTTTGAGAAAACGGCTTTTGGCATATCTTTTAAAGTGCTGCTATCTTGCGAAATCGGGTACTTCTTCGCCTTGCTCTGTCATTGTAGAGGAGCATAAGATTTTTGTGGATAGTTTGCTTCATGCCACTTAAGGTTTTTTTTATGGTCTCATGGTAAAAAATACATCTCGTCTTATATATTCATAAAGCGAGTAAACCGAGGGATTGAGGCCGGGAATCCCTCGACATCTCAATCCGGAAGAACTTCTGGGATCATTTACCCAGTGTAGGCGTGTGCTGGAAACCGGGTCCAGCGTCCCAAAGTCACAAGCTAGGGATAAAGGACGCAACTGGACAAACAAGATAGAAAAGAGGTGGACAGATCCCTATGCAGAGGTGTGTTGATATCTCTAATTGCCTATGTATGTCTTATCTATCAGACGGAACCCTTTTTTCTTTTCTTTTTTTTTTCTTTTTCTTTTTTTTTTTYTTTTTTTTTYTTTTTYTTTTTTTTTGAGAGAACAACCCGATTGGATGCTAGGTGTGCTGATAAGAGCAGACACATCTATTGGTGGGGAGCAGCACCTGCTGGAAACTGGGTCCAGCGTCCCTTTGATACATCGTACAATACAGAGCTTGCTGTTTGTTGTTCCCCGAGGCTGTGCTCAATTCAAACTCGGGCCTCCAATATCCCGTGGAGCTTCTAATATCACCCATCCCTTCTGAGGAGCACCCCTTATCTGGTGACCCATCCCTGTCTCAGCAGCCCCCTTATTTGACTATATGTGTGCCTTATCCAGTTGACCCTTTGACCCAATACCCTGTCAAAACCAGACACAACTTGCTCACTCTGTCACACACAGTTTTTTTTTTTTAATGAAAAATGGCCCCGGCATCCCATATACAAAATAAGACTGAAGCATGGGCCTGCCAGCGTTGACGTCGTCTCGTCCTGCCGACTACTTGTCCTCCTGTTTATTCCTTCCCATACCATTGCATATCCACCATAGCCAATCGATGAGGCGGGAAAGGGTCGTGGAAATCCGAGGGCGGCCGAAGCGGGACCTCTTGGCCCACTGTTGTCCAATCTCTAAAGCAGATCTGATAATCTCTCTTGACCACCTCCCTGTTACCATCTTGGTCGTCCGCCGTGCTCCCTTGGGCGCAGCCTCCGTCCCACTTTACGAAGGCTGTCCGGCCTCCACTTTCACCTCCCAGCCAGTCCCCTGAGAAACGTTGAATCGCTTGTTTTATATCTTTATACGTCTGAAACAGGTCTAGTTGATTTTTAACTTTCTGCCATTGCGCCATAATTTCTTGATGAATATATTGTTTGATCATGTCAGTCATTTCCTCCCCAATATGCGGACTCCCTCGAGGGCATGTATACACCTTCTCCAGATCGCCCACACAACTGCCCTCCTCCCCATCTTAAACATGTTCTTTTCAAAAGCATTGCCCGAGGGGGAGGACCATGTTTCACACAGTATTGCCCTCCAGTCCCATGGCCAGGTTGATTCAGTCTCCAGCAGTCTCCAGATTCTGTCCCACCATCGCCATGTAAGGATCGCCCCCGGACACTGCATAAATATGTGTTCTATGGTTTCCGGGATTTTGCGGGAGGGGAACGCCGTATGACACGACTTACACCATGGGAGCGCCAGACCTTTCTGTTCCAAGTGTGTGCGATCTATTAGCCAGTCCTTAGTGGGGAGGCAACGATGCTCTATCTGCCACTGCAGCGAGGCCAACTTTGCGGGTTTAGTCCTCGTGAGGGAGAACCATCGAATGGGACGGATGGCCTCGGTTCCCACATTCAAATGAGACCTCCAGCGTGACTTCACCACGTCTCTCAGGTTTACCTTGGGGCGCAGAAGACGGTACGTGGCTTTTACTGTTAGGTTGTGCAGCTTCACATTTCCGGTCCCCTGAGTTCTGCGTGCAGGGGGCCACTGCCACTCCTCCGGGTCAAGGGGGAGGTCTGCAATCCAGGTGTCCAGTTGATATGCAATCCACCCCTCCTTATCTTGTAGCACCCGGATTCTATGCAGATCAATTTTCCGCCACCATCTCATCACATCCGGGGTGTATCTAGTTAATTTATTGTTTTCCCGTTTGTGGAAAAGATTGATCAGCGTTTCGTCTTCGCGTGCCTCTACAATGCTCCCCACACTCTCTGGGTCCCCGGGAATTTGTACCCAGTCCCCCACCACCAGCTTCAGCCCCTTGCGCAGGATGCGTATCCAGTCCAGGGGGATTGAGAACATCAGTTGTTCCAAGTTATGTTCTATATTATGACAATATGTCAGTGACTCCCTGATCTGTGGTGCTGCTTTCCAATCCTTGTTTCCCGAATCCCAAATGTCTTTTATCCTAATTATGCCCTTCTTAACCCAGTTGTTCCAGGGAGAGTCCAAGCTGCGGTATACCCTTCCGTTGCTGTCTGTGATGTTTCTATTTCCAAACAGGGGTTGTCACGCCACCTCCTCCCACCTGGATGGTCCAGGTTTGTCGGGTAGCGGGAGTTGGCGCCAGGCCCTCAAGCAGCGGAACCCTAACCTTTTTTGGTGTGTAACAAAAGCTCCGAGAGTGACCCAAAGTCGGCGATCGCCAACAAGTGTCAAGTCACAGGCTTCTGGATACTGTGGCTCACCAGAAGGGAAAGACGATTCAAAGGGACACAATGGTGCCAATCGACCATCAGGAACAAGTTCAAGTTTGCAATCAGAACTCTGATTGCTGCTGACTGCCGAAAAGCCAAACTCTCAAACTCCCTCCACCAAAAGGCGAAGAGGAACATGGAGAGCCTATGGGTCGAACCCTTCCGATGGATAACTTTCTCAGACAAAGGCAACCTGGTAATCACCATGCATTTGTGGGATGAGCTCACGGACAGAGAACTGGGGGTCCCGGGTTCGGGCCCCGCCAGCGTAACTGATGATCTTTTCTTCTTGTAATAGGAACTGGTACGAGGCCTCCTACACAGAGCCCAAGTCCCCACGCCCCGACAACCCGAAAACTACCTATTTTAGATCACACACACACACACACACACACACACACACACACACACACACACACACACACACACACGCACACACACACACACACACACACACACACACACACATATACATACCTACAAACAAAAATACACATATACACATATTGAACACACATACACAGACCCACAAGCAGAACTGACACACACACACACGCACACACATACACACATACCTACGAGATTCAAAGACACACAAGCATACACAAAAAAACAAACTCAGCAAGTGAACCCACAATCACAAAAGAAACGCACACAGACTCAAGAAACTGAAAAACAGTAGACCCCTGATAAATATACTAATTAAAAAACACACACACACGCGCACATCCCATGGAAACCCTCGCATAAATGCCGACCCCCCAATAGAACATTAAGAATCACCACCACACAATAAAAACCAAAAAAAAAAACCAAAAAAGAGAGAACCCCCCTATAAAAACATACACAGGCCTAAAGCAACTAATGCAACAAGAACCAGTGACCAAAAAACGTCCACAGTCAACTACACCGGGACTGGACCTGAAAACATGAACCAAGTCGCCCCCTCAAAAAGAAAATAGTAAAAGACAAAGGGGCTCGTTCGACACTCCTCGGGCGACGAATAGTAAAAGACAAAGGGGCTCGTTCGACACTCCTCGGGGCCCGAGGAAATTCTCGCCGTCGTTCCACTCATTCTCGGAATTGTTCCCCGAGAACGATTCCTCGGGGCCTTCCGCGGCCAGTTTCATGTATTGATGAGGACGCGGGGGGGGAGGGGCGGTTGGTCCATCAAGGTGTGTCCGTGCCGACGTCGTTGGTCCAGCTTGGGCGGCCGTCACAAAATTGGAAGTTGGCGGCGGAAAAAAAAAATGGCACGAAAAAGGCGTGCAGTCCGAGGTTCGAAATTCGAAATTCGGATTTCTGCAAGCGACCGTTCAGTACTGTGGGCGTCCCTTGCGGCTGACGGCAACAACGTTCCTCGACGGAAGCGTTTCAGTACGGGGTGGCGGCTAAGTTTCGTAGGGCACACCGAACGTATATTTACGCGTCCGAAGCAGCAGACACACCGTCACACGATCGCGCCGTTGTCGTCTTCGCAGGCGAGCTTGATCGTCGATGTGTACGCTGTGCACTCAAGTCGTCACTCGCAGCAGCGCTGTTGTGCGGCCCGCCACACGTGAACTCTTCTGCACTTGGCGACGCCCACATCGACAGTATGAGTTTCGGCGATGGCCATGAACGGGGGGCCGGGACGTGACACACTGAGCAAGGCGGAGAGGACGACGGTGGCAGCGGCCGTGAACGCCATTTTATTCTGGTGTCAATTGCAGAGGGGCAAAGAGAGGATGAGAGCGGCCATTCACGCACAGCGGAAGAGGACGCCGCAGTCCACGAATGTGGAGGGGGAGGACAGTGGTGCCATTTGCGACGCCGTGCTGCAGGTGTGCTACGCCATGGGGTGTAGAGCATTCCCCAGAGCGACACCCAGGTGGTGGATGAAGCGACGGACAGGCAGGACGTGGGAGGATCTTTGGCAATGCGACGACGCGACGGCGGACTACTTCAAGGACAAGCAGAGGCAGCCTCCGAAAGACGTCAGCCATGAAACGCATGTGGACGACGCCAACAGCTAGAAGACAACCATGGACGTCCAGGAAACGGCGAGGGTCAGTAGCGCAAACGGCCAATCGCAGCTATCGACAAAAGCAGGGTAGACACTGCGCAATCGGGAGAGCGGGGGCGGGCTGAAGTATTCGAATCTGCCGACGGTTGGGCGCTTTCCCGCTACTGTCGAAGGGCAGCGGCGCAAGGCAGCCCCTTTTCGACGTCACGGAGGACGGCAGGCTGCCAAAGGGGACCGTTGGCGGAGTATTCCATGACGCCGACCGTTGCCAACCAGAGATGTTCGTCCACGGCCGCCACGAACAGCAATGGACCAGCCGCGTCGAAAATTGTCGTCGAGAGAGCTCTCGTCGATGCCCCGATTCTTTCGGATGCTCGACTTCCGAGGGACCTCGGGAGGTCCCTCGGGGAACGCGTTGAAATGGCTGTAGGAATCCCCGAGGAATCCCCAAGGAAATGTGTTCACATTTTTTTTTCGTTTTCTTCCCCAAGGATATTAAGTGGAACGATGATTTCCTCGGGGATTTTACGCGCCCGAGGAGTGTCGATCGAGCCCCAAAGCCACGAAAATGACAAGTAACCCACAAAAAAACAAAGCACAAGCACGAGCTGACGCGAATGCAAGACAGAAACCATGCAAGCACCGTTGATTAAAAAAAAAAAAAAAAAAAAAGCACAGCCGCTACGGACAAACCAAAAAAATCCCCCCGCCAAGTCACAATGCAGACGGTCTGCTACACCCTGCAAAAAAGAGTTCATGTAAGCCTCCCCCCAGAACAACAGGAATACACAGCTAGAGACTAGCGCTACCCCCACCATAATAAATCATAAACCCCCATACCCACACAGCCAAATATGCCGCCTATCACACCACACAAACAATCAATAGCACACAACCCCACCCCCCCCAAAAAAACACAGCTCTCTAAAAGGCGGAAAAGTAATGCAACTACAGGAAAAATGTGTAGACGCTTTACACAGCGCACGCTACTCCCCAACAACTAGTCGTACACCGATGCAACATACACCAACCGCATATATACACAGGAGAACACCTAGTGCCTCCTCACTCGAACAGCATACCTATGCCTTGACAAGCTCCGACGGAACCGGCATGCTCATAGACATCAGTAGCTCAGTCTGGAGATATCAGACCGCGCCAAGTACTGTAACGCTAGCGCAAGCTCCTTCCTTCCGCTGCATACGCTGCTGCTGGCAAGCAAAGCAAGCCTCGGACACACAACGTGACCAAGGTGCAGCCTTGGCCTTGCAACACGCAGAACGACTTCGACTGCAGGGTATCGGAGCTCCGCAATCCTCCAACGATGTCTGCCATGGCCTCTGCAATAGACAGAAAAGTCACGGACGCAGAAATCAACGCGCACGCGGTAATGATCGCCCACCTACCCTCAACTCCCCATCCCAAACCTTTCATACCTGCTGACACCCTCTCGTACATCCACTGTGACCCCTATTTAAAATATGCCGCACTCTCAAAAATAGCCCTCCACCTTTGTCTACGCCCGCCCACCCTCCCCTCGGCTCACTATCCACTCTCTCCTACCAAAACGCTACATGGGCCGCCCCCACTCCTCTGGTAATTGGTCCAGAAGATGTAGAAGGCCACTCAGACCTACATCGGACCTCCACTTCCTCTCACACCCTCACCCCTCCATACACATACCGTCCACTCCTTCCTAAGAGCTACGAGAGGAGCCCCTACTCCACTGGTGATCGGACCAGTCGATGTAGATGGCCACCTAAAGGCCGTAGACCATCATACCCTCTGATGAGCCGTTTGGCGCAACGGTGAAAAGCGCTTCAGGGATGCGCCACCTTCCTTCCTCGATCTGGAGATCGGTCCTATCGAAGAAGGTTCTCTTACTTCTACCTCTCTCTCTCTCTCTCTCTCCCCCCCCC
>BFEA01000511.1:886607-899244 GCA_003427395.1 Chara braunii | reverse complement strand
AAAAAAAAAAAAAAAGGTTGATTGATTGATTGATTGATTGGTTGATTGATTGATTGATTGATTGATTGATTGATTGATTGGTTGATTGGTTGGTTGATTGGTTGATTTGCTGTGGGGGGGTTGCCTCCCTCCCGCGAATACACACACACACACACACACACACACACACACACACACACACACACACACACACACACTTACCCAGGAGGGGCAACTGCCCATTTTTTTTTATTTTTTTTTCTGATTGATTGATTGATTGATTGATTTGTTGTTGGCCTTCCTCCTGCGAACACACACACACACACACACACACACACACTGTGACACACACAGAAGCACACACACTCACGCACGCAAGGTACATGCCCGTTCGTTTCTTTTTCTTTTATTTTCGATAGATTGATTGATTGATTGCGGGGAGGTCGCCTCCCCCCCCATGCACAAACACACACACACACACACACACACACACACACACACACACACACACACACACACACACACCAATCAATCAATCAATCAATAATCAATCTCTTTCTTTCTTTTTTTATTAGGGGTAACTTCGGTGCAGTCACGAAAACAGTTTGTAATTTCATTTGAAACTGCATTTTCGCAGTTTAGTCAGGGCCGGAGTTTCAATTGCAGTTGAAACTCAGGCTGCCTTTCAGTAGCAGTTCAGTCAGGGCTCTCTTCTATCCACGAACAGCAGATTAAAAAAAAAAAAAAAAAAAAAAAACCTTATGCTGTGATTGCGGTCCGATACAGGATGCTACAGTGCTTGTCTGGAACTGAATGAAGCGAGGCAGTTAGCTGCCTCGCGTGGAATCCGCCCTGCCTGGCTGGCAGGGCGCTACAAGGACCTCACAACAAGAAACAAAAAAGGAAAACGACCTGTTTCATGTTCCTCACTTCCTGGCCAGATACATTCCTCAGAGCACTGGTGACATGAGGGCCTTCCCGACGTAGGTGGATTCGAAGTTCCTCATTTCTTTACTTTTTTATTTCTTCTTTTTCTTTTTGCGTTTTTTGGCCTCCATCCCTGCCCCGGGCCCCCCACTTCTTCGGAGTAGGCTACTCTTGAGGCTTCACGTTTGCCTGTGAAGGGTAGTGCCTGCGAATCTCGGCTGTGGCCGAGACATCTCGGCCGTGGCCAATCTGGGGTGTGGCCGAGACATCTCGGTCGTGGCCCAACCATCGAGCTGTTTTTTTTTTTTGTTTTTTTTTTTTCAGCCGCGGAGAAGCATGGCACGTTGCGGCACGCGACCGAAAAAAAGAAAAAAAAGAAAAAAAAGAAAAAACGAAGGAAGAAAGAAACGGCCATGTGCCTGAGTGAATTGCTAGAAAAAGCCAGCCTGAGTTTCAAACTGCTAAAACGCAGTTTCAAATGCAATTGAAACTCGGGCCCTGACTAAACTGCTAAAAGGCAGTTTCAAATGCAATTACAAACTGTAACCCTGACTGCGCCGTAGTTTTCTCTTTTTTTTTTTTTTTTGAATGGGCCCAGTGCCCAAGGCTGATATTACCAATAATAAGAAGATTGAGGCCGGGGTGGTCCCCATAGTCTACCGGGAGTGACAGAACCAAACAAGCTGAGAACCGGGCTGACTGGTTTCGATTTCCTGCAGTTAATATTTCCATACCCCAACCTCACGGTTCTTCTGTGGACGGCGACTCATGCCACGTGGAACCCCTACCTTCTTCCCCCGAATACAATGCACAGTCATTATAGCTGTACTGAGACTGAAAGATGTCCCAAATACAGTTATAATGACCGTACGTTGTATTCCGGGGGAGAAGGTTGTTCCACCTGTCGTTGGTACAAATTTGGTAATTTGTGGCGTCAAATGGTGCTGGGATACCAAGGATCGGTCCGGTTCCTGGAGCACACCCATTTGGCGGTTTCGCCTTCCCCCCCCACCGCCCGATAGCGACGAGGCTAACCAATCCGAAATGAGGCCTCCTTTGAGAGTTGCAGCGCCCTCCCCTCCCTATTTTTCATTTAAGTCCCTATGACACAAGTTTGGAGAAGGGACCTTTCTTTTTTTGGGTAATCTGGAGACTCCTTGTTGATTTACCTTTTCTCTTCCCGAGGGACAACTTCCAGACTGACACGGGAAATTTGGTTCCAGCCTGGAATTTCACCCCCTTGCCCAATCTTTGGCCATGGCCCGCCTACTCTGATCGCCATGGGCCCCCTACTCTGACCGGCGTTTCCCTCACAGGTATGGTATGCTGCGCGGGGCATGCGGTTGTGTATCATAGCGTAGCACCAACCTTATGACGGACAAGGGTCCTAGCACCAACCTTATGACGGACAAGGGTCCTCAGACGGTGCTTGTTTTTTTCATACACAAACAAGTCCAAGATCAACTCACTAGGAATCGAGCCTATGACCTGCCAACAAAGAGGTGGATCATTTAACCAATAGGTAAAGTGAGCTGGGATGAAAGTGAAGCCCCGTGAAAGACATTCATTTGACCCCACCCCAGCATGGATCAAACATGACCCGGTGTGGCCAGACTCAACTCGATCTGAATGCACGTGAGGGACAACTCACGGTACTGGCCAGACATCAACCAAGCACTACCGCAAGGGTGTCCGACCAGTTCATAAGTGCTTGTTTTATACACAAGAAGTCCAAGATCAACTCACTAGAAATCGAACCTATGACCTACCACCAAAAAGGTGGATCACTTAACCAATAGGTAAGCATCTATTCCCCCACAGACGGTGATATCTGAGGAGCCTAGATGGTGTCTCTAAGCATCGATTCCCCCTCAGACGGTGGTATCTGAGGAGCCTAGATGGTGCAGAGTACCACCATTGGAGGGTTTAAAAAAAACCTTCTTTTCTGGAAAAAAGTCCTTCGCCCCTAACTTTATGATGTACAGGGGTCCTCAGATGGTGATCCTTTGAGGATACTAGATGGTACAGAGCACCAACATTGGAGGGTTGAAGCCCCTAGCTCAATGATGGACAAGGGTCCCCAGATGGTGGTCCTTTGAGAACAACATATGGTGCAGAGGACCACCATTGAAGGGTTCAAACCCCTTTTTTTGGGAAGAAAGGCCTTATAGCCCCTAACGGGCCTAACTATTTGATGGACAAGGATCCAGATGGCAGATCTCTGGGAACACTAAATAGTGCAGAGGACCACCATTGGAGCTCGAAACCTTATGATGGACTGTCACAAGGGTCCTCTGACGATAAGTCCTCTGACAACAAAGGTCCTAAGAATATGGTCCTGTTCGATTAGTCTGAGCCTCTGAGGGCTACCCCTGTAAGGATAGTTGACCAGCTGGTGGCTAGCGTTGACAGGTACAAATCCTTTCTCAACATCCTTGTCCCACCAAGACTGGAACAGAACTTCGATCACACGACATCCAAATTCAAAAAGTGCCTGCCACCCAAGTAAGCAAGGGGGCCACCCTAGTAAGCAAGGGGGCCACCCAAGTAAGCAAGGGGGGCACCCAAGTAAGCAAGGGGGCCGCCCAAGGAAGGAAGGAGGGAAGGAAGGAAGGAAGGTGAGCAATGATGGGAAGGCGACAGCAAGTAAAGCTCAAGTGTTGGACTCACCTGCGTGGAAAGAGGTCGATTACGAAGAGCACAAATGTCTCGGAAATGACGAGCTCGAACGCAAAGTGAGGCGCATCTGTAGAAGGACCCATGAAAAGCGTAAGAAACGAAGTCCCAAGAACCTGCCCATTTGCCTGCATGCGCATAGCTCCCTCAACCATGGCGTCCACTTTCTCCTTGTCCCCGTCACGCAAAATAAGTGACCCCTTGGTTAGAATTTCGGGGATGTTAATATCCCTGAGCTCAAGGGGGGCCTTGTTTTCCTGAAACAGCACACCAGTTTCTCTCTCTACCTTCTGGCGCATCTCTAAGTGAAGCTCACGGGCTGTCTTGAATATGGCTGCGTCATCCTTTTCGTCAATGTGAAATGGAGGTTGAAGAGCAAGAGATGCGTTGTCTGCATGGCTGATGGCTCGACAACTTCGCAATTGTGGCGGCGGCGCCAGTGGCGTAATGTGTGCACCTCCCCCCTTGTTACCATTATCATAGCACACACCTAGTAATGGACTTGCCCTTGCCGGGAAGTGCAAGCCAGAATAGGTAGGACACCAGATACTTGCTGCATGGTCCAGTACTGTGCGCGATCTGCTCAACCTGCTTCTCGTATGTGAGCTACTAGTCTGTTGGCGCACCCGTGTCGGTAACAAGTGTAAACTTGCTAAACACTGCCAGTGGCCAGGCCTCCTGCAACCACTTGCAGGCGCTGGTCTATTCCCAAGGGCGGTGAGGCCACTGGCCCAGCAACTTCCTGCCAATGCTGCCACCATGCTGTCAGTGCCATAGGCTACAATGTGTGTGGGTGTGGCTTTCCCTCCATGGGAGAGATGATGCAGGCGTCGAGCGTTTTTGACAGCATTGGTTCTCAAGGATGGCACGGTGACAGTGTGACCAGATCCAGATGTCCGTATCGTCATGGTCATGGCCGCCTCATCAACATGCGAGAAATGAGTCTGATTTGCAAGTCTGTGTTGTGCACAATTGCCCGAATTGAAGCACATAGTGGGGGGGGGGGAGGAGCATATACACCCCCGTTGACAGAGGGAGGACTGACCCACAGAAAGGGCGGCAGCCTGCTTGACAGCCAACATATCTGTGCATATGAGTGGTGGTCCCACAAGAAGACGTAATGCTGCACACACAAAAACACCAAATGACACTAGCGGTTAATGGAAGACCCAAAATTCGGGGGGTTTCGTCGCATCACTACGAGCAATGTCGTCGAAACTTTTGCAAACCAAAAAAAAAAAAAAAAAAAAAAAATCAAGAGCACAAAAAAAAAAGAAAAAAAAACAAGAAGTGAAAATTCAGGGAAATATGGCAGTTTCGGTGAAAATTTCGCCAAAATTAGCCGAAGTTCTCTCAAATGAAATGTACAGAATTTCTTATACGTTTACTAGCAAAAGACAGATGAAATAGCCACGGTTAGAGTCATTCATTTCTGAAGTTCTGGAGTTGTCTGTAGCACACCCACACCCACACCCACACACACACAAACACACACACACACACACACACACACACACACACACACACACACACACACACACACACACACACACACACACATGCAATCAGACTCGCTTTCTTCTCACTTCGCATGCATACAAATAGATGGCATTCCACACTGGCGCTGGGTGCCCACACAAAGCTGAGAGATATCCAAGTCGAGGACAGTTCATATACAAACTCGCTTCAGTTTAACTATGAAGCCTGAGCGCTGACACATCCCTCTTCACCTCAACTGTTCACACGCTCTTCACACTGGATCTCCCTGGATATCCCACGCACACTCACTCAGTACCGTACACCTACGTGACACCCGTGGCCTAGGCCGCGGGCAATTCGGCCGCCGCGGCCGAAAAAGTCGGCGGCGGCCGCGGCCAATGAGGCCCTGTCCGCGGCCTGTTTTTTTAATATTTTTTTATAACCCTAAAAATACGTAAAAAAAAACAAACAAATATAGGGTTGTAGGGCTTGGAAAACCCTTTTTTTTCCTTTTTTTTTTTTTTTTTTTAATATTGCTCCAATCTATTCGTGGGGAGCATCACGTGCTGGGAACCGGACGTGAGTCGAATGCATGCACACAGTCCATGGGCCCAAGGCCCCGGTGAGAGTGCGCTTCAGAAACGTGAGACACGTGAACACATGGCAATACATCCAACACCAGAGAGAGATGGAGAAAGAGAAGGAGGGAGAGGAGACAAAGAGGAGGAGAAAAACTCGAGAGCCCGACTCGCAAAAGTAAGCGCATTGATCTCCTCGCTCAATAGAAAAAATAGTGGACAGCAGGAGCGAGGTCTGCGAAAAGGCCCGACATGTTTCGGCCACCTCGGAGAGTGGCCATCATCAGGGGCAAAACGCGCTTGCGAGTAGGTAAGTAATCGCTTCTTAAATACTATTCTCACACGGTTTCTTCGAGACATCCTACCTCTGGACAATCCGTCCAAGTTCTCCATTGAGTCCATTGTGTTCGTATCATACGCCGTAGAACAAAAAACGTCGTAGGCGTCAGGGAGGGAGGAGGTGAGCGGGCAAGGTGAGCGGGAGAGGTGAGGGGGAGAGGTGAGCGGGATTAAGCAGACTGCACTACAGCAGACAGTAACGGAAGGGAGAGGGAGAGGGAAGACGTGCAGAAAAGTTTGGGCGATATCAGGCTGGGAACAGAGCGGGAAGGTGAAGAAAAGGCGTCCGGGGAGAGGAGGTATGTGACATAAAAGCCAACGTGGAGGTTTGGCGGTATGAGAGGTAGGACAATGGAGAACAGGAAACCATAGCAGATGTGATGTGGCGAAGTGAGTGGACCAGGTAACGGGGAAGCAGTCGACGCGAGAGAGGTGTCAGGGAAAGAACCAAGAAAACTGGGCAGGTTGGAGATAGCAGCAGATATCAGTCCGCATCAGCAGCGGATTCCAGACTCGCAAAATCTTCGGACATTACTACCAGACGAAAAGACCCTAGTCATCGATCCAAGCTATCTGTGATGTTGTCCTACCCGGGTGACCAAAAAAACGTCACCGATCTTACAGCCTGGTCCTTTTTAACCCTTCACAGAAAAATCGAACTCATCCATCCCAGCATCCCCCATGAACCATGGAAAAGTCCCTCAAAGCTTTTAAAAACATCCAATAGGGAAAACATTTAATCCTGAGTTCTCGCCTTAAAGACATTGATGATTGACAATTGATGAAAATTTAGGATGATTGAGGACCATTTTGGATGAAGGATCACAAAGCGATCGAATCAGTGTCTTCCATGATTGAAGGGGAAATCCTGACGTCAGAAGAACAGAAAGAACAAAAGAAACAAAGTGGATTTTCAGAACATTTCTGCTTTTCTTCTATGTAACCGTTTGAACGCCGTGAACGCGCGTTCGCGTTCAAATGTGCATTTAAACGCGGATCGCGCGTTCGTGTTCAAAATTGAACGGCGTTCAATTTTTTTTTATTTTTATTTTTTCAAAAAATATTTTCGACGCCTAAAAATATTTTTTTGTTTTCTGATTTTTTTTTGTGAGTTCTATATGATGTGGGCTACATGTCTGTAAAGTTTGAAATCATTTTTCCCAGGGAAAAAAAAATGAAAAATTGCCAAAGATGGCGGTGTCAAATCATGTTCGCCCACTAATTTCAATTCTCTTTTTACTTTTTTCTATTTTCTGTTCTCTATTTGTATTTCGAATTTGATAGCGAATTTGGATGTGATTCTCAGGCAAGTGTTGTTTATTTTATTTTTCTTCATAACATATGTTTTTTTCGGAAGTTTTAGAGAACTTTTTTTTTTTTTTTTTTTTCCGCGCGGAATTGAACTCCGCGTTCGGTCGTGTTCACTGAACGCGCGTTCATTCCGTTCAGTTTCTGAACGGAAAACCCGCGTTCAATGAACACGCGGTAACACAGTTTTTCTTCAGCCCAGACGCAGGGCCTAGTGGGTAGCATCGTACCCCTATCTACCAATGGAGAATACCCATCTCAGATTCCGAGCATTCAGAAGGAAGGGATGGTGCTTAACCCGCTTTTCAATCAGGAGGAAAACGGGGGGCAGGAGTTACAAATTGAGCAGCAAAAGGAACATCCAATGGTACAGGCATCAGGGGACCAGGGCAGGAAATTTAATATTGCACTTGGGTTTGAGTTGGGGAAGTCTTTCGGTCATCAAAAAAGGTCAACTGTTGGAGGACAGGGGCAATGGTTGTCCCAACATTCCCTGTGAAGTAGAGGAAGTATGTGGGCACAGGCGGGATCTTCTCAAGGGGGAGTGCATGAGCTCAGAAAAGAAAGGGCATGTGAGGAGAAAGGAGGAGGAGAGAAGGAAAAGGGGGAGAGGGAAGGCTGAAAAGGAAGGGACAGGAGGGGGAGGAGAGGAGGGCAGGGGAAGAAGGGAAGGATGGGAAGGAAGGGGAGGGATAAGTAGAGGTAAGGAATGGGTGGAGGGAGTGAAAGATGATGTTGGAGATCAAGGGGGAAATCAGAAATCGTTACAGCAGGTTGATCTTCATGACTCTAAAGTCCAAACACAACATCAGGGGGTGGGTTCTCCACAACAGAATATGAATCAACAGAAAACAGGTCATTCATCATGGACACAATGTGTTAAGGGTTCATATCAAGCCAAGGAATTGGAAATTAGCAGGCAGGGATTGCAATCACAACAACTGAAAATTCCCCTGCGTAATCTCCCCATGGCAAAAGATTTTTTTTTTTCTAAATTTATTATTCCTTTAGAGAGCCGAGTGATAGATTCAGCAGGGAAAAAGGCTTTGGTTAAAACTTACCCAGCACAAAAATTGGAGGAACGCAACACAATCTATCTCACACACGAAAATAACTGGGTTTTTCATGATGATTCGGCGTACAAATCCACTAATGAGAAGATCAAGTGGATTTGTAAAAGATTATCATCATTTAAAGGTAGTTATGAAGCAGTGTGTGAAGACTTTCTCATTCTTTCAGTGTCAGCAACTATGTTTACAGTATTATGTTTGCATATTGCCGACAAAAAGACTATTGAGAGTTGGAGAAAATTGAGGTGTGAACGATCGGAAGTTCGCATCTATCCTTGGACGCAGCCGAAACAATGGCCAGATGAGAGGAGAAAACAAATGATGGAGGATTTCTATTGGGTTGAATTTAGACATATCCCGATAGAAATCCAAACTGCTTTTATACACGACTTTGGGGTCAATGATGATATAGTTGATTTCATCGATCCCCTTCCAACCTATGCAGCCAAAAAGGATGATTATCTCACGTTGGCGCTCAATTATCCAACCAACATTCCGTTTAATATAGATGATGTTATACCGTATAGGGTGGGGGGCAGAGAATATCACATTCACACGGCTCACAAATTAAGACCATGGTGTTTTAGGTGTCGTGCGTATGGTCATTTGAGCACGGATCCAGCCTGTAATCTGAATCCAGCAAAAAAGAATCGTACGACGGGAAGACTCATTCGGGATCCATTCAAACCCAACCTCTGGCGTACAGTTGATGCAGGGCATGAGGGTTGGGTATATGTGGAGAGTACTAAAAAAGGGGAAGTCCCACAAGGATGGATATGGGAGAGTCAAGGAGATCCAAACTGAGATATTAAACCTCCTGATGGTTGGTTACCCCCAGAAGCATTACCGGGGCGAGTTTTAGCAGAAAAGTCGACAGTGATGGGTAAGCACATACAACCTTCCTCCAATGATTCTCAAAAGTTTCAAGAATCCTTGTCTACGGGGGAGAAAGAGTTGATGGGGAACGAAGTATCACGCATCCAAGACAAGGGGAAGGGGATTCTAGGTCAACAACAATGGAGGTCAGTGGTCAAAAGAGGGGAAAAAGAAAATAAAGTTGAATTACAAGAACCACAACCGATGGACTACTTGAGACATAAGGAGGAAGGGATCCAATTAATCAAAGGGGAGGAATCTAAATCGGATTCTGAAGAGAGTGAGGTTAAGGGAGAAAATGAATCTGAATTCATAAGTTCTCAGAGCCAATTGGAAGCGACGGGTGAGGGGGGCAAAAAAAAGGAAAAAAAGGAAAAGGAAACAGACCACAAGCCCGTACAAAGATTTAGATCCTCCTGAATCACATCAACAGAAAGCAATAGAAGGTGTGGATTCGCATATCCCAAAGATGGGATCACAGACATCGGAAGAGGAATCTCTTAAGAAAGATCAGGAGGTGCAAAAGGATGAGGTATCCGATCTCTTTCAAGAGGCTTTCGGTCCAACCCCAATGGAGGTAGATTCCTCTTCTTTCACACAAGATTGTGAAATGGAGGAAGCTACTAGTAACACTGACTCAGTTTTCACATAGGAACACAGGTTGAAACAACTGGCTCAATGGTTAATCAGGAAGCTTAAGACACGGATTGGAGAGCTACGGTTGAGTTTTGGGACAACTCATACGTTCAACTTTTCAACCTATTAAATAGTAGTCCCAGTCTCAATCTAGTGCTACAACAGGGTCTACCGGAGGGAGCCAGTTGGCCGGTGGTTAGACAACGCATGTTTGACATAGTGTTCGGTATGTTTCAGCCCCCGACATCTTCTAAAGAGGGTGATTGTAAAGAAGAGGACTGCATGTCAATAGTGTGGGCGGTGTCAGTATTAAAGGAGGTTATGGTTGAAAGTAGTGAGAGTGCAAACCCTCCTCTTCAAACTCCGGAGAAGGTTGAGACCACAACAATGAAAAATATCATAAAGGAGGTTATGGTTGAAAGTAGTGAGAGTGCAAACCCTCCTCCTCAAACTCCGGAAAAGGTTGAGACCACAACAATGGAAAATATCATAACTATTGAAGAGACAAGTGAGTTGGGTATCTCTTCTTCAGTGGATTTGCACGAAGAGAATGTTGGAGAAAAAGAAGGAAAAACTATAAATGAAATTTCTACACCACCCCAGATAAAAATTGGGATGAAGGAAAGTAATGAACGCTCCCCTGTTTCACTAGGGAAGGGGGTGCTAGATTTTGGCAAAAGGCAGAAAATACGGCATACATTAGAAAAGGGTCAGGTAACTCAAATACATGATCCTAGAGGTCATTTGCTGATTCCTGTACGGAAAAAAGGTGAAAAATGGGAAGTAGGTTTATCACCAATAGGACAGGATCAGTATGGGGGGGTGACACTAAGAGGGTGGTCTACTCATGTTGAATATTCGAGTCCAGGAGATAGGACTTTCAAGAGAGATTTGCATGATTTCTTGTCAAAGCATTTTGATCCAGGACCGCAAGCAATTCTTACACTAATGGGTGAAGAAGCCAAAATGTCCAAACGTGATACCTTTGTTAAATTTGAAGATAATAAGAAATCCGGACTTAAATGGTATTCTCATACAGCACTTTTGGAGCTTCAGCAACTCACGATAAAGGCAAATGTTTTATGGTCAGTAGTTGAAATATCATTCTTCCTCTGTTTCATTCTTTGCGGGGGACTTCTCACTTCCTCGTCTGATCTGGATGGAGGAAATTGAGTGAGATTGTAGGTTAGAATTTAATAAACTAACATAAATTTTAACTGAAAAAATGGAAGCACTGCAGACCTTTTATGGGAAAAATCCTACCTCGTATCGTGCTACCCAGACAGCAGATCTAGATCTCAGGTCTCTCAATGTCAATGGTCTGGCTACAACAGATGCAGTCAAGCGAAGAGCAATTGTAGAGCAACTAAGAGGGGTAGGGGGGCGTTCTTGGCCAGATTTGATTTGCATTCAAGAGATTCACCTCACAGAATCCCCTATAATCGAGCACATAACTTAGTCTGGCCCTATCAGAAATATCAAGCCTATGCAAAGCAGAGTGGGTCAGCAGGGTTGGCTATTTGGGTTCCTCCTGATTCCAGGGTAGATGTCATCCATTGGGAGGCCGATCAGGAACAGGGCAGATGGATTTCTGCTTTAGTAATGTTGGAAATAGAGGTCGTATGTGTTCTTAATATATATGGTCCAAATTATGTAAGGCTCCAGATAGATGGTTGGATAGATGGAAGATCCCTTCGCCATGTCCTTCATACATTGAAGAGGATGAACTCATTATCCAACAATTATGTGAAGCTGAGAATCTTTATGACACATATTGCCGTTTTTTTTCGCAAGAACGTCTATTTACTTGTATTAGGAATTGTGGCTCCCCCCATCAAACTAGATCCAGGATAGACTTGATCCTTATGTCAAAAGATCTAGATCGTGCCTTAATATGGGTAAACATTTTTCCTCAAAGCCCATGGCCAGGGCCGGACCACAAGATGTGCGTCATTCTGGTTTTATTTCGGAAGAAACCAGATCAAGGGAGAGGTTTTTACAAACTCAATTATTCCCTTCTTAAGAATCCTGATTTTAGATCCTATATTCTAAAAGTTTGGAAATTCTGGCATTCCACCAAGGATAAGCATGACTCTTTTATATCATGGTTTAACAATCGCTTAGTTTTCCTAGGCAAAAAATGTAATGAATTCTCAAAATTAATAGCAAAACAAAAACACATACGAGAAATAGAAATTCAGGAACAAATTCTAAAATATGAACAACAACAGTATCCGGAAATATTTCCCCAACCAGTTGATATTCAGAATCTTAAAAACCAACTTCTATCTCTTGCTCAACACCGTTGGCAAGGTCATCTCATCAGAGGCAAACTATCCAGACATCAGTCAGAAGGTCAAATGGACTCTTCATTTTTTTTCATTGCTCATGCAAGGGTTAGAAGAACAAGTATTGAAGCCTTAGTAGATGTTGTCGAGCACATCGGTCCGACACCGCACAAAGCAGCGCGGGACCCTCTCGGTGACGTCACGTAGGAGTCGGTCTAAATCCGCGTCCCGAATACATGATGGAGCTTCCTTAGGCCGCTCCCGCCGAGTGCGCCAACCATACCTCTCGCGAGCCCTTACGACAGGATAAGGCCTACGCGAGGCACAACTTACCTCCACCTTACGGGAGTTGTCACCTCCCTTTGGTGGGCGTATCCCCGCCGAGTTACCAGTCCACATTACGAAAGTTAATCAGTTGCAATCGCAGAGGTGGACCAGCCGAGGACGTTTCTCGTTCGCCGTAGCATTGGGGGTACGCGCG